>BLKM01008018.1:30759-171046 GCA_013340265.1 Coptotermes formosanus
TCTGATTAGCGTTGAAGGTAAAGAACCCAAAATATGTGATTTAGCTGCGTTGTTCAACGGCGTTTTCAATTTGTAACACCCTGTAACTTTCGTGATAGATGAAACATGATTTTGGAATAGCGACGAAATGGAACCGACAACAGAATGCCGAAGTAATGCGAAAGAACCTCTACCACCGCCACTTTGTCCACCACAAATCCCAAAATATATACAGCATAAATTTGTTTTATGACTGACCCTCATGCAACAAAGTTCGGGGGTTGGCAGGCTTCACGATATAAACGTATTTCCTTGTTATAAGTCTTGTTGTTTACTCAACAGAACAGCTTTAGATTTGGCAAAGTGGGTAGGGTCTCTTATCTGTGGTCTAACGGTGAGATGAAAACATATGGGTCATATCAAAAACATAAGTCTCTGTCACCGCGATTATCACGTTACACTTTGTTAGGTCTTCAGTTTATAATAATCGTAAACTGAAATGTATGCAGAAGTCTAAGCAGTTGCAATATAATACGAAATAATAGCATTAACTCTCACACACAAGACACATCTCAACTCTAATCCGATGTATTTTCCCTGGAGCACAGCGGTTGCTGGTCACATAAGCACATAAAGATCTGACTTCCTCCTGCACCATGACAAGGCCAGGCCTCATGTTTCGATACCAGTATGAAGCCACTGGTGGCATTTCCACGTGTTCTGCCCCCGTGTTACCTTTTGTAGCAGTGGTATAAATTCCTCACCCTGGTGTACATACAGGTGACCAGGCTGTCGTCCTTTTCCTCCGCTAGGAGTAGCACCTCCGGCAAACCAACTGAACCTGAAACACGGTGCAGAGGAAAATCATATTAGATCAGCGATTTTCTGGGGTATTACGCAGCGTCAAATGGTAAACCTTGACCGACGTTTCGGGACTTTTTCNAAAACATAAGTCTCTGTCACTGCAATTATCACGTTTCACTTTGTTAGGTCTTCAGTTTATACTAATCGTAAACTGAAATGTATGCAGAAGTCTAAGCAGTTGGAACATAATACAAAATAATAGCATTAACTCTCACAGACAAGACACATCTCAACTCTAACCCGATGTATTTTCCCTGGAGCACAGCGGTTGCTGTTCACATAACCACATAAAGATCTGACTTCCTCCTGCACCATCACAAGGCCAGGCCTCATGTTTCGATAGCAGTATGAACCCACTGGTGGCATTTCCACGTGTTCTGTCCCTGTGTTACCTTGTGTAGCAGTGGTATGAGTTCCTCACCCTGGTGTACGTACAGGTGACCAGGCTGTTGTCCTTTTCCTCCGCTAGGAGTAGCACCTCCGGCAAACCAACTGAACCTGAAAGAAGGTGCAGAGGAAAATCATATTAGATCAGCGATCTTCTGGCGTATTACGCAGCGTCAAATGGTAAACCTTTACCGACGTTTCGGGACTTTTTTCTTCTGGGAAGAAAGGAAGATGGGACAGATACGTTGCTCCCAAACGTCGGTAAAGGATTACACATTCGACGCTGCATAATATCCCAGAAAGGCGCATATCTCATCAGCATGGGGCGGAAGCCTGAAGTCACGGAGAATAAGATTGTTTACTAATGAGCACTGTCGTCTGGAGCATGACACCGTGAAGTCTGGTAAAAATTGTCATACTAACAGCCGTCAGCAACTCGTGCCTCAGTTAGCTTTATTGCAGAATTAGGCGAGCAGTTACACTCGCAAATACAGACATCTTCTGAGGGACTGTTCCCAGCCACGCCATAAAACTAGAGTTCGCATCACATAACCATACACACATTTGTACGTCTACTCCTGACCGTGGCTGTTTCACTGAGACTGCAAATCTAGATTATAGTTATTTGGTTGCCGTAGTGTCCAATGCTGCCAGAACTTGTGCATCCTGGATGACATACACCATGACTGTGCGTTTCTTTACAATGTTCAATAATTTCAACACCACTACACACGCAGTGTTTACCAAGTTTTACGTTCATAAATTTTGTGAAGTGGATTTTGCTGCAAGTGCATAACAAGACGGACGGTGTTTTATATCAGCAGTCTTCCAGCTTACAAGGTGAAATTTCCCTGATGATGGTGGAGACATGTCAGAATATATAGTGATTTTGTAATAAATTTTTAAAAATAATTAAGTATATGGTGCATATTGTTGTTAACTTCTAGAAAATAACTAGTCGTGTAAGTTTGCTTACTCTTGAGTTTGGCTAAAAACGTTGCCTGCAACCTCAAAGTAAAAACATAAAACAGGGTAGGCTTAATAAGGAGAAGGTGGAGGCTGAATATACAGAGGGATGTAGAAAATTGCGTAGTGTACTTTCGTTATTGATTTAGGTATTTATTGTTTGATAAAAGACAAGTTCAGTAGCTCATAAATTGTATGGTGTTAAAGAATTATATGATTAATGAACAGGCCACTGAAGTGGAACTTCCGCCGAATATTTATACACTGTTTGCAAGTTCTCGTGAAAAGACAGTGAGACCACGAAAAACGCTGATACCGACAGCAGATATCTGAACACAGGAGCTCCCAAACACGAAGCAGAACAACGCACTGTCTGCCATGTCCGTTATAAGGCCTTCATCATCACAATCACCATCCAAAGTCATTAGACTGTTTATAATATAATATAATATAACTAGTATTGAAGCGACTTTACCGGTTCCGCCCCCTCGTGTGACGTCACAGTCTCGTGATGTCAACAAACCCCCACACCCCAGGTCAGTGGTCTTCATTTATCTAATTACTATGCAAATGATGCGGATTACTATAATTAATATGTAAATTGCCTTAATTTATATGGAAATTAAGATGATTGCTCTAATTAATATGCAAATTAACTTGATTGTATGCGCATTTAGGCGATTAATTACAGCGATCAAATTAATTAGCGCAATGGCCTAAATGTGCATATAATCAAGTTAATTTGCGTAGTAATTAATCAATAAAAGTCATTTGCATAGTAATTAGATCAATAAGGTTCATTGACCTGGGGTGGGGGTTTGTTGACGTCACGAGAATGTGACGTCACGCGAGGGGGCTGAGCCGCTGAAGTCGCTTCAATACTACTAATTTAATATATCAGTATTCCAAAAGACGCCTTTACATAAGCCCAACAATCTGTGAGTGTCTTTCATCCGGTACGTACCGTCGGTGGTTGCAGGCGGCTCCTTGCTCCTTTTACCGTACCGGCTGCTGATAAAGAATCCGTTGTCCACGGGACTGCTCCACTCCTGCTGTCGCCTACCATCGCCACCCGCACTACTGCGCCCGTAGCGGCTTCCGCTCCAGAAAATTTCTGCAATGTATAAGTCCTTGTTACAAAATGGCGCCTTTCTCTTCTAGTAAAACAGACTTAAGTATGCAGTTTCAGGATAGACCTGTAAATACAGGCCTGTACGCAGTCTCTTGAAACTTCAGGGTTCACATTTATTATTTAAGCTTCTTTTTCATCTTTGGATGTGATTGGTAACTCCGGATTGTCACTGTACGTCCATTATTTTTAATATTAGTGGCCAAGATATTCTCGAGTAATTAGTGTCCTCCCTCAGGTGCTAACATCATCTAATTATATGTGTATATACATATATTTATATTTACAGTTTCTCCCTTTTGACTTCCTCTAGACTTTGCACCATTCTTGTCGCTTCACTTTCCCACCTGCACGTTACTTTGTATAAAATTTACCTATTTTTTTAATTCTATAATCTTATAGGAGCTGATGATTTCCTTGTATGCTATTTCTTAATTTACGTGTAGCCATTTACCATCTAGAACTTGTTCTGTTTCATTACATTTAATAATATATGGGCCACATTCTCTTCTTCTTGATTCACAATTCCCTGACACATTTCGTACAATCGGAACACTTGATCGGCGAAAAGGATTGTAAGATGCAACATACAATTGGAAAGAGACACTGTCCAAGTTGTTTCCTGCACACCCCAGAAGTGCTCTGTGAGTCCGCTCTTTATAAAACGGCAGACAACTATGTAAGAGCCATTAAAATACTCTCACTTTATATCATTCGCATGGTGCATTTTCGTCATGAACTAATAAACACCAGCTAATGCACTATTGGAACAGTATATATTGAAAAGCGTACACATCCCTACAATACATTTGTTTCGACGAGAAAATCGTGATCACAAGGGGGTCGTTCATTCGTGTGTAGGACCGCTTAGGGTTCCATATGTTAAGGTCACATCTTACAAGTTTTAAACTCACAGGCTCTTGTCACTGTACACACGAATCCTTAAAAGCGGTTATTATAATGACAGACTGAAATATGGGTACACGAAGATTTGGACAGGTGTTGTAGAAGAAGGTGGCATCATCAGATTTTCACTTTGTGTGCATTTTAACAACCACTTTTAAGGATTCGTGTGTACAGTGACAAGAACATGTGAGTTTAAAACTTGTAATGTGGGACCTTAACATATGGAACCCTAACTAACTACCTAACTAACTAACTAACTAACTAACTAAATAACTTCACGGAGCAGAGACCTTCTTCACAAGCTGACAGTTTTTCACCTAGTCAAGAAATTCCACGCATTTTCTGGAACCCGGAGGTTAATTACCGCATAATAAGAGCCCGCCACCTGTCCCTATCCTGAGCCAGCTCAATCCCGTCCATGCCATCCTACGCTTCAAGATCCATTTTAATATTATCCTCCCATCTACGCCTGGGTCTCCCAAGTAGTCCCCTTCCTTCAGGTCTCCCTGTCAAAATCCTGTATGCATCTCTCTTTTCCCTCATGCGTGCTACATGCCCCGCCCATCTCAGTCTTCTCGATCTGATTACCCCAATAATACTTGGTGATGAGTACAGACCATGAAGTTCCCCGCTATGTAGTCTTTTCCACTCCCCTGTCGCCTCGTCCCTCTTAGGCCCAAATATCTTCAGCACCTTATTCTCGAACACCCTCTGTCTTTGTTCCTCCCTCAGTGTGAGAGATCAAGTTACACACCCATACAAAACAACAGGTAAAATTATAGTTCTGTGTACCCTAGTCTTTGTGTTTTTAGTTAGCAACCTGGAAGACAAAAGATTTTGCACCGAATGATAGCAAACATTCCCCAACTTCAATCTGCCCTTAATTTCTTCATGAATGGAGTTTCGATTCGTTAGGGTTGCTCCCAAATATTTGAATTCTTCCACCCTTTCAAAGGATTTATTATCTATCTTTATGTTGTGATTGTGTCCTGCATTATGATTTTGAGACATGACCATGTACTTAGTTTTCTCAGCATTTACTTCTAGACTAATCTCCTTACTAGCAATCACTAAATTTTCTGCGTTTTCCTTTATACTATGTATGCTTCCGCCCAACATATTAGCATCATCAGCATAAACCAGAAGCTGATGTGTACCATTCAATTTCAAGCCCTCCTGGTTTGCCTGAAACATCCTAATGGCATACTCTGAAGCGAAGTTGAAAAGCAATGGCGACAGAGCATCTCCTTGTTTCAAGCCATTCTTAATAGGGAACGTGTCAGACAGATGTTTGCCTACCCGAACTCTGCTATATGTTTCACTTAGGCACATTTTTATTAACCTTACTAGTTTCATGGGGATACCGAACTCAATGAGAATATTATACAAGACCTCCCTCCTAACTGAATCATAGGCTTTCTTGAAGTCTATAAATAGCTGATGCACTGCCTCATTGTATTCCCATTTTTTTTCAAGTATTTGACGAATGCCGAATATATGATCAATAGTTGACCTGTTACGTCGAAATCCACACTGGTGATCTCCAATAATTTCCTCTGAGTATGGAGTTAACCTTGATTGAAGAATGTTGGATAGAATTTTGTACGTAGTTGACAAAATTGATATGCCTCGATAGTTACTGCAATCTGTTTTATCACCCTTCTTATAAATAGGCACAATGACTGACTCCTTCCATTCCTCAGGCAATGCCTCCTTATTCCAAATAGAAATAATAAGTTTATGGATCTCAGACCGAATTATCCTACCCCCTGCTTTAATCAATTCTGCTGGAATCTGATCAATACCTGGTGATCTGTGTCTTTCTAGCTTTTCAATAGCCATCTCAACCTCAAACGCACAGTGGTTCTGCCGTATGCACTTCAGTCTGCCTAACGTCATTAACCCCGTGTATATTCAACAGCTGGAAGAAATTATTCCGCTACCTAGCCAAAATACTGTGGGAGTCTGCAACCAGGACACCCTTCTCATCCTTTACTACATTACTTCCAGGCTGGTACCCCTTTTTAAAGTCATTCGTACCCATATACAAGTCTTTGATATTCTTGTTCTTACTCTTTGTTTGAAGTTCATTAATTTTAGCTTTCAGATATTCCTTCTTTTGTTCTGAAATGTCTACTCACTTCACGTCTTACGTTGTGCAGAATATCTCCATTACTTTGGTTTGGATTCCGTAACCACTGAATTTTAGCCTGCTTCCTTTTATCTAAAAATTCTGCACATTCTGCATCAAACCATGGTTTATGCTGCTTCCGTTCGTGTAGACCTAGATTCTCTTGAGCTGAGATTTTTACATTCTCTTTAATTTTTTCCAAGCTTTATTTATGTCCTCCGCAACATTTAATTTTTCCAAAGCTGCAAACCTGTTTGAGATCTTAGGCTGATACTGTTTCCTAAATTCTAGTTCATTTAGGTTCTTGAGATTAAATCTCGCCGCATCAGACTTCTTTGCTGCTTGTTTACTTACTGCCAGTCTTTTCCTAACTTTTGCATCCACCAGATAGTCATCAGTATCATAGTAAGCTCCCCTGAAAGATCGCACATCGAGTATACCCGAATGCCATCTGCTATCTATCAATATGTCATCGATCTGGTTGTGAGTCTTCCCATCAGAAGAGGTCCAGGTGTGTTTATGAAAGTTTTGGTGAGGGAATATCGTGCTCTTAACAAGTAGATTCTTTTATGTGGCAAAGTTTACTGCTCTAACACCATTATCATTACTACCATGATGTAAACTCTCTTTCACAACTGTCGGTGTCAAAGTACCCTCTCCCCCCATTTTTGCATTAAAATTTCCTATCAGAATTTTCATATGGTACTTGCGAAAATGATAAAAAAGCCCCTTCCTCATAGAAACTGTCCTTTGAATAATCACCCTTCTCTTCTGTTGGTGCATGTGCATTCAGAACAATGATATTACACCAGCGGCCTCTCAGCACTATGAATGACATCCTATCACTAACAAACTCCACTCTCTTGATTGCTGATAATATTCTCTGGTGTACGAAATATCCTGTTCCCAATTGATGATTTTCCTGCCCTTTGCCATAGAAAAAAGTATACCCCCCGGCTCTTACAGTCCCTTGTTTGTCCCACTTAACCTCCTGTACACCCACTAAATCTAATTTATACTTAGTTAATTCCCTGACCACTGTCATAAGGGTCCCTGACCTATACATGCTCCTCACATTCCATGTTCGAAAACTCATATCCCTCTTCCGTAGCTGGGGTCGTACCAAAGGATCGGTCCAGGTCCGAGGCTTCTATGTCTGATTCGTAACATAATAATTTTTTACGGTAGGAGTTCTTAGCACCTCGCCCAACCCCCAAAATGGAGAACCACCCCTTGTCGGCTGTCCGCGGCAGCTTATTCAATGTATTCGCAACTACCCTCCATAACTGGAGACCGTCCCTCCACCCGCAACCTGAGGACACGCCATGCCGTAGTGACAGGGACCCACTTAACAAGGACATATGGACCTCTAAGTGGACTTACACACCAACGAATGACCCCAAGATGATGAATATTTGCTCGTCGAAACATATATAGGGGTGCGTACACTTTTCAACATACTGCATACTGTTCCTACAGTGCATTAATTGGGGTATATTAGTTCATTACACTTAACTAAATTTATAACACACTTGTCTATACTGCAACACATTTCCATTAATCAACAGGATGACATTCAAGCATACATGCCGAACAACTGAGCATTATACGTCCCTTTCAACAGAAGCTACTACACCGTCCGTAGAATATAGCGTCTGTAATAAGACGGTGTACACCCTGACGAAGTAAGACACTACTCACTCTTTTGTAAGTAAGATATAGAGATCTTTTCCACCCGTACATATTTAGTGATCATACTTGGGCGATTTTAACTACGAGGACAAATGCATAAAAGTATATTATTCCTTATAGGGAATAATAAGTGTTTATATGTCTTCATAATTTTATAATTTTAATTTTGAACTATATACATATACTTTTCTTTTATGATTTTGTGAGTTTCTACCTAATGATGGCCATTGTACGCGGCCGAAACACGTTGTAGGGTAATAAAAAGGAGCATGAAAAATAATTCGTATTCTGTAAAGACTGAAGTAGGGATTGCATACAATGAACAGTCTGCAAGGTAAAAGGTGGACCACATATGTTACATATAATCCGTATGTGCCTCATGTTTACTATATTCAAACTTTTATGTCTCCTTGATGATGATTTTTAAAAATAATGAAAACTTTCTGAGTGTAAAGAGACAGGTTTATTATAAATTTAATAAATGTGTTTTGTTAGTGTTCTGTTAACTTCTAGCATTCACGACTTTGCCCATACATCCTTGAAATATCTCACCTACCTCTCTCATGGTCCCTTCAGATTTTACTACTAAAATGTAGATATTTCTATCCTCCATCATGAGCGCTTCATACCCCACATATTCCCTTGATTTAATCACCCTAATAATAATTGTTGGACAATATCTTTAAACTGCGATCTTCTCGGTTCTCCTGTATTTTCTTTCTTCTAGACCCAAATGTTTACCTCAGCACGCGCCAACACAAAACTTCCTGCATACTTTCGTCTGAAATGCACAAGCGTCTGTCCATTTTCATAGCAGTTACATTTACAGTAACGCTATGCTTCTTTTTATAGCTTTTGTTAAGAATAAAGAAGTGTCCCAGGACGCTTTGCCTTCCGTTTTAGCCCTGTGGAGTTTGGGGTGTTCGAGTGCGGTACCCAGGTGCAGGTCGAAGTCTCGGAACGTGAAACATGCGATCCGTTCCATGACAATCAGTCTTGTACATGAAAAACTGCGTATGAGATGTGTATGGTAAAAGATATTACACTTCGTTGCTACTGCTAGAACAGTGCTATGGAAATTCAGGCAGCCCTTATGTGAATACTTGTTGATGGATACAAATGAAGAAATTCAAGTGGGTCTGTAGCAAAAATATGTATAACTGTAACCATAAGAGCGCTGAGTTCGCGCAAGGCACGTGATTTGTAACAAACTGCTGCCAGTCGTCTGTGGTCAGTTGAAGCCCAAATATGCTCCCTGCGCAAACGCCAGTAATGTTTATTTCACAGCACTCCCTGACGTCATATTCTTAAGTAATTTGTAACAGCCAAGTTCAGGGATGTCTTGCCAGATTCGTCTGTGCCAACAAATCGAAGGTATCTCGTCTGAAGAACGGTCTCCGTGTGACAGGAAGCGTGCAGGACAGAACACTTTGCTGGCGGATTTTGCTGTTAAGAGACGATAATTTGGATAAAATCTGTCAGACTTTTGTGTTAAGTGTCGACAGTGTCTGCCAGATGTCGGTGTTAAGTGACCAAAATATGGACAATGTCTGTCAAACTTCGGTGTTAACTGACGATAATATAGAAAACACCTTTAAAACTTTGGTATCGTCTCTAATAATGTCGCCGAGAAAACTTCCATATCAGATTGTTTTATCCAGGATTTTCGTGAATTTCATTACACGAGCTATTGACAAATTGTTTTGAGCAAGCGTGAGTTTCGTACAAATCAATTCACAGGCATCCATACTTACTTAGGGGTGCATGTACACTTGTATCCGTGCATTCCCTATTCTTTCACCGACGTGGGTGAAATTCTGTAGATCAGAGCTCCAAGTTATGCTGCTGAGAATTCCAGTTTTGTAAAAATCGACTCAGTGAGGGCCGTAACTTCCTTATGGAGTAAACAAAATTATACTTACGTATGTGCGGCGTAACAGTGTGATACTTTGAATTCAAAGAACGCCTCATTAAGTTCCTGCAAAAACACTTACAAGGAAGGCGTGTTCGTGCCTTTCAGTCTGGTGGGTCCTCAAGCATTCTGCACTAGGTAAAATGTTACTTACTTCTCGGGGACAGTTCTCCACGTTTTCCGTAACGCCCGCCGGCGCATAACTGAGTTGAGGACGCCAGAATCACCAGTGACCAAGTCACTAATATCACCAATATCACCACACTGCTTATGCAGGCCATGGCTACTGCAACAACAAAACTGCCGTAATTTTCTGATCACAGGCTACGTGCAGTCTTAACACACAAGGCACAAAGCGTGGTTTCTGTCAGGTACGAATGAAACGTTTATGAGTGCCTATCACATTCATAGAACTGTGCTTAATACTGTTCCTTCCACACATATGTTACAGCTTCACGTTATCAACAGAACCACGTCCTGCTTAAATACGTATAGGCCTATCGGCCATGGTCCTTCTCGCAAACTTCTGCCACGTTGAAGGTTGCGGTTTCTTAGATGTATTGCCATGTGGGTAGGCACAGACGTTTCCGAGGAGCCTGCTAACTTCTACTTGAAGGAGGAAGTGGAATCGTGTATATTAATATGATAAGGGTTGTTTGCGACATCATGATCTAGTGCAGCTGGCAGACATTTTTAAAAGCTTGTAATTTAGCACTGATGGCAACATCTATTGTTTTTATTAGTTCCTTCTTAACAATTTAAAAAAAAGACAAAGTCTAAATATTCATAGTGCTGCCTCTACGAAGCCAAGGCAAGTACATGAAATATTTGGGCGTCCTTTTACTTTCGGTAGTAGCAGCACATGTTCGTAAGAGGAAATCGCATTTGCTGTGACAGTCAAAAAGGCTCAACGGCAGACGCTTAAACGTGTTCGAATATACCCACCATTGCTGGAATATATCCACTATCGCCTAGTTTTTCCCCAGGACCAAGTCTATGTGGTATTTTCCCGCTCCACTTCATTTGACAACATCGCTGCTGCACTGATTGAAGGGCATCGGGGACGTAGAGAAAACTGCAGATTGATAATGTCAAAAGTCGTGTATCGAAAATTCCTTTAAAGTTTCAAATATGGAAATAAATCTTTGCTGATTGAACATTCCAGGGTTTCTACGAGCGAAATATTTCCACTGGCACAACTAGTAGTTTAGGAAAATGACAAGATCAATAGGCTTGTGGATCAAAAAATGTGCTTTCCTATCCTGAATATGGAGCGGTAGGACCCTGCAGTACATTGGTATTATCTTACAAATAACAGGGTGTTACCTCCTTCTTCACGTTCGAAACAGCGGAAAAGGCAACCTCACATCCAAAGACTATGTTATATGCAGACGTGTTTTCGTATTCACTGTCTTACATTATCTCACAGACATGCAAAAGTACAATGTGAGATTTTTTGTTAATTTTTACGTTCAAGTATCACAACTTTAAATGGCGCCCACAAAAATTATACCTCCCGCCAATTTTAAGGCCCGTCTTCATATTTCCGGCCACTTTCACAGCCAACCTTTACATTAATGCAGCATGAAGTATGACATAGCAGAAACATATGTAAGTACGTCGATAGATGATATTAACGCGTAGGTTGGTGTAAGAATAAAGAAAAAATAACTACAAAGGACTTGGATTAGCGCGTATATATTGTCACAGTCTATGATGGGCAAGTGGCTAGTTTTCATAGCACATGCGGTGTTTATTTGTTCTTCATAATATTATTTATAACTGTCAATTAAGACTGGTCAGGGTAGATCTACATGCTGCTGTTAAATTAAAGGAAAATAAATATTAATTTCACAAATGATTTCTGGGAGGGCAATTAGGGCAACCAAAAGACGCGTCCAAGTTACTGAGACTAAAGAGGGAGGGTGAAGAGACAGGGCGCTGGGAATAATAAGAGTAAGTTTAAACTAAATTGTATGTGAAGATTCAACCCGTACCGTGCAGTAAACACAGTCCGCCTCGGTTATAAAAACCAACCAGTTAATTCTGTATAGGGAAATAATCGCTGTTTGTTCTGAGATCCACATAAAACACACAAACACACTGTGTGGGCAGCACGCAGAATTGTTGAATGTTAAACCGGGCGGTACATAAAGTAACCGCTGGGCTTTAAAGTGTTAAAAGTGGGGAGATATTGATTTATGAGATGTAACAGATTACGTATTGCATATTCTTAGTCACAAAAATGAGAGACGGAATTTCATGTTCAATACACAACCCATCACACGCAGGCGCGTTTGCGCCCAAATGTTCGAGAAAGCTACAGCAATGCCAAAGGTCAGCTTTCAGCAATTACAGTAATGCTTGCTACAAGCATATACGATAGAGGTTACATAATTGTTGGATATGCCACTGTTGCATTGAAAAGGTTTGTAATGAACGCCTATTGACAGCAGCCTGACCTTCATTCAAAAGAACAAAATCGGAAGCTAAGTTTCCCTTAAATGTCGTATAAAAAGACTCATGTTTATTTATTATTTCCCTGCTTTTGCTTATGTTAGTTTGTAGTTCCGTTAGTCGGGCCCACAGACATTCTGAAAAAAATTTTGTAAAACTTTGGTCTGGAGTGTGGAAAGAAGTAGCGATAAACACGGCGAAATTTTAGTATGCAGCTATTTATAGTTACACACTTCACATGTATACCTTTCTGAAATTTGTATTTACAAACTTTTATTTTACTTAGTTCTGCACAATTCATAATATATATTTATATATATTTAATAAAATAAATATGTTTATATTTTGTATGTACATATAATATATATTCATATATTTTAGCATGTTTTAAATAAAGATAAGTATTTTCTGTATGTCTGTCTTTCCTTTCCTTCATTTCCTGTGGCGCAACAATTCAAATCGGGCCCTAGGCCGCCTCTTTTTGGAGGTTTCTATATCACACTGACACATCACATTCGGTAGGACTCCTCTGGACGAGTGTCAGTCCGTCACAGAGACCTCTAGCTGACAACACACAACACTCACAAGATACAAACATCCATGCCCCCGGCGGGATTCGAACCAACGATCCCAGCAAGCGATCGGCCTCAGACCCACGCCTTACACCGCACAGCCACTGGGATCGGCATATATCTGCCTGCTTGGTGTAAATATGTATTATCTAACAGCAATTTTCCACTTAACGCATAACCTTCCATTCCAGGCACAATCTTCATAGAGTGGGCGATCATCGACCGAGAGATATCTGAAGGGTTGAGTGAATAAATGAAAACAAGCGTGTTGAAACCCCCGTGTATAGAGTTGATGTTACCTATTTTAATATCGTTATAATGACGTTTCTAAAATGTTTTATCTAGAATTGTCTTAACATTTAGCATAAATCCTTTATCAAATCACGGCTTTGGTTTTTGGATAGCTGTTGCCACATAATTCAGTTGCAATTAGGTTCATTTCACGTTGTATACCTAATCTGACCTTGCGAAAAATTTATGATAAATTATGTTATGGAAGTAAAATGCCCTTTAAAAGTTCAACGTTAGAATTTTATTGTTTCCACCTCTACCTTAGATTTCACACATAGGCCTAATCATTTTGTTGATCCACCGATATCTAATGAACCAATGATGGATGCTTGAAATCTTGACTTCTCTGAGTAGGCCTACAAATAAATGCAACTTACTTTGGCAAAGTTGTAATTTGTAATACCGAATGAAGCAAAATTACCTCTCACTTCTGCTTATCGCTGCCATCTTGTGCCCTGTTTCTTAACGACTAATAATTCTGATTGCTACACGACAGTAACCAGTTGAATTTGAGCTGCATAAACGAAAAGACATTAGTTTTAGCAAAAATATGTGCGAGGCCGTGTCAAAAAGCAAGGAATAACGGTCAGTACATTTGCACGGCATAGCAATCACACGGCACCCTAATCTAGCACAGTGCTGACATAACTTATAAAAGTACATCGCCGATCCCGGTGTCCGCGCAGTCTAAGGCCCGAGTCTGCGGCCGGTCGCTTCCTGCGATTGTGGGTTCGAATCCCGCCGGGGGCATGGACGTCTGTCTCTTGTGAGTGCTGTGTGATGTCAGAGAGCAGTCTCTGCGTCGGGCTGTTCACTCGTTCAGAGGAGTCCTACCGACTGTGGTGTGTGTCTGAATGTGATCGTGAAGCCTCGATAATGAGTAGGCCCTGGCACACTAAGGGGCGTTGCACCATACAAAAAATAAGCAATTATATAAGAAAGGAATTCTCGAGCGATATGCATGGACTTAATTTCAACAGAATACTCTTATGTACCTGTCTCATACTCAGCTGTAACACAACTGTAAAAAAGAGTCCAGTGCTGTAATAATTTTAGAAGCGCATAACCAGCAAACCCCACACGTGCATTCACATTAATATCTTCCCAAATTTTATATTAGCCGAAGTGGTGTAGGACAATATATGAACAGGTAGGACAACTTAAACATATATAGATAAAATTTTATGCAGTAGATATTGACACTACAAAATATGCGTGATCTCAGCTCCTTTAGTAACATGACAGAAGTTATGAACTTTGCATAATGGTTTTATGTAGTTGGACCTGATAGTGACCTAGTGAAAGAGGTCGAAACAGGTAAAGTGAAATCAGACTTTTTTCCTGCCCACGCCATGAAGGCATTAGGGGGAGTAGAGGTATACCTCCACTCAGTCTTAACCTTGGAACTAGATAGAAGTAAGTGGTTAACTTCATGCCCTGGCCGCTTTTCTCCACCAAAGAACCCCGTTGCCCATCGAGTCTGGACGTTTTAGAGAAAAGAAAATGTTGTAGTACTTACCGGGATTCAATTCTCGGACTATCCAGCCCGTAGCGAGTCGCTATATCGACTGAGGTATCCCGGCGGGGCGAAACACGTAATTATCTCAATTATTATAACACTAGTCTGCTGGTGCCTGGAGACCCGGGCAGGCTAGGAACACCCATTTAAGTTATATTATTCATTTCTGTGCACATGATAGTTTGGCAAGATAAAACAAACGAATGCACAATATTCATCTTTTATTCAGTTTTTATTCTAATTCTTCCCAATAATGTTTCGACATATCTTCTGCCATTCTCAAGGGTTACATAAAACTGTTTTAATGTACATTATGTGATCCTTAAAACTTTTTGAAATTTTTAAAAACTTTTTAAGAATGTCGTAATGGTTAAAATTTTTAAAGTCGCCTAAAAGCTAAGTTCTCTGCAGCATATGGCATGTTCTATTTTCTTATTTGTACGGCACTATTCGGCATGGCGTCCGTAATGTTTCGCTTGGCATGGGGGTGTGTGAACATGCCGTGGAAGACACAAGGCGTTCGGGCTCAGCGATAGTTTTTAAAAAGTTTAAAGAGTCACTTAATAATGCACACCGAAATTAGTTTTATGTAACCGACGTAATCCCCTTGAGAATGGCAGAAGATATGCCGAAATATGTTGGGAATTAGAATAAAAACTGAATATTGTGATTCGTTGGTTTTATCTTGCTAATCCATTTATGTATCTACCTTGGAAATCCCGCGACCCGTGGGGGTAGGAAACACTCCATGTACATATTTACTGTGGAAGTCCCGCGACCCCGGCAGGGAAAGCGTACGCATCTCCGTATTTCCAGCGGAAACCTCGCGGTGTGGGAAGACAAGGCTCACTCCTGTAAGTAGTTACCGTGGAAACCAGAAGAATGTATTTACCTGTCTATTGTAATTTCGTAGTGGTGAGCGCAGTTATCGTGAAAACCCGAATAATGCGAATGTATGTATATTGTACTGTCGTATTAGTGTCCGGCTAACCTTCATGTAGCTAACGTGGAACCCTAAATTATTCGTGTCTTTTGCATACCATCCGTCAAACTAAATTTTGTCTTGTCTTTTCCTACCATCTGGTGGCGGTCCCTGAAACTTCTACGTGGGGCTGTGACAGAGACTGACAATGCTACAGTGTATAAAAGATGGGCTTACTGCTTGCAGAAGGCAAAGGGTTGAAGCATTTGAAGAAAAAGCCACACCACAAAATACCATAACACGATTTAAGATTTTGTGGAGGACCCCGCAGCAGACGCTACGGACACACCGCAACTTCAAGGTTTCTTGTGCAACCTTATGATTATGATTATGATGATGATGACGACGACGACGACGACGACGACGACGACGACGACGACGACGACGACGACGACGACGACAACGACGATTATTTTTGCCTTTCACTAGTAACTGAGCACCAGTGGAATGAAACGGTCAGGATAAAACCGAAATACTCGGGGAAAAACCTGTCCCAGTGCCACCTCATCCACCACAATTTCCAAGTGGACTGACCTGCGATCGAACCCGGGCCTCCGCGCTGGGAGGCCGGCGGCTAACCGCCTGAGCCATGGCATGGCCTTGTATCATAAGTTACACCAAAGAGAATATTGTTTGCGGATATGTCTTTGCTATTTTATAGCTTTGTTATTAACCACTTACAGACTGAGATTACGCTGATTTATATATTACAGGCTGAGTTCGTACCGCACAGTAAACACTCCGTCTCGGTTTTAAAAATCTATCAGTTAACACTGTACAGGAAAATAATCGTTCTTTGCTCCGATGTCCGTGCAATAAGGCTGAATTATATTACATGCTCATTCCGTACCGCGCAGTAAACACACTGATAGGCTTTTAAAAATCAATCATTTAATGCTGTGTGGGAAAATAATCGCGGTTTCTTCCGAGTCTCATACAAGACACGTAAATAAAGCTGAATCATATTACAGGCTCTGATCGCAGGGCGCAGAAAACACAGTTCTCTATATTTACGTCTCCTGACATCTCGTGGCCGTCTGTGGAACTTTAACGTTCTCGTACTTGTCCTGCCATCTGGCGGCGGACCATGGAATTCCAAGTGTTACATACGTTTGCATTAGTCAATTTTTATATAGACTAGTATGTTGGTGCCCGGCGACCCGGGCAGTATAGGGATACACATTTACGTATTTACAGTGGAATCCCAGGCACCCGTGGGTGCAAGGCACACTTCATGTACTCAGTTACTGTGGAAACCCCGCGATCCGGGCAGGCAAGGCACGAATATTTAAGCAGTTACTTTGGAAACCTGAAGAATGTATATGCCTGTGTTATAATTTCGTAGTGGTGCTCGCAGTTATGGTGAAACCCCGAATAATGTGTACGTTTGTATGTTATACTGTCGTATTAGTGCCCGGCGAACCTTTACGCAGTTAAAGTGGCAAACCCAATTAGTCGTGTCTGTTACATATCATCCGCGCATCCGTCAAACTAAAGTCTCTGTCTTGTCTTTTCCTGCCATTTGGTGGCAGTCCATGAAACTTCAATGTGGGAGTGTGACAGAGACTGACAGTGTTAGGTGTACTCGAAAATAAGACGGGCTTACTGCTTCCAGAGGGCAGAAGTTGAAGCATTTGAAGCAAAAGTCACAACATAAAACCCAATACCATGATTTAAGTTTTTCGTGGAGAAGAACCCCGCAGCAGAAGCTACGGGCGCAATGCAACCTTAAGGGTTCTTGTGCAGCCGCATGAGGAAGCTTATTATTATTGTTATTATTATTGTCATTTTCCTGGTAATTGAGCACAGACAGAATGAAATTGACTGGGGAAGAATGAAATACTCGGGGAAACCCTGTCCCAGTGCCACTTTGTCCACCACAAATCCCACGTGGACTGACCCGGGATCGAACATGGGCCTCCGCCTTAGGAGGCGGGCGACTAACTGCCTGGGCAATGGCACGACCTTAAATCATATGTTACACCAAAGAGAACATTGTTTACGAATATTTCTTCGCTATTTTATATCTTTGTGGTTAACCATTTAAAGACCGAGATTACGCTGAATCATATATTACAGTCTAAGGTCGTACCGCACAGCAAACACAGTTCTCTGTATTTACGTCTCCTGACATCTAGTGGAGGTCTGTGAAGCTCGAACCTTCTCACAGTTGTCCTGCCATCTGGCAGAGGCCGATGGAACTACAAGCCTTACATACCTTTGCATTACTGAATTTTTATATAGATAGCATGAGAGCATTAGGCGTGTTATATTAGAATGAGTGCATCAATTGCTGCAGCACTGTCACACTGAAATTCTACAGTATGTGCAGTTATACAGCATGAGAGCATTAGGCATGTTATAATAGAATGAGTGCATCAATTGCTGCAGCACTGTCACACTGAAATTCTACAGTATGTGCAGTTATACAGCATGAGATCATTAGGCATGTTATAATAGAATGAGTGCATCAAACGCTGCAGTATTGCGACACTGAAATGCTAGAGTATGTGCAGTTATACAGCATGAGAGCATAGGCATGTTATATTGGAATGAGTGCATCAATTGCTGCAGTATTGTGACACTGAAATGCTATAGTGTTATGTTACGTGCAGCTCTATATGAATCACAGCATATAACTGCTGTTGCATTTCAATATTACCACATCTAAAGCACTGGAATTTCGTGGTGGTGTTGTATTACCTTCATTCACGCTTGATTCCATATACATATCATTTACCGTAACAGCATAAATATCGTAAGAGCATGAATGTCCACTGTTACCACATTCAAAATTTGTGATTACACTCGAAAGCGTTTTCATAGGCCTGTTTATTTGCGTCTCCTGACATCTAGTGGACATCTATGGAACTCCGTTCTCATAGTTCTGTCTCCTGCCATCTGGCGGCGATCCATTGAACTGCCACGCAAGACGAAGGAAACGTTACTCAAATTTATTATAGATTAGAAGCGAGCGGAAGTTACATTGACAGAGAATCTTGGTTGTTTTTTATGTATCTGTTCATAACACAAGGGTATGACATACTGTAACACAGTCAACTGGATTTGCAGACATTGTAGAGTGTGAACGGGAGGGAACACCGACGACGTGGTCAGAAAATGTGCTGTGACAGTGGTCTACGAAACGGAAACGTTTAATAACCACTGGTTTGCATGACCTTCTGGAACATGACAATGGATCACTGACACCCATGGCTTCATGATAATTAGGTAGTCATGGGCATGTCCCATCGGTTTGTTTAATCCCACGAAATTGCAGGCTTATGTGCCGATGTATTTGCAGTCACGGCTAGGCGATGTAAATTGGCTCTCTTCGTGAATCGACCGGCTAATCCGCCGTGGCGCTCGCGGGCACGCGCAGGACATACTACAACCAGTTGGAGGGTCAGTATATCTAGCTGCTCCTACAGTGACAGACACGTGTCGCGCCTTCTGATCAGAAATGACCGAGCCCCAAAATAAAACTGAAGTCGCGCGCCACAGGAAAACATACCAACACGGATGGGGTATGAGATCTGCGCTCTTCTGGGACATTACACAGCGTTGAGTGGTAGTTATGTACCGACGTTTCGGGACAACGTATCTGTACCATCTTCAAGAGTCAAGAAGTCCAAGGAGGAAAAGATTTGAACTTCTTGGCCCTTGATGATATGACCCATATGTTGTCCCGAAACGTCGGTCTAGTATTACCACTCGACGCTGCGTAGTATCCCAGAAGAGCGTAGATCTGATCTACGTTGCGGCGGAAGCCTGAAATCAAGCACAAATAGTGTATTTGAAAATGCGGCAACGTTTGTGCATTGTACAAGAAACCACCTGAGTAAGTATCATTCTGTTCCAACATCTGGTTTAATAGGCAAATATTTGTACTCGGGTACACTTGCCAAATGTTTGTCTGATCATTGTGGTCGGGTTCCAACGACTCGAGGACTTAACCACTCCACATAGGCTACAGAATAAAACTAATTGTCCATTCACTAGCCACTTGTCTGCTTGTAAAGTAAAAGCCAGTCTTGGAAACACAGCAACAAGTCTCAACTCGACAAGTAAAAAACACTGGAAATTCCCTTGGTTTGCGTCACGTTTACCGACAGTCGGTGGGAAATAGACAAGTGGCCAGTATGTGTTCAAGTGCACTGTTCCTACGATATGGCAATTATCCACAAGTTTTCCAGATGTTTTCCGGAAGTTTTCCAGTTGTACCTCTAGTTGGAATATTTCTTTGGATTGTAATATCACTTGCAGTACTAAGAGTCTGTCCAGCAGTGCGCACTAAGATTACGGTCTTCTGGTTTGTGACGACCTGTGCTTTGGGAGGCAAATACCAACATTTCGAGAGAAACCTGCGGCACCTTCTTCGGCGGGCCTGAATTTGAAGGCGACTAGTACATCTAAAACATGCAAACCTGTCTGCCAATATATATGGTGCCACATCCCACAAAGCTGTAGTTTTAATTTCTTGCAATTTAATTTGTAACTTCGCTAGAGCCATGCCATGGCGCACGCTATTAGACGTCGGCCTATCATCGCGGAGACACGAGTTTAATTCTATACTGGTTCTCAAAAGTCCCCAAAATCAGATTTAATGAAAATTTATCCAACCCTTCCCTGAACTTCAGACGCGTACTGACGGACGGACAGACTTATTGTAACAGGCGTTTCACATGGATACTGCTGCTGCTGCTGTTGCAGCTGGTGAGGCAGTAATTAACCCCAAAGTCTTCTATCACTTACACCCTTAAATACTACGCAGGATTCTCATGACACCCCGTACAGCGATTAGGATGTCAATGTGCGATAGGTTTCATATTCCTGTGCAGCACCGATAACGACTGTGAGGCCCACCAAGTAATCCATTCGGGGTTCTTTCCCTGTAGGTAAAGGGCTGGTGGATGAAACCAACACTCACTTCCATCTAGTGCCGAGGTTAAGAACGAGTGAAGCTAAACCTCCACTTCTGTGGCGTGACGAGTGATTCAGCACAGAAGGAAACATCAGTTGTGCCAGTTTCATAATACTAGGTGCGGCATGTGGTCATAATGAGAAGCGTCTGAATGAAGGCATCAAGAAAATATTTGTCCCAGGAAGTAGCGTAAAAAATTGAGGATGTGTAGGGCAGCACATGACGGTAAATTGCGTGTTGTTTGCGGGACAGGTGAGGTCATGAAATCACACTACGACACGCTTAGGCCCGATCCGCACTGAGGTTACGGTCCCAGAATGATCTCGCCACACTCTTGGTACGATCACGGTACGCCCAAGGTATGCTTACATCCAGACAAAATATACTTTGTTATCGTGAGCACGGTACGATCACGTTACGATCAATGTAAGCTCACGGTATACTCTCAGTAGGATCACGGTACGCTCACGGTATGCTCTCAGTACGATCACGGTACCCTCAATGTACGATCACATTCAGATAATATATACTTTGCTTGTATTCTTAATCGTACCGTGCCTTCAATGTGATGGCCAGTGTGGACACTGCTATTAGAAACAGTGGAGTGTATCTGGCTTGCTCTTGACTGGAACGTGACTGTGTGTGTCGTGTGAAAAAGTAGAAAACTGAGGTGGGGAAACTTCATGGAACGCGGAAACTTGGAAGAGAGCATAGCTGGTAGAGTACGCCTATAGGCCTAGTATTTAGACGAATCTTAGAGAAACAAAATATTAAAACAGAAGCTTAAAGGAAATGAACCAGTTTTGTGCCTGTGTGCTTTAAAAACTTCAGCGTCTGCTACAAGGTTGTTGTTTTTTAGGAAACCTAATAGCGTTTACCAAGGATAATATTATGTGTGAAGGCCGATCGGTGGCTAAGGGGTTAGTTGCGGCCTTTCACTATGTGATTTCTGGTTCGATCACAGATCTATCTGGGTTTAATGGTGGACAATGTGGCACTGGGGCAGGTTTTTCTCTCAGTACTTCTGTTTTCCCCTGTCAGTGTCATTCCCCCATTGCTCCATATTCATTCATTCATCTACCACCGACGCTGTATAATATTAGCAAATGAGAGCGTTCTTAAAGTAAAAAATTAAAGAACACAATACTAACTCTGACATTTCATTTTTTAAAACTTTATAATATTAAAGTGTGCATCAAATCACTATCTTCATAACAATCAACAAATGCACTTCACAGAATAAATTATACGTGTATATGATTAAATGTGTATGAATTTTATATTGTTAGAACCGTGCATTTTATAGTATATGAATAACAATGTACCAACTAGTGCGCCTTTTTATTATCTTTAATTATTATTCCACGGCATGTTTCGTGACGTAAGTCACCATCATCATGGGGCCGCTTAAGGTGAAGTTCAATCAGTCATCGATATGGTCCGGCAACAGAACACTTACACTCACGAATTCACTCTATCACATTCAAACCACTGATTTAATTCACAATACACACATATATCTTTAAAGACAAGTACACAAGACTTCATTTTATAAGAGTTATCCCACTTCAGTGAACACTCTGATTTTTGTAACGTGCCTGTGATAGTCCCGTCAAACCATTCACTGATTGCAGACGCTTTGTACATTCCCATTCTAATCCGCTGAAATAATTGGCTGCAGCACAATGAAGAGTAGGGGAGGCACTGAAATACAGACTGTTGAGACGAGGAAAGGTCATATGTTCTGTTCCTGCAGATTTGCTAAAAATACGTTATTAATTTGTTATTGTATAGGTCATGAGCAGATGATGATGATGATGATTATGATGATAATCTCTTCTCAATGAAACAGTCTTTATACCCAATTTAGTTTTTCATGCTAAGTAACTCTCATTTATTCATTCTGTAGCCTGTCGTAAGCAGGTCTTAAGAATGTCTGCCTTGAAAAAATCTCTAGTTATTATTATTATTATTATTATTATTATTATGAGCCTTATTAAATATTATTTTTAAACACATTACTTGGGCCTGCAAACAATGTTAAGTAATCAGGGATTTTATGAACTGCACATTACACTTCATTTGTGTTTTTAATTCTAGTTCCTCTTTAATGTAAGTAGGTTTTCTATCACGTAATTTTTAAAACAGGATATTATAGAACAAACTTGACCTTTGTGTTCTGGGGGATCTCGGTTCGAAAATCACGCTTTTCTCAGCCCCCACAGGCGAATCGCAGGATATTTGCATTCAAATAAACAGTGATAATTTCCTCCCCATTCCTTTCAGTTGTACCAAACGTGATCATCTTGTCACATAATTCGACGTTTAATAGCAGGAAGTTGATAATGTGTCGCTAAATAACGAAATGTGTCCACAGGGAGTATATCTAATGACCAGGCCTTTGTTTGTTTATAGACAGATAATTTTTACAGTTGTAGAACTGATGCTCAGGTTGGAAATGAACTGCACAAGAATATAAAATCTTAGTCCGTTGACACCGAAGCTTTTTAGCTCGAGTCCCCCTTTTTTGCAGACAGTCTGCTTGAACGATACAGAAGGATGTGCAAGGGTACTTATCGACTCTACTTTTAATTTTTTTAAATAACCACGAAAATAAGCTCTCTTAAGCCGATTACAGTTCCTTTTTGAAATTTGCTTGCGTGGGAAGACATAGTTATTTGAAAAGGCATTTTGACTTTTTACTGAGTAGACGTAGGCGAAACAGCAAAACATGTGCAGAAAGACGATGAGGTTTCTAAGGACTGTCGAAAACAAAGTGTTGCGAGGTGCTTTGGACTCAAGAGGGAAGAAATAACGAGGCAGTGGGAGACGGTGCATAGGGTTGGGCTTTCATAATTTGTTCTCCTTACTGCACATTATGAGGGCGATAATATGTATGAGAATGAGATGGAAGGAATAAGAAATGCGTGTAGAATTTTGGTCTATTGTCTGAAGCGAAAGTACCAGTTGGGAGACCTCGGCGTGTATAGAAATGTAACATCATATCATATCTAATATAAAATACAGTGGGATCCAAAGGTGTGCGACGCATGGAGATCCATGGGCTGCAGCCAGATGGCAGGACAACTCTAAAAATGTTTGAGTTCCACAAACTGCCACTAGATATCAGGAGATGTAAATAGAGAGAACCCAGTTTTCTGCGTGGTAAGACCTGAACGTGTAATATGATTCGGGTCTCTTTACGTGTTCTGTATGGACCTCGGAACAAACCGCGATTGTTTCCCCATACTGCATTAACTGATTGGATTTAAAATCCTATTGGGGCATGTTTACTGCGCGGTACGGGCTGAACCTGTAATATAATTCAGCTTCATTTAAATGTTTTGTACGGACCTCGGAACAAAAAAAGATTTTTTCCTATACAGCATTAACTGATCGATTTTTAAAACCAAGACGGATTGTGTTTACTGCGCGGTAGGACGTTAGCCTGTAATATATAATTCAGTGTGGTCTCAGTCTGTAAATGGTTAATCACAAAGATATAAAATAGCAAAGAAATATTCGTAAGCAATGTTTTCTTTGGTGTAACTTATCATTTAAGGTTGCGCCGTGGCTCAGGTGGTTAGCCACTGGCCTCCCAGAGCGGAAGGCCGGGTTCGATCCTGGGTCTCTACACGTGGGTTTTATGGTGGACAAAGTGGCGCTGGGATAGGTATTCCCCGAGTATTTCTACCTTTCCCTCTTAATTTCGTTCCATCGGTGCTCCATTACTGGGGGAAGGACGACAATAATAATAATAATAATAATAATAATAATAATACGGTTGCACAAGAAGCCTTAAGGTTGCGGTGGGTCCGTAGCGTCTGCTGCGGGGTCCTTCTGCACAAAATCTGAAATTATGTTATAGGATTTTATGTTGTGGCTTCTCCTTCAATTGCTTCAACCTTTTGCCCTCAGCAAGCAGTAAGCCCATCTTATATACACCGTAACACTGTCAGTCTCTGTCTCACACACACACACACACACACACACTGGAGTTTCATGGACCGCCACCAAATGGCAGGAAAAGACAAGATATAGAATTTAGTTTGGCGGACGCGCGGATGGTGTGTAACAGACACGACAAATTGGGGTTGCCACGTTAACTACGCAAAGGTTCGCCGGGCACTGATACAACAGCATAATATACATATATACATACACATTATTCGGGTTTTCACGATAACTGCGGGCATCACTACAAAATTATAATACACAGGCATACACATTGTTCAGCTTTCCACGTTAACTACGTAAATGTGTGTGCCTTGCCTGCCCACATCGGGAGGTTTCCGCGGTAACTACGGAAATGCGTGTCCCTTGCCTACCCGGATGGCGGGGTTTCCGCAGTAACTGCGTACATTAAGTGTTCCTGACTTCCAAGGGTCGCGAGTTCTCAAAGGTAACTAAGCAAATGTTTGTGCTTTGCCTGCCCAGTTTGCGGGGTTTCCGCAGTAACTGTTTACATGAACTGTGCCTTGCCCCGTGGGTCGCGAATTTCGAAGGTAACTAAGTAAATGGGTGCGCCTTCCCAGCTCGGGTTGCGAGGTTTCGAATGTAACTAAGTAAAGGTGTGTGTCTTCCCTGCTCGGGTCACGGGTTTTCCACAGTAAGTGCGTACATGAAGTGTGCCTTGCCCCCACGGGTTGCGGGGATTCCACGGTAAATACATAAATTGGTGTTCCTAGCCTGCCCGGGTCGCCGGGCCCGAGCATACTAGTTATTATTATAGTTCAGTAACAACAAGGTATGTAACGCTCAGAGTTCCATGCACCGCCGCCAGATGGCAGGACAACTATGAGAACTTGGAGTTCCACAAACAGCCACTAGAAGTCAGAAGACGTAAATACAGAGAACTGTCTTTTTTGCGCGGTACAATCTGACCCTTTACTAAAATTCAGCTTATTTACGTGTTTTGTGTGGATCTCGGAACAAATCGCGATTTTTTTCCATACAGCATTAACTGATTGATTTTTAAATCCCTGTCGGGATGTGTTTTCTGCTCGGTACGGACTGAGCCTCTAATATAACTCAGCTTTATTTACGCGTTTATTTTCAATGCATTAACAACTTTTACAACACATACTACAACAGGTGGTGTTTGAAATAATAAGGCCTTTAATTAACGTTATAACAACTGGGCTAGTGTACGCGTACCACCAGGTACCAAAATTCTTAATAACGTACAGTTTGTGCTTTTGTACTTTAAATTGATAAGCATTTTATATATTTTATACGTGCGTCTCTTTTGTTTAAAATACATTCAAACAATTTCAGTAAGGCTATTAAATCTCTGAATCTGAATTATGAATAATATTATAATTCCCAAACAACGTCGCGTACCAACAGACGACCCTCCGCTTACCACCAGTGGTAGGTGTACCACCGATAGATAAACACTAATTTATACCCGTAGTTGAACATTCATTATCGTTATTTGAGGCACAGCGCCCACACGGTAGGTGATAAAGCACCTTAAGGCTAATTCAGCAACCTACTGCGCCACTGATGTCTGTAATGTCGTCACTGTACAGTTGACACTCTTATTGAAATATTTTAAAGCACTGGGATTTTGTTACATAATATTAAGCCTGTATTGATGAAAACAGTCGTGCATTTCTGTGATTTCTTCTAGGATTAAGCAGTGCGAGTCCTATATCCTTTTCAGGACATAATTATGTTACACTATGGTGAGGGGTGCACCCAGAATTTTTCATTCGGGAGGGGCTGGCCGTGAGGCTGTATGTAATTTATGTTTGGTTCTAAAAATTATGTTATAAAAATCATGCTGTAAGCACAATCTAACAATATCTGCAGCTGCATTTATATACATACGATTATAACTACATGTTCCATGACTCAATCACAGTGTCCTCTCTTCTTTTTTTTTAATTTTATCAATTTATTTTTCAAAATTCTAATGTACTAGTCATCAGCTGATTTCAGTGGCTGATTTCGGATGAAGGGTAAATCACATAAAACTTTTGATACCATAATATCTAAAACAATCTGCGTTTTTATACTTGTTTTGGCGGGTTTGGGTGCGGGCTGCAGCCCAGCAGCCCCCTTCCTTGGATGTGCCTCTGGTATGGTGTCTTGTCTCATAATTCTGCTACATAAACGTCAGAGGATTAGCGGTTTTGCAGTACTGCTTATGTGTAAATGTGATATCAATTTCATTGCGCTAGGCCCTCTACTGGCAGAGTACTTTGCATGACACGCTATGCACATACCGTCTTCCTTACCTGACCATCCGATGTCACCGGGCATTGTCTGGTATTAATTTCCTGGTGCACCGTATTCCAAAACCAAAATAAACGGAAATTTACCCGGTGGGTAAGAAGAGATATAGCACCTGAGAGTGGGTTCATTCATGAACAGTGCCTAACAGAAACAGAAAAGTTTTCCAATATCCTAGTGGCCTGTACTTAGGGTATTTACAGGTCTCTGAATTATCGACAGTTACAATTCGGACTGATCAGGCCATTTGCATATTATGATGTATTTCCTTCTTTTTAGTGTCCTTAAACATGCAAACTGTTGCAATGCATTCCTTCTCTTCTATGTTTTTATAGTTGCTGAACCATTTATATGTTAACCTTAATTTTAATAAGTCTGTATATAAAGATCCAGTCCGTACTGCGCAGTAGACACACACCGTCTCGGTTATAAAAAAAACCAGTCAGTTAATGCTGTATAGGGAAATAATCGCTGTTTGTTCTGAGATTCACACAAAACACATAAATACACTGTGTGGGCAGAAAGCAGAATTTCTGAATATTAAACCTAGCAATATGTAAAGCAACCATTCGGACTTAAACAGCTAACGGTATAGAAATCCGTGACAGCGCTAGTGTTCCTTTCGTTTATTGAAAAACGTGAGTGTCCCTTATCTGCATTTGTAACACTGAATATGTCCACTCAAAGTGTTGTGGCACAGTAAATAAACCCGTCGGGATGTGCATCAACTATAAGAAACACAGGAGCTGTGGTCTTCTTTCCATGTTCCACGCAACACCTTAACCAACGCCCGTCGCTAATTTTTTAAGTGTGACTTAAAGTCGCAGGGCTTCCACACGAAGGAGTTTCAGATGGACGAAGATCAGGATGAAAAAATGAAGAGGATAAAAAACAGTAAACACTTTTGCTTTTCCTTCAAACATAATTAAAATTTTTTATGCAATCCAACAATTACATTGCCACTATTTACAGTACCACCCAGCAGATGAAGGTAGTATTTTCTGTAATTTTGGTTACCATTTACCAGGGTACATGGTTCCAGTAACCATGCAGAATGCAATCTAAAATGCATTTCACGTTCGGAACATTTCCACGCGTTCTGAAGCAGACACAACCCTAAGATGTACACGTGTTACACTACATCCGTGAAGGTGCGTATTAATTCGTGCCTACTTCCATGATAATACCAGGTATTTCGCCTAAATCGTTGGTCCTTGTTAAAGGCAGAGGTAAAATTGTCCATGTACAACCCACGAAGGCACATGGGGAGTGGAGTTGTAGCTCCACTCATTCTTAACCTCGATAATAGACTGAAATCAGTGGTCAGCTTCAAGTCCAGGATGATTTACCAAGGCGAAGGGTTCCCGGTACACACTGTACAGGTCTGAACATTGATATTATGATTATGATTATTATTATTACATGATCATTGTGTGACTGGGTACCAGAATATTGACTCTCTATTCCACGATCTTATCCGTCGCGTCTGTCGTCATCCTTACACCACCCCATGCGTTTATTCCTTTTATCAGAGCACTGTCATTTGGTTATGCTGTGTTGTAGCTATTATATAGGCGCTTCTCAACTTTGTCTTCAGTTTTAACCCGTACCGCACAGTGAACACGATGTCTTAATTATAAAGCATCTTTCTTCACCAAGATTTCACACCTCACGGAGAGCACACATCTCGACAACAACAGTTGTCACTGAAACCAAGCAGTAAGTGCGCCTGTTATAACGAAGACCGTGGTTGCCATGGCCACCAGTTTGGCTCAATCACTCTTACATCAAGGCTATTATATAGGTCTAAGTTAAGATTATTATTGTTATTATTAGTAGTAGTAGGGTAGTAGTGTGGTAGTAGTAGTAGTAGTAGTAGTAGTAGTAGTAGTAGTAGTAGCGTAGTAGTGTATTAATATTAGTGTTGTAGTGTAGTAGCGTGATGGTGGTGGTGGTGGTAATAGTGTATTGGTGTGGTGGTGGTGGTGGTGGTAGTGGTAGTAGTACTAATAACAGCAATAGTATATCGGCCCAGTTCCTTTAGACAGATTGCCCAGAATTCTTACTCCATTACCGCATTGTCTCTAAAATTTTTAGAGTTTAAGAACTGAGTCGGCCGATTTTAACACAAAACTTGGCAATTAACTGCTACCAAAGAAGCCGAATTAACACTTACAACTTGTATTGGATGTAAAGGCTGATAAGTAAAGCAACATAAAACAGAACGTATGAAAATTAACTTTCTTGCAGAGTCGACAGAGATCATCATTCCTGCATATTCGGAACAGAATGGCGTCTATATGAGTAAAACAGTGACCAAATAACTTGCTAGCTAAGGCCCTTAACTCTGTACACAGCTGCAGTCGGCACGGCGTCGTCGCTGCTAGGTTCGCATCGGAACGGCCAAGACATTTGCTCTGTTTGGGGCGCATTCATAGCTTCAGTCACTGTGGAAATTTTTGGAATTAATAACAAAGGCTTGGTGGTGTGTTGGCAGTTTCCCTCCTACCAGCTTGCCTCCTCAGCCCAAACGCAATAACTAATAGCAAGTAACCTGGTCACTACTGCTGCTTTCTACCGAAGAGAGCAGCTTTCACATTAAAAGCTGTGAGGTAAAAAATTGTAGGTCTTAACAAAAATATAAGTTTGTATCACTGCATCTATCGCCCGTCCCAGTGGCCGCGCGGTGTAAGGAGTGGGTCTGCTGCCGTTCGCTTGCTGCGGTTGTGGGTTCGAATCCCGCAGGGGGTATAGATCTCTGTCTCTTGTGAGTGTTGTGTATTGTCAGGTAGAGGTCTCTGCGACGGGCTGATCACTCGTCCAGAGGAGTCCTACCGAGTGTTACGTGTCTCAGCGTGACCATGAAGCCTCGATAACGAGGAGGCTGTGACCCACTAGGGGCTGTTGCGCCATGGAAAAAAAATCACTGCCTCTGTTACCTTCCACTGCTCGTCATTTTGGGTGTTTAGTTTATACCAATCCTAATACCAAATTTATGCACAACTATAATTTTACTTGCGGACTGCATATTGCTTTATTTTGAGACCCGTGCACCAATATTACACACATACTTGACTTACTTTATATTTTAAATTTATTGCACTTAACTCTTCAACCTATTGCAGCTAGTTCTCTATGCAGGCGGTTTTATTTTTAATCAGCCAGACCGCACTGCCCTGGTTGTTACGAACAATGAAAGAGACTGACACAGTCCCCATCTGCTGGAGGGCAACGCAACCATCATCAACTTGAAGAACTAATAGTGACAGCCGTCCACGTGCAAGAACGACCTACGTAAGCAGTGTAGGTTTTTCCACTCCGTGGATCCCTTCTGCCTTCATTCTCTTTCTTTCTCTAGATTCTCAGATATGTTTCCCGCTGTAATGTTGCGTTTTCCTTCCTCTTACTATTATCCTCATTTCTGCTATCTGCTTCCTTCCTTATTTGCCACTGTTCTCTTTTTCTTACATTTGAATCAACTCAACTGCGTAACAGGGACACAAGTTTGCCCACTGCTCTGAACAATGTGCACATAAACCGTAATTCTGTGACGTTTCTGAAGTCATTGTGGGTGTTTCTGCGAGACTCGAGGTGTGAGCGAACCAACACAAATATCGACCACTTATTTGAAGGCCAATACCTTGATGTAAGGAAGAAATATCCTTTCGCCGCCAAAATTAGAAACCATCAAAATTACAGCACAAAATGTTGGATTACTCTAGAAATAAAATTTTAATCAATAGCACGAAACATTTGGATTTGTTTTGTTTTATAATCGTAGGGATGTGCGCCATAAGATCATGGAAAATGGTCTTGTGTTTCACTGCCTTGTGTCTATTTTGATTGGGTTATTTGAAGAGCAGTTAGAAATTATCACGGAATGTAAACTGGCTTATAATTTGCGTGCAGGCGTCCGTCCTCCTCAGAGCAGAAATATCAGACATTTATAAGCTAGCCATAAAAACGTGTCGAGAGCACTACATGACATCAAGAGGCTAAAGCCACTGGATGGTCCAAATGAAGAGCTGACTATCAGATACACTCAAATTTCGGGATAGGCGTGTGTGAAAGAGTGTGGTAGCTATCCAAACTAAAGTGCCAGAACTATCTTAAATTTGACTACAACACTTCTAACTTGTTCTTCCTTTTTTGTGCGGTGAAGGGCCCGCAGCAAACGCTACGGACCTACCGCAGTCTTGTGACTTATTGCGCAACCCTGTGATGAAGATGATAATTTTTCCTTTTTTTCGTGTAATGGAGCACCGGTGGAATGAAATGCACAGGGGAAAGCCGACGTACTTCGGGAAAAACCTGCCCCAGTGCCACTCTGTCCACCACAAACCCCACATGGACTGACACGGGATCGAACCCGAACCTCCGCGGTCAGAGGCCGGTGACTAACCGCCTGAGCCATGGCAGGCCTTAGTTCTTCAGTTACTAACACATTGCTTACCAAAGTGAACACACAGTTTTAAGAAATAAAAGTGTGTTTTTTTTGTTGCGCAACAGCCCAACTCGAGGTTAGGTCTCTAGATCACACACAATTAGACACACATACTCATCCGGTAGGAATCCTCTGAACGAGTGATCAGCTCGTCGAAGAGGCCGCTACCTACACAACATACAGCAAACACGACACGCGAACACCCACGCCCTCAGCGGGATTCGAACCCGTGATCCCAGTTTATATTTCAATTTATCCTCCTAACGCTGCAATATACACGAACAAGACAAATTCTGGGTATATCTGCGAAATAACAGCCAGAAACACCGTGGAGTAAAGCGTGAATATTGTGTTAATCCCTTCATATGATGGAACGGGCACTGGTTTTGATAGAAATGTTGCTTCCTCTATTGATATTTTAAATGCATTAGCGACTTAAGAGGGTTATTCCTTAGAGTGTATACAATACCTTCAATTTCACAAGTGTTAATATGTGTGCCAGCGGCGCTACACTCTGTTGAGTTCCATGCGAAGGTGCATTACATTAGAAACATGCCTGGCAGAAATCTAGACGGTTTGCATAGCACACTTTACATATTCCCGCTTCCTTTGCACCACCGAAAGTGTGAGAGTGAAATCTGTCGAGCGGCTAGACCCTGAAATGAAGGCATTACTATCCTTCCAAACATCAGTAACCACTCTTCAAACGACACTGCGTCATATCACAGAAAACCGCTGCGACAGCTTCAAGACTTGGAAGGCACAGACGTATCTGAAACGAAGAAGTGGCGTCCTGCCGCACGACATCCGTGCCATAGACACATAAATATACATTGCAAGGGGGGTTATGGCGACAAGAAACGCAGGGCCACTAACAGTGGGTTCGGCACACCATGAAAAAGGAAGAAAACTTTCTCGGGCCTCCCGCCCCAGCAAGGGCAGGCCGGAAAATATCTTCACACTAAATTAGTAAGACTGACTCTCAGTTGCAGAGCGACTGGACTTGGTCCGAAAGGGTTAATTTGTGCAGTCAACAGACAATGATACTGCCGAGAAAGACAAAAATATACGCAACATAGTCCGGCCCCTGTAATATGTAGCGGCTTCCCTCCTCTCGTCCGTACTAAATAAACGTGAGGATTTTGGTTCTTGGTATGATATACAATATAAACTTTCCAGGGCAGCCATCTCCTCGGATCGTCAAAGAGGTCTATGTGCTGCAGTACTCGAAAATGCCGTAGCCGCCACGAACTGGAACTTTAAATATATTTCAGGTGAATCTGCGGCTTGAAATGGTTAATACACTGACTGCCATGTGGCAGACGCTTCTCTTCAGCTGAACTAATCAATACTGTTAGGAAAGAGCAAATCGCTGAGCTTAAAGAGTTGCAAACACACTGCGTGGGCATGCAGCCTTGTAACTGCAGTGACCGTCGCGTCTTGACTACAGCGCCACTAGTCAATACACAGACAGCCTGTAGGACGAGGTGATGGCCGCCTTTTGTTTGGGCCGTCTAATTAGAAGCAAGGTTATTTTTGCACAATAATACAATTAGAACGAGCCAAGTTTTAATTACATTCTGAACTAATTGGCAACGTATAAAGTTCCCATGGTTATTTTTATTACGAAACTATTGTTTGTCTTGTGTTACTTTATGAAAATGCACGGCATGTCTGTTAGTGCCACGTCCTTGGGCACAGTCTGCTGGGTTTTATGAAGCTGACAAATAATTAGTACGCGGCTCCTTGCTTCTAGACCAGTGATGAAATTTACATTTGCATAAATCGTGGATACATTCAGTACAACACACGCATGTTCCGATCTTATCAGACTGGAGATAGTCAGGGGAAGAGAAGGACAAGAGGCACAGTTTCGAAATGTGTTCTATTAACCCTTTGAGGACAAAGTCGGATTTCTCTTGGCGCTGTACACACACACACACACACACGCGCGCGCGCGTACAAACTGCTCTCGGGGATACCCAGAATATAGCCAACTGTCAGTCCTGTTACGTGTCAGTCATTCTGGCGCAAGAATTAAACAAGCGACAGACTTTTGAAACGCCACATAGCATAATAAAGTGACAGCATTTTGGAATGTATGCGTACCACTTTTAGTGAGGTAGTGGGTCACGAAGGCTTATAACAATTTAAAGCCCGGTGATTACTTTATGTGTTTTACGTGGATCTCAGACCAAAGAGCGATTATCTCCCTATACAACATTAACTGATTGGTTTTTATAACCGAGACGGGGTGTGTTTACTGCGCGGTACGGACTGAGTCCTTAAATATAATTCAGGTTACTTTTGGTTTTTAAAGGATTAAATAACAAATTCAACATGCGCCAAACAGAGAATCGTCAGAAAATATCTCATGTTTGCAGTTAATTTTGATAAGATGGATTGATGCAACAAGAAACCAACAGTACTTTGTATCAAACAAGGCAGAATTGTTGAAGCAATAAATCGATTAACACGTTAAAGTTATTGCTAAAACACAGGAAACAGATTACGAAATGCCATGCACTTCAGGTACACGTGGTCGTCAAAAACCTGTAAAGTGCGTACTTGCTTCAACCATTCTGCGTTCTTTTTATATAACTCAAAGCTCCATAGCTCCACCACCACCACAAGCAAACAGAAGGCTTCTTATAGTCGCATACGTCATCTAAGCAACTGACTACGCTACGGGAGGGAAGACCACTGGATCGTGGTTTGATGCTTAACAAAGGTAGAGACGTTTACCTTCCTTCAGAACCCAGACCAGCTCTAAGCCTTTTATCCAGCTGGTACGGGAATCGTTTGCCTAGAGACAAATTAGCCTGGAACGCGAATTCTTCTACTCACCGCCATCAGGTGCCAAAGCTAAGATCGCTTGGATGTGTGCCTCCACCACCAGTATGTATTTATGTCGTCCTGATTAATTGCCGGCAGGTAGAGTTTCATTTGTAATTCGCAACACTGTAGCAAATATCACCTGCCCGATAACTAACTCTATGATATGCTGTCATTCTGAAGTATCTGGCAACTATATTTCTGGCTGAGTAGTTCTCCTTACTGACAAGGATTTCAAAACCAATTTCAGAAGTGCCTAAACGTTTACGCTTAACCATTTCAGTACGTACAGTTCACACCTCCTCAGTCTCCACCAACTACCTGAAATCCATTTAAATGCCTGGACTATTATTATAGGTCGCTGAAACTGAGGGAAGAACATAGATTGGTGGACTGGAGGGCATGGCGATTTGCAGAGTGTTGGCAGGCAAAACTGGGCCGAGAAAAACTGCACAGTGTGGTCCTTAATACAGCACTTATCGGCAGAGATTGTCAGGATGAGATAGGAAGGTCACCTAGCTCGCATGGTAAGAAGAGAAGCACAAACACAATTTTGTTCGGAAAACGTGAGGGACAGATTCCCCTTGTAAGTACCTATTAAATTGGACGGAGTGGTGGGGAGTACAGAAATTATTTACTCGGAATAGGCGCCCACGGGGTGGCCGCCAGATCATTCTAAGTCATTCGGATGTCACGGATGCGAATTTACTGACCCCTTCAATTTGCAGAACATGTATTTTTATGAAATATTCAGAATGACTGCAAAATGTTATGACGCTTGTTGAACGACCGATTTCTAAGACAACAGCTGAAAGGTATGTAGCCTAAGTATTTCCGACACTTTCAAACCTGTGAAGACTACAGAGCAAAACTTATTTTCTATTCAATGCTCCACCGTTTCCGAAAGGTAACTGCTTTTCGCAAGCTTCTTAGGCTTTGCACCCTTGTCCTTCTGCTAAGAGCAACATGTAGGTAAAGATTAATATTGGTGGAACGACACTGCCGGGAGGAAACTGAAAAACCCGGAAAGAAACCTGTCCAGTGTCACTTTTTCCACCGTAAATCTCATATAAACTGGTCAGGGATGGAACTCTGCTTCCACGGCGAGAGGCCGGCTACTAACACACCGGGCCACTGCACGGTTCCTTTTTAAAGACTAAGATTAACTTGTAATTTGTGCAAAGAATCAGTCCGCACCGCTCAGTAAACACACTCCATCTTGGTTATAAACACCAGTCAGTTAATACTGTGTCGGGAAATAATCGCTGTTTGTTCTGAGATCCACACAAAACACATAAATACACTGTGTGGGCAGAACGTAGGATTTTTAATGGGCTCAAAATTGTACAATTTTTAACTTAGTTGGCTTCTTAGAGTATTTTAGAAAACATGTGCCGTAAGGGACATGTGGCGTCACTGAAGGTGGGCTGTTTTGAAACCAGTAAGCCAGTAATGAACATTCTAGACTAGCGAAACTACCATCAGCATCTCAAGAAAAATTCTGCTCCATTGCCTTAGTTATTAACGTTTAAAAAGCTTTTCATTCAAAGCGATTACATGTGCATCAGTATGTTGAGTGGGCCAACCTCAGCAGCCGAAGATTTTTTTAGTTGGTCTACAGCAGAAATAAAAGATTTAAAGAAACCAAACATAAGTTACTGAGCATTCGTCACTTCCATTCTTTGTCCAGTCGCAGGCCATCGGATAAAAGTCCTCGCGAGCCACACTTGACATTCGGTCCGCTAATTGGATACTTCAATTGTAAGGTAAGGAGAAGGCAATGGCCTGATCGGGCTCTAGTGGTAATGAAGAAGAATATGAAAATTATGTGTCAACAGGCTTGACGCATTACTGACCTGCACAAACCAAGAAGAATAATAAAAGCTATAGCTACTGGATTATTCTACGTTGTAAACTTTTTTATCTTAATGTTGTTCACTCCGTGCATTTTTCTGATCAACGTGGTCAATTTATTTTACCAACTAAATGCACACAAGGACTCACATACGAATATTACACATACAGCTCCGACATGTTTCGACGTTCGAAACACCCTCCTCAGGGAGCATGTGACGCAAAGTCTGAAACCAACCGTCTTTTTTAAAAAACAATGGCAATACCAACAAAATGCACATTAACTTTTTACTTCTCTATTTTATGCAAATTCACACACACGCCTACGCACGCACGCACACACACAAGTTACAAGGTACGTAGAGACCTGCAGAACTACTGTCGTCTAACCGTAGCTCGCAACATGTAAGTTCACTTCCGCTTTTTCTATATATTTTTGTCTATGTTTCCATGTTACTTGCATTAGGACAGAACTAAGATAGCCAGCTACAATAGTACAACCACCTACCGCGGTGATACAGTATACTACTTGAGAATTTCCCTGAGGATGGCCCGGAAGGGCCGAAATATGTAGGAGTTAATTAGCATAAAACAGAGAAATAAAACTTAATGTGCAATTTGTTGGTAATTCCACTTTTTCTATGATCTAATGCACGGAGATGAAACCCATTAAACTCGAAGACCACTTTCTATATGGTTCCACACTACGGTAGGCTGCATTCATGATATCACTATCGAGTAACATGCACCCCTTATTATTTTAATATACTTATACTTAAAACACTAAGATATAATTAAAATGTTGCAGGAAACATTTTAACATCCATATGTAAATAGCAGTGTGCATTTAGTTGCTGAAAAATTGACTATATTGTCAAATTTAATGGGCACTGAAAGCCCTTCCTCCATGCCCTTAACTAGGATACGTGTCTGCACGTTCAATAAGAAAGCGAAGATCCGTTGGCACCTTAGTTACGCCTTAGTACTGTGTGCAACACAAACTTCATACCCTGAACATTGGCCTGTTCTAGCCTTGCGTCTTCTAAATTACATTAGGATACGCATATTGGAGAAGACTGGAACAGTTTACGGAACTTCGTGTTACACGAAAGAAGAGAATATGTTGAGCAGGTGAAGAGCTGTCGAGTGGTAAGGTAAAAATAGCCTATGCCATGCAGAGACACGGAATGACAGAGCTTTTTACACAGTACAGTTACGTCTTTGTGAAGCTTAGTGCACAGTATTAACAGCAGGCCAATACTTCTACAAGTTTGAATCCAGACAGCTGGACCAATTGTCATGACAAGTCCCTTCAGACCTGTGTCGTAACTCCAGGCTTTTATATTCAACGCACCGTACGTAAAAGGTAAAACAATCCCATTACAGGCCCCGAGAGGCCCTTAGGACTCCAGGAGGTTGAGGTACCCACATTTTCAGAAAATCGGCACATGAAGGTGGCAAGGTTGTCAGCCCTAGGTGCCGGCCGCCTTTACCCCCAGGAAATATTCCTACTACTCATTTCTGTTGGAGGCTGAGTCGACCCCAGTGCCATAGTGCGGTAGGAAGGGAACGTACCGTAAGTACTGTCCCATATCACTCGACAATAAATAACCTCAACAGTTGATACCACGTTACCTAACCCCAAACCATAAACTCAAAAATAGTGCTCAACAAGACAAAGGACATAAAATTGTGATCATCGGCGACAGTCATGCTCGAGGCTGTGCAAGCAACGTGAAACCTAAACTTAATGATAGCTACAAGTCTAGTGGTTTCGTGAAACCAGGAGCAAACATAAACACACTAACCTCTTCAGCGACGGGTGACATTGATCATTTAACGAACAAAGACATAATTGTTTTTTGCGAAGGTACTAATGATGTTTGTAAAAATAATTCTGAGAATGTATTAAAACACATAGCAAACTTTGTGGAAATTAATAGTCATACGAACGTCATTTTAATGAGTGTCCCACATCGACACGATTTATCTGATTGGTCTTGTGTTAACAGTGAAGTGAAAAACTTTAATAGAAAATTGGTGAAATTTATGAAGCCTTTTACGCATGTGACAGTGGTGGGGGTGGATCTCGATAGGAAATGTTTTACTAGGCAGGGTCTATATATCAATAATTTAGGCAAAGAAAGAATAGCAGTTAAGAGAGCCAATGCTGTTACTACAATTCTTCAAAAACAAACAGAAGAACCAATCAGCCTCTATTGGAAAATTGAACACGATGATGGTGTAAGCAATGTTTCAAGTGAAAACAATATTATTACACAAGATGACCCTAAAGCGGCCTCATTGGCAACAGCCAACAAAGAAACCACAATAAATGCTACAGCTCAAGAAGAAGCGGTAGGTGAAGTACATGGAACAATGGAAAACTGATCACAGTCGGAAAACCTGAAAAATTCTACAGAAGTCAGTAACAGTTCAACATCTGAAGTGCCTCGAACATCCAGAAGACAAAAGAAACCTCCAGTAACAAAGAAAGAGGATTTTTATGGTAGATTATAATCCAATGATAGACATTAAATATATAATAATATTTAATCAGAATATATGTGGTTTAAGGAAAAAACTGATGAATTGATAAGTTCTGTATTTCCAAATTTTCCGCATATTTTGTGTTTCTCTTAACACCATCTTCAACAATTCGAACTCGATTAGATCTATATTGATGGTTATAAACTTGGTGCTAAATACCGTAGAAAACTGATAAAAAATTTGGGGTTTGCATTTTCGTTCATAAAAACTTGAAATATTTAAATATTAATCTGAGCAAATATTGCAAAGATAAAGACATTGAAGCTTGCGCATTAAAACTAGAATCTACCTTCTTTAACCTTTTAGAGCCTAGCGGTAACTTTACGTACCACCAGGTTTAACATTAAAAAATTCTACGTGGTGCCCACATTGCGTTTATTTGTTTTATACGGATCTCAGAACAAACAGCAAATTTTGCCTTATAAAACATAAGAGATTAGTTTTTACAACCGAGGTGTAGAGTGTTTATAGCGCGGTACGCACTGAGTCCTTATATAAAACAGATACGCTTCGTCTTTAAAGGGTTAATATTTGTGTAATTACAGTCTATAGAGCACCCTGTGGTAATTTTAATTTGTTTCTTAATGGATTGGATATTAATATCAAGTCACTTCATAAAGTCGCTTGAAAGTTCATTATATGTGGTGACATAAATATCAACTATCTTACAGACCATGATAAAAAAGACAACTTTATGCTATGTTACTGTCCTATAACCTGTCTGCTATAGAACATTTCCCCACCAGAACCCAAAATCAATCTAGTACAGTAATAGACAATATATTTATTGACGTTAATACATTTATAAATTATACTGTTTTTCCGCTTCATAATCGGTTAGCTCATCATGATGCTCAACTGTTAATAATAAAAGAGGTAAATCTGCAACTACAAAGTCAAAATATTCATATCAGAAAAATAAATATTCTATAGAAGAATTTAAAATTAGACTGAGCTATGAATCCTGGGAAAGTATCTTTGATAATAATGGTAACGCGGATATAGACTCATTATTCAACTCATTTCTTAAAAATTATCTAAGGATATTCTATACTAGTTTTCTCCTTCGAAATAAAATTGAGACATATAATAAGTCCTGGATAACAACTGGCATAAAAATTTCCTGTAATCGTAAAAGATATCTTTATCTACTTAGCAGGGACAGTAATGATACTAATCTAAAAAGTACTACAAGTAGTACTGCAAAGTCTTAACTAATGTTATTAAAGAGTCAAAAAGTCTATGTATAATAATCAAATTATGAACTCTACTAATAAAATGAAAACAACTTGGAATATTATAAAATCAGAAACAGGTAGACCAAACGGACATACAACTAGTGAATACCAAAATTGTCCTGATGCTTTTAATAAATACTTTTTGTCCATAGCTGAAACAGTTACTCATGACATCAGACGCTGTAACACAAAAGATTACACTAATAATAACAATCCACAATATTACTTGTCAAAATTATCTCATAATCCTTTTCCTAATATAAAATTTAATAATACATCATCTAAGGAAATTGAAAGAATTATGAACTCCTTACAACTAAAAAATTCACACGGCTATGATGAAATCTCCACAAAAATATTAAAGGTTAGTGCTCCTTTCATCAGTTCTCCTTTAAACTATACCTGTAATAAATCTATACTATCTGGAACCTTCCCAACTCGATTAAAATATTCTGTAGTAAAACCATTATTTAAGAAGGGTGATAGGAATAACGAGGCCCATCACAGACCGATTTCTTTACTCACTTCATTCTCTAAGGTTTTTGAAAAAATCATTTATGACAGACCCTGCAACATATTGAGACTAATAATATTTTAGTAGAGGAACAGTTTGGTTTTAGAACTTCTTCATCAACAGATAAGGCTTCTTATAAATTAAACTATGAAATATTAAGTGCGTTTAACGATAAAATGATGGTTGGAGGCATATTCTGTGACTTACAGAAAGCTTTTGACTGTGTTAATCACAAAGTTTTATTAACAAAATTAGAATTCTATGGAATTAAAAGAATAGCTCATAAACTAATTAAATCTTAGCTTGAGGGTAGATGCCAAAGAGTGGTTTTAAATAATGATTGTCCTGACTCCTGTTCTAACTGGGGTAAAATACATCATGGGGTCCCTCAAGGATCAATACTCGGTCCACTGCTTATATACTTTACATTAATTACTTACTAAAGTTATAAATGATAACTCTAAAATTGTTCTATTCGCAGATGACACTAGTATAATCATTACTAGACCCAACCCTATACCTTTTAAGAACAGTGTTAATAAAATATTCCAAGATGTAAAAAAAGAATTAGTACTAATTTATTGTCACTAAATATTCACAAGACACGCTATATGCAATTTGTAACTAAGAATAGCTCCACAGAAGTGGAGTGACTCTGATGATGCGTACACAGCATGAAAGACTATCTCACCATTGGCATCCCAGCTGTCGGTGTGAACTCTGTCCCTCATTGATGCTGGAATGAATGCCACCGAAACATGTCGGAGTGAAAGTGAACATCTAAAGACTTTCTATCACACATATTAAATTTGTGCGTTACTAATGGTACTTTCTATCTACTAATTTGTATTATAAATCCCCTTGTGACTCTCACATGTTGAAATAATACACAGACCGTCGATAAGACGTACTTATTTCACATAGTTAGCATTTAATACAACACGTTTCAGCCTACGTGACCATCATCAGGTAGACAATTATAAAACACCTTCAGGGAAATAAAGTGCTACATCAATGCCGACACTCTAATGACAGTTCATTCTACTGTCGACATTGACGCTACACTTCATTTGTAGTTTATTACCCGCAACTGCCTAATTCGTGAAGAAAATAATACAAATAAATTATACAAAAGTTTAAATCTGTAAATTATTCCCTTCGGGTGTGCAGAACTTTACATATAACAGAATAGTTCATACTATTCAATATTAATTGTAAAATCTACGTTTCGAAGCAAATCACTCAAATCTTCCTTTTGAAATATATAACCTGCACGTTACTAACAAAACAAAAGCAGCCGCACCTTACTGACGCAGCTGCGTTTGTTTACTTCCTGCACCAGTTATGACTCTACAAAATTTCTGAAATTATACAATTTAATAAAGAACGTTTTCTTCATTTCTGACAAAATTGTATTCATAACTCTTGTAACTTATTCATGGCATGTGGTTTGGTTGCCTTTGAAGTCAAGTGTACAGTTTTCCGTATTGTTTCAATTTCCAAGCATTAACTTACTGCATTCTCACAAGTTACGAATATTTTCCTTCTTTCCTCATACGACTTCCGGTCTCTTCTGCGCGAAAACTTACTGAAACCTCTCTTCAGAAATAATTTTTTTCAAAACACAGCACGCAACCCAAAAAGGGAAATTTTCCTGTGATATATCAACTGTTACTTGCACAGGTCTCGAAGCAGAACAGCAATCCGACCAAATGGATACGTTTGAAGAATAAGGCGGCGCACACGTCATTTTAGGCGATAAAAACGGGCAGTATAGTCACTCAAATTAACCACCAACTTAAGTGTACTCCGAACTTGTAATAACAGAATCGAAACGTAATTTGATTATTGAATTTAAAACTATATCTTTGTTACTTCTTAGCTGATGAATGTTGTACCTTAAAATTCACGGACAGCATGCCTTTAAGGCGTTAAGGCCCGTGGCAAAGAAAGTAAATATTCTTTCAGTCTAAGTCTGTATTTCTTCTGTAATTGGGATAAGATAGCTCAGAAGGCCATGTAAAATAAACACGCGAGTTGCCTTCTTGATACGGCTGTGGTAGTTCAAATGAGAGAGTCAAAACTCACAGCTGCATTGGTAGATATCACACGAATCTGTAACTATTGGATATATTTTGTGTAACTGATATTTCATTAATTGATAACTAGTTGATAATTAATTTATGATTAACTAATAATTGTTTAGGTTCTGCGAAATGTTTCACAATGTGGAAAAGTATTATATTTATCAACTATTAAACGTGATTGATTAAAATGTACCTTGATGTGTGATTTCAGGCTTCTGCCGCGATGTAAATGAGATCTTCGCTCTTCTGGAGTGTTACGCAGCGTAGACTAGTCGTTAGTTACAGACGTTTCGGGATAAGATGTCTGCTTGACCCTTGGAGATAGCACCCACCGACAAGTTGTTGCGAAATGTCGGTAACTAACTATCACTCTACGCAGCATAACATCTCAGAACAGCGAAGATTTCGATGTAAGTTTAGTTCAGAATATCTTCCTGTAAAATTCCTGTAATTTTTAAACTTTAAAAGTGCCCCACATAAAACTTTCCCAAAATATTTTTAAGAATCGGAATATTTTATAATATATTCCATGAAATTAAATTGAACAAGTCCAACCAAAACAAATTCTATTTCGAAAGAGTTTTAAAACTATAACAAAACAAGCACCAAAAGAAAGTCAAAGTTCTGGGCCTAAATTATATATCCAGTTTAATTCATGCCTAAATTTCAGCGGTTTTGTTTCGAGAAAGTCAGCAACCTTTTACCATTTAATTCGGCTGCAGAATAGTGGCAACAGCCCAAAGTGAAAATCTGGTCCTGTTTTTCCTTAGAATATTCGAAAGCTCTGAGAAGTGGACTTTTATACCGACAGGTCCGCAGCTGTACAATTCATGAAGAAAATAATGCAAATAAATTCTGTACGCGTTTAAACCTGTAAATTATTCCCTACTGGTGTGCTAAACTTTAAATATAACGGAATATTTTGTAGTATTCATTATTCATTTTAAAATTTTCTACCTTTGGGAACAAATTAATCAGATGTTGCTTCTGGAAAATATATAATCTGCACATTACTAAGAACAAAACTGCAACTGCACCTTACTGAGGCAGCTTCGGTTGTTTCCTGCAACAATTATGACTGAACAAAATTTCTGAAATTATAAAATTTGGTTACGAATTTTTTCTTCACTTCTATCAAGCCTTCGTTTCTTAAGTTTTCTTATTACTTGTACGTGTTTACAGTTACTGTGTGATGTACAAAACTGCCTGTTGTTGGAAGAGGTTGTTGTGAAGGTGTTCACGACATCATTGTTAGCAAAGGAGTGTACAACATGTCAAAGTGTAAAGCAATCTAGTACTCACGTCTCCTGCCAGGTAGCGCTCTGTTATGGAAATTCAAGCACCCCTCTGCGTTATCACTTATATAGCGGGCTGACCCTCGACTCGCGCACATTGCACTGGAGCCGATATCCTTACTGTGGGGGCGAGTGTATTCGAAACCGCCTTGTAAACCAACTCCACCCCTTCTTTTCTATCCTCTCCCACTTCGTTTATCGGGTACCGTGCGTGCAAAAGTCCCACTCGCACAGGGCGGATTTATGCTGTAAGTTTCACAGAACTAAACTTTCAGTCAACAGTGGAATTTGTTATTAGTGGTCCCCGTGCTTTATGAAGTATCCCAGACTAAAAAATGTCACGTTGTTTGGAGATAATCGCTCCATTAGGTAGGTGTGCTGGCCGAAATCTGGCCTGGATGGTAAAACCAAAAAGTGTAGTTCCCCTCATTAAACACGACGGCATAAAAATATGTAGGAAGTAGAAGTTTAAACGTTGTTATTTAATAGCAGAGTGACATTAATTTGTATAGTTTACCCTTTACAATCGACAAGTCGCATAACACGCTGTATGCCTTTAAATGTTATGGCTTCCTGAGGATGGCTACGGGATGTAGCCGAAACATATAGGAGTACTGTAACAAAATATTGGTGCAATTAGGTGGCAATACACGTATTTATATGTGACAATTGGACGGATGATGTACAATATTAAGGATGAGAATGTTTGTTTCAATTGGTACTTCACGTAGCGTGTAGTATCGGAGATGATATTAATATGTGTGTCCATGTTTTGGGGGAGGGTATATTTCGAAAAGCAGGTAACTCCTGAAAGTCCACAGACTGCAACTAAGATTCTCAGCTTTCTATAAGACAATTGTATTCGACTCCAGAGTCTTCAAAAGTGATGTAAAGTTTTGTTTTTTGTGTTCATATATTTAAGCTTGGCCTATTACGAACATTGTTCTGTTCATGTCGAAAAAGAAACTGCAGATTATCAGTTTTAGAGAAAACGTCTGATTTCTGTCCGTCTGTTTGTGACTTGAATCTCTTAAAGAGATCAGCCACGATGATTGTTGAAATGTGTGGATCATTTTAGCGCCCCGAAAGCTGGCTGAAAGCACTGGGACGAACACAGTGGGGAAGGATGTTTATACACTTCTTGGTTGAAAATTTAAGTACACATGGTAGGCTTAAAAGTAATTAAGGCAACAAGTATAACTAGAACAGCACTGCAGGTACTTAATTACGAAAAACATGTGAATGTACAGCGAAGTACTTGCTGCAAAACATGACTTAAAATTTTAAGAATTATTGAATATGTTCTTAAATTCTTGAGTATAAGAAATAGTTACAGAAATAAAATAGGTATAAATAAATCCTTAAATGCTAGTGTGATTCGTTGAAACTCAGCGGGTTTTATACTACCCAGAAAAAAATCGTTGTTTGTTCTGAAATCCATATAGAACACATAAACACACTGTGTGGGCAGAACGTAGAATTTGTGAATGTTATACCTGGTGGTACATACAGTAACCGCTGGGCTTTGAAGAATAAAAGTTGAGAGACTGCGCCATAATCGCTGCGACAGGTTTGCCTCCTAACACGTAGTTATATGCGCTTGCGCTAAAGAATTTAGGGTTAAAAAATGTTATTAATGTATCCTGATAATATACAGAAGGCATGATAAGAGCTGAACTGAGCTACAGTGAACACAATCATTAAGAATGATAGAAGTGGCGGAAACATATTACTCTTTAAAGCATAAAATTAATTTCAATTATACTTAACCACTTAATGAGTAATTCAGGAAAATGAAGTTGCCTCTCCGTAAAAAAGATGAACTACTGAATGCTTATTTAATATTAATACTATCCTCTACGCGCACTGTGACTACAGTCACCCACATACACACCAACAAATGCGCACAGTGTATATAAATGCACAAATCACCCATACACATGAACCGTCCTACATGTTTCGGCGACAAATCGCCATCCTCAGGGAGATGTCAATAAAAAGATATATAAAACAAAGACGTGCAGTTTACACACACAATGTTAAAAATACAATATTAAAACTTAATAATGGTATAATTATTATTTACGTTATTTTCATTTACATAATCCTTTCGCAATCTAAACCTGATAAAGAAAGGGCAAAAGAGGTTGCCTCAGCCAATCAGACAAAACAGCCTACTCGCTACCCATAAAACACTGACAAATACGTTGTGACATAACCGGTATCATCTACTGTTCACACTAACTGTCCCACATGTGAGGTGAAATAAGAAGATTAGTGGATAGCTTTCGCAGTCACTCGTCATGAGTCAGTAGGCGAAAAGTTCTGTTAATTCATGGAACAGAATCGAGTAGTCAGTCATTCGTCAACTAGTCAAGAAATCCCCCTCATTTTACGGAAAGTAAATCGGTACTCTCTTCACAACAGCTTAAAATAACCCATTCAACATCCGCCAAAACAATTCACTTGAAGTTCATTTTAATATTATACCCCATCAAAGTTTAGATGTTCTATTACTATCTCAATCTATACAGAACGAACACAAAAAGGCTTGATGCTCATTTTTATTATAATCTTGCGACATGTTTCGGCCACGTACCCTGACCAACATCAGGCAGAAGTATTACAAAATCATAAAGGAATATCGAATGTATAAGAAAGAAATTGCAAAAAAAAAGTAAATTGTTAAGGGTGTAGGGGAGACCGGGTTTGGTTGGCTACACGGGTAAGTTGGCACAACGTTAATATCTCGCCTCTCCTTTGTAAGAGCGCAGCACCTGTGGGGCAGCATGAAGAGCTACATCTTTCATTGGAGGGAAGTTAGTTGGCAATGTGCTGACAGCTGTATCGGAAGCAAAATTTCATTTTATGTGTTTTGCACAACGCCGAGTAATTTTACAACAGTTTGGTAAATCCGTATTATTGAGAAGGCTGCTAGGGATTTATCTTAACTCAAAGCGTGTAGTTACGTAGTATATATGTGACAATACGACTGAGAAATAACAGCGTTCCTTGTGCATTTAATCTCAGAGGAAATTAACCTCAAAACTGAAAGTTCGTGTTGGGTCTAGTTGGCACACTTGCTATGGGGCAAGTTGGCTCACCATGCCACCTTACTCCGCAGTCAACAGTGCAGTGTTCTGTACGCTTCTTATTACTTTCATCATTTCAATATTGTTTAAGGAAACATAATTATGCCAAGATCGTGCAAAAGGAAATCTGAAATGGCAAACATTGCCCCAGATACAGTTCTTCGAGCCGTTAGGGCAGCCAGAATAGAAAATAGGTCGATTAGAAGTTAGCAAGAGCTTTTGGAACCCGTTTTTCTTTCCAACGACATATTGCAGCAGAGCTTTTGAAGATGTACGGAATTTCACAGAATCCGACCTTCAGTACTGAGTACAAGAAAACTCGCCAGTTGAGTTCATGTGTGTTTCTGCCGTACGGTATAAATGAACAGGGAAATAAATCAAAAGTGCTCCATAGTTTTATTTTTGATAAATGGGTCGCTACATAAAGTAAAATGTTCTTATATCTTTCACCATATTTCTCATTAACCCTTTAAAGACGAAGCCTATCTGTTTTATGTAAGGACTCAGTGCGTACCGCGCTGCAAACACTCTCCACTTCGGTTATAAAAACCAGTCTCTTAATGTTTTATAAGGCAAAAGTTGCTGTTTGTTCTGAGATCCGTACAAAACACATAAACACAATGTGGGCACCACGTAGATTTTTTAATGTTAAAACTGGTGGTACGTAAAGTTACCGCTAGGCTTTGAAATGTTAATTTTTAAAAATAGGATAAATGTAACTTCTGCGCGTTTGTTCACTGATGGTGATTAAGAAAACTCAGAGAAATCATTGTAAATGGCATCAGACATCTACTATGGCTTGTCTGCAAGGGAGGTGAGAAAGTTTTCTTTTGAGTACGCAATGGCGTTAAATATAAATATCCTGGAAGGTTGGAGGGATACAAAAATGGCAGGCATAGAATGGTTTGCGAAGTTCTTGAAAAGGCATAAGACTCATTCACTGCACAAATCTGAGGCAACAAGCATCAGTAGAGCTTAACAAGACTGATGTTAATGTTTTCTTTTATAAATCTGAAAGAAGTGTTTGGTCGTCTGCGGCTTGGTTCGTGCGACATATGGACATGGACGAAACGGGTATAAAATCGGTGCAGATATATGACAGAGTTATTGCGCGCAGTGGTTGCAAATACATAGAGACACTGATGTCCGCTGAACCTGGAACATTAGCAACTTCAGCCCTGGACGTTTTAGCGGCAGGAAAGAGAGTGCCGCCATGTTCTATTTCCCCTAGGGTGAAATTGCGTGCCCATTTCTTGCATGGTGTTCCTGCAGAGATTAAAGGTGATGACAGTCGTCCTGGATGGTTGAAGGCGGAATTATTTGTGAAGTCTGTGAAACATTTTTTCCACCATGTGAAAACTTCAAGAGAACGACCAGTTGTTTTCCTTTGGAGAGTCATGATTCGCATTTGTCAGTTGTTGCACTCGATTGCTGTAAGGAAGACGGCGTTACAGTTCTTTCTTTCCAACTTAATTTTAGTCACAAGCTGCTGCCCCTTTATAGGAGTGTCTGTGGGCCACTAAACCTATGTCAGTCGTGCATGTGAATCATGGATCACAAACCCTGCAGGAAAAACGATGACGATTTACGATTGACCTGGAATTATCAACATGTCTGTCAACTTTACAGCTACTGCTGCAAGTATCGAGGCTGGATACCTGGCCACTGGAATTTTTCCCTACAACAGAGATATCTTTGTTGAGATGAGTTTCTGTTCTCCTATGTAACACAGACCAGCTCCAGCCACAGACACTGCACCATCGAGCTGCAGGGACGGAAACATTAAAGATGATCAGTCTGCAGAATCAGACCCTTCAAGAATTCATTCTCCCGAAGCAGGTCCTTCCAAAGGAACACATGCCAAAACAAATCCTTCCTCAAGCACGTCCTTGACTCCAGAACTTGTCCGTACTTTTCCTAAAAGCAAACCCTACTAGAAACAACAGATGCATAGCAATCCTGACTGATACGCCGGTGAAAGCAGCCTTCCGAGATGCGCAGAAATTGAGACAAGTGACAAAAGGAAAAAGAACATCAGAAGCGAAGCAAGAGGCGCCTTTTGATAACCCTGAAAGAGATTCTAAAGAGAAGAGGAAAATAGTGAGGAAAATTCAGACCGCTCAGACGAAAACGTTGGGGAAATATTTTGTTTGGTTTCCATGGACACATACTGCAATAGTGTAGCAGGGGAAATATGGGTTGAATGCGCCAAGTGCCAAATATGGGCCCATGAAAAATGAACTTCTGGCGTTTCCTGGGGATATATTTGTCCCAACTGCAAGTCGTATTTATCAGATGAAAATTTCTGCTGTTTTGTGGATATATATATATATCTGTACCGCTTTTCATTTTCCAATGTAGTTTGTAATGTGTGTCCTTAGTTTTGTACGGACTGTAAATCAGTTTCATTATGTTGTTAGCAGTTAAATATTTTAGGGTCATTCATGCTGCCCTGGAATATTTTTGACAATAATAATAAATCAGCTCTACTATGTGCCAACCTACCCCATCATATATGCCAGCCTACCCCATATACGGGGCAAGTTGGCACACGTGCAGAGGTTAGATGAAGATCATTTTTCTTGGATTAATTGTTGATATAACTTCTTCATTATATTTTCTTGCACAGTCTAAGAATGACACGTGCCACCAGTAGCATTTTCTTTTTTGTATCGTTTGTATGAAAGTTGTAAAAAATTAAGAAGTGAAAAGTGTGCCAACTAAACCCGATCTCCCCTATTTCCTATAAGTTTCACCACCAAAACTCTTCACGTATATCTATTCTCTCCGTATGCCCCACATACATCGCCTATCTTGTCCTCCTTGTTTTGACCACACTAACAATTATAAAGTTCCTTTTTATGCATGCATCCTGTCGCTGCGCTCTTCAGCACTTTCTCTTAACGTAACAAGTACCAAGCCTGCTCACGTGTATTGACTCTACAGACAAAATGCAGGGGTTTGAATGGTAAAGCAGCGGGTACACACACCAACCACTATGCTTTAACCCTTTAAAACCCAGTGGTAACTATATATACCACCCGGTTTAACATTCACAAATTGTATGTTCTGCCCTCACAGTGTATTTATGTGTTTTGTATGGAACTCAGAACAAACAGCGATTATTTCCCTATACAGCATTAACTGACTGGTTTTTATAACCGAGACGAAGTGTGTTTGCTGCGCGGTACGCACTCGGTCTTTGACTGAAATGTAATTCAAGTTACTCTTCGTCTTTAAACATACTAGATCATCTGTGCCTCATATACATGTTTCTATTACCAGAAGGAAAAATGGGCGAAGCCTGGGGATCTTCCAAAAAGCAATCCCTTTTCGGAAGTCGATGAACATTGGCCAGAAAAGTGCTTTCACTTTGCTATCTGTCTTTGAAGGGTTAAGACAGGTGTTACAGCCGTAACCAGTCTTTCATTGTGGTAGCACATCTGGAAAGGTAAAATACACGCACCCGCGCGCTGCTGTACGATCGCTTGCACAAGTGCCGAAGTAGTTTCATGATACTCATCATCATCATTATCATCATCATCAACAACGTCAGTGTTTCCCGATGCAGATCCAACCCCACTCCTACAACTCAGGTTAATCCCCCCACAGCAATTTAGGACATCCACAGAATATTCTACTTCTAATGCGGAATTCTTTGTGTGTATACTTTTAGGGTTCAATTCTTTCTACATGGCATATGCAGTTATTTCTTGTTAGCCGGCGTAGCTCAGCATAGGCACTAATTTACGGCCTAGATAGCGGAAATTCGGGGTTCGATGAGTGGAGGCAGAGGTTTTTCTTAACTTCAATATCCAGACTGTTTCTGGGGATTGGAACAGGAATCTGGGACTATTAAAAAGCGGGGCGTGAAGCTGACCATTTGTCTCCATTTAGTACTGACGTTAAGAATGGGTGGAGCCATACCTTCAGTCTGCCATACACATTTATGGTGTGGTGCTTGATAAATATCATTGCCTTTCTGTCAGTAAATGAACTATAAACGTCCAACTGCAATAAACAGAATGCAGTGTAGCTGACGGGAAAATTGTTGGTTTTTACATAAACTCCACCAGTTTGCAAAGACGTGGCAGGCGATTTACTGTATTTATTCGAATATAAGACGAGTTTTTTTTTCAGATTTGGTGCTTAAATATCTGAGGTCGTCGTAAATTCGCTTATGACGCGCCGAACCAGACCGCACCGTACCTGACCGCGCCACGCCGGATCGCTCTGCACCGGACCGTGGCGAGCCAAACCAAGGCCTGCATTGCCAAATCGTCTTGTGTTGACGAAAGACAGAAAAGAGCATGCCTAAGGTTGTTTAAATGTATTTAAACGAAAAGAAGAAGTTTCTGAAGTATGTATAAAGTCAAAGTAGAAAGGTACAAACTGTATGTTATTGTAGTGCCGCAAAGTCCGTGGTACATGTTACTACTCCCGCCCCCACAGTACCAGTTACACTGATGGGAAGCGAGGAGCGGCGGTCGCCATGGGTCCGAGCGGCCACGCGAGCAGGCGAAGATCAGGTGGGTGGAGTTTGGAGACTGTTGGGCTTTACCGCGAAGCTTCGTATTGCAAAGCACTACATTATGAATAATTATTAGTCTGGAATAAAAGAGACACGACTAAGAAAAGGCAATTTATGAGTTCTGCACAGGCGTAGACTGCCAAATGTTACTTCTTTTAACAGGTGAAGTGTCATAACTAATATTGCAAACTTAGCGGTGAGGAAGCGTTAGTGTCACTGTTCTTCTCAGCGGAAATGTGACTATGTGATTGGAGAACAGTGTCACATGTTCAGTAACGTGTTTTAGAGTTGTGTCACTTGTCTTCTGGATTAACACGTGCTTAGTGGTACATGCGTATGTTCTGTGGTTGACAATGGTGTTCAAGGAAAAGAAGTTCGAAAGAGTACAGCAACGAAATGTCAGGCCACGCAGGGAAGAAGGATAAATGCGCGACACGTATTCAGAATGCAATCAGGCGAAGTTATGACGCAAAATTTAAGGTGACGGTGATTAACTACGCCGAGAAAACGAACAATTGCAGTGCAGCAAGAAAGCTCGGTGTTGCAGAAGCAAACGTACGAAGGTGGCGGGAACAAAAACAGAAGCTGCGGAACGCAAAGTGTATCCAAAAATCTTTCCAGGGCCCGAAGCATGGAGGTTTCCAGGAAATGGAAAAGAAAGTTGTTGAGTTTGTGTGCTTGAAGAGAAAAACTGGAGTGCCGATTACACGCGAGACAATAAAATATAAAGCGCGAGAACTTTGCAAATCCCACATAACGCAACACCATTTCAAGGCCAGCAGTGGTTGGTGCGTGCGTATAATGCGGAGGAACGGGTTCAGTCTTCGTAGAAGAACTTCCCTTTGCCACAGATTGGCAGCAGACTTTGAAGAGAAGCTTGATGTTTTTCAGCGACATGAGATTGGCCTTCGGAAAAAGCACAGTCACCTTCTCAGCCAAATAAGAACTTCTGATGAAACGCCAGTGTATTTTGATACGTCGCCCAATTTCATTGTAGATGACACTGGGGCAAAATTTGTGGCAGATAAAACATCAGGTCATGAAAAGATGCGTGTGACTGTCATGTTGGTGTTATTAGCAGATGGCAGCAAATTGCCACCGTAGGTGATTCTAAATCGCAAAAAAAAAATGCCTAAGGAGCAACTGCCTAGAGGAATCATTGTCAGATACCAAAGGATGGATGACCAGTGATCTTACGAAGGATTGGTTGTTAGTGGTGTGGAACAGAAGGCCAGGGGCACTGCTGAGAAAACGGCGGATGCTGGTTTTGGATGCATTTAAGGGACATCTAACACCTGAAGTAAAAGCCACAATTACTGGAGGTTCCATCAACACAGACCTTGTGGTCATACCTGGTGGTGTGACTTCACAATTGCAGGTGCTTGATGTGGTGGTGAACAAACCGTTCAAAGACCACCTAAAGCAGCTGTATAGTGAGTGACTCTTGAGTGTGGACCATGCTTTGACCCCAGCTGGAAGAATCAAGAAACCCAGTGTGACCATCCTTTGCCAGTGGATCCTAACGGCATGACAGCGCATCTCAACAGAAGTGATTGTGAAGGGTTTTAAGAAGTGATGTATAACCAATGCAATGGATGGGAGTGAAGATGATGTGTTGTCGAATGACAGTGAAGAGGACGGGAATGTTAGGAGTGAGTGTGAGGAAGATGAAGGCACTGACTATGAAGATGGAGGCAGTGACACTGATTGAGGATGGAAGTGTTACGAGTGTGAGGAAGCTGAAGGCACTGACTGTGAAGATGCAGACAGTGACACTGACTGGGAAAGGTAGATAGGATCTGACATGCTTTGTGTATTCAGTGTGTGAAATTAATATCTAAAGGTTTTTTCTTGGCACTTTTTTTGGGGAGGGGGTCGTCTTAGATTTGGATAAATATATTTTCCCTTGGCAGAGGTTTGGCAGATTTGGATAAATATATTTTCCCTTGGCAGAGGTGGTTTCTTGGGGGGTCGTCTTATATTCGAGTAAATACGGTATTTTTCTGAATGCGGCTGCAGGTTTCGGCCACGTCAATGTTGTACGTCTTATTCGGTCGTAGTCAAAACAATGCCCGACGGACACAAAAACATGTGAAACCGATTGTTTCATGAAATTTATGTGAAGATCTGGCGATGTCACAAATTACTTTCATAATTGATAATAAACATCTGTAACACAATATTTGTGTTCAATTTGCTTTTAAAATTAGAAAAGTCGGATGTTTTAAATGAGCCATTGGCAGGGATCCTGGGGAAACAGAAAAACCGTTGTTTCGAATGCAGAATTTTGTGTTATTTTAGAAGTCTAACTGCATGCCTATTCACATTGACGAGAGTTTCTTTTGGAATTGGCCTTTATAGCTGTCGTTACACCTTACTGCTAGTGCGTTCATTGGTGTAAACTCCTGTTATCATTGTGGGGGTTTCTTATACTTATAAGTATTTCAGGATGATTTATAAATGATGAATATGAAATTTTCTGTAAGGACTGAAGAAAATTACGAGAAACAGCCTAGCCGATGATCCGGCCAAGGGTAGAACCAATTATCTCCTGAATTTATTATTAGCTAAAGCAATCACATTAGAGGCCTGAGCAGGCCCCGAGGGTTCTAGGAGGTTGAGGCTCCCAAATTTCAAGACAATAGGCACATGAAGGTGGCAAGGGTGTCAGACCTACGCACCGGCCGCCTTTACTTCCCAGCAAATATTCCTGGTACTCATTTCTGTTAGAGGCTGAGTGCGGCCGGAAGGATTATGTAAATTAAAAATTCCTATTACACCATCGGGAATCGAACCCGCGACCTTCCAGCTTGTAGCGGAGTGCCTCAACGAACTGCGCCACCGCGTGTCCCGGATTTATTTTTACTATTATTATTATAATTAATATTATTATTACATCATCCCCTTTATGCAGGGTATTCACACTTATATACCTGAAACAAACCATGTTTCTAGGGTATACAGTGCCGCAGCTATCTCGCGCGTACTGTTAATGGTGCATATAGCGCTGTCTTCACTACTAAACTCTTCTGTGCTTCTACATTAGCACTTCCGCAGTGTGTGCTGTGTATTATTATTACCACTATTATTATTATTATTACGCGCTCCATACGAAGCAAGAAATGTGATTACAACGTCCGTCCGTCCGTCCGTCCGTCCATGATCTACAGTTGCGAGTAACAAGTGCTTGGGATTTTCACGAAATGATGTAGAAGTTCATTAAAAACTCTGTCGCTCGAGTGTGAATTACGTAAAAATCGGATCAGTGAAAAGCATGCTTTACCTCACGGTGTAAACAAATTTCTACCCGCACCTTATATATGTGGTCAGACTGCGTGACATGTGATACGGAATACGAGCACGTGAAGCTGTTGAGAATTTGTCAGTTCCACTAAAATGCGTGCAGCGAAAAACTTACTTTACTTAAAGTTGTAAACGAAATTTTACCCGTACTTTCTGCATTTTGCATAACATATGGCAAAGGAGATATCTTGTACAAACACGTGCTGAGTGCAACGAATTCAGTGAAAACCAGCGCAAGATAGGCCGTGCTTTCTTGTGGGAGCTGAGACAGCCCGTACTTGGATTCCAAGAACAGGTCCTCCTGACATAGGAGGCTAACTAGATTTTGGCGTGTTTATTTGTTTATGCAGATGAGACGTGTGAATAGGGCCGTTGTACAGCACGCGTCTCCCGCTATTAGTTAATTTTATTTTTTTAAAATTTAGTGTGTGGAAAATGTCTTAATTTTGTATGGGAACATCGGGCAGAGCTAACGGTACTTGCCTGTTTGGCGGAGTTCTTCATTCTAACAAGGCAGGGAGGATTAGCGGAGGCCTGCACTGAGGAAACCCTTATGGTAGTTTTGTTAAGTACTTGAGAGGAAGGATTTGAGAATAATAGATTCGGGACAAGCAGTAGAAATTTAAACTGGCCTTTGTCCGGAATAACATTCGATGCCGGCGCCTTAAGCAGCCAATGACTTTCGATTGCGAGAGCACTGTGGCTTTGGGGGTAGGTGTCGAATGTTGTGCCAGACCGCTAGAATTGGGTTTTAGTTTTGCAGGAGGAAAGACGTGAATTTATCGGAGTAGAGAGACGGCAGTTAAGTATAGCTAGTGTTGCCTACTAGGGCAAGATCCCTCAAGTAATGATATATCGTGACATAAAATGAAAGTGCATAATTAAGTGGCGGGTGCCCTTCGACACGAACTCGTCTTGGTGTTGTACCCTTCCCTCCCCTGTAAATATTTCCTGGAGGAGAAAGACTTATGCTCATGGGTTGCAATTCATGCGTAAGAGAGGGCGTGTAAGCTGCATGCTTGCTGCGCAACTCTGTTGTGCGAAGCTAACTATACCAGAAGGAGAGTGATCGGGTGCAGAGTAAATAAAATTAAATTTATGTGTGTGCTGTAAAACCTATGATATTTTGAAAGTAAAAAACGCCTTGGCCAAGTCTGTGTACTAGGTCACGGAGTGCACCATCTGCGGTCTTGTTGCTCTTGCTGCTCCTGCTACTACTATTGCTACTACTACTACTACTGCTACTACTACTACTAATACGAATACGACGACGACTACCACCGCCACCATTATCATTGAGATTTTTACAAAATTTTCCTATGTTGAAGGCATCACATGCGCTTTGTTTCCTTCTGTCCATGTGTCTAACCCACGACACAACCGATGACATTTCGGCGTAACTTCATACAGAAGGTCCTCACTCAACGCTGTTACATGAATTGAGTTTCAACGTAAGCTACGTGCCTATCAGTCAGATACTTAGCATATTAAACCTGCATCCCATCCTATCATAATGCTTGATGATGGTCCTATAGGACTGAATTGTGTAGCCTAATTTACAGTAAGTTAATAATACATTATATAAGTTGTGAAGACTGTTGTTCTCATTTCACAATGTTCATATTGATTGGTGTTTGTTTCCCCACAAATATCTCATCTTATGGAAATGCTGTAGCTAAAAACAATGACGTGCATTTGACGTCAGGATCAGTAAATTTAATACTTGACACGTGCAAACACTTGCCCGCTCTGGGAAGTGTGAGTAGGAAGGTACGTGCACGTAGCAAATTCACTATCCCTAAATAAAATCAATATGCGTCTCAATACAACTACCTGTATTAGACAAAGAATCTACCTGAAAAATACAGCAACAAGTTTCGACCTAAATTAGGTCATCTTCAGGTGCTTAAACTTCAAAAACACTAAGGAAGACAATATATATTCATATAATTAGACGCTGTCTTTGAACAGGTTTTGAAAGTAATGGAATGATATTAAAAAATATATAAAATGAGTGCCTGAGCCCAGTGCCTTTGAGGTCGAGATGGCTATTGAAAAGCTAAAAAGCCACAAATCACCAGGTATTGATCAGATTCCAGCAGAATTGATTAAAGCAGGGGGTAGGATTATTCGGTCTGAAATCCATAAACTTATTATTTCTATTTGGAATAAGGAGGAATTGCCTGAGGAATGGAAGGAGTCGGTCATTGTGCCTATTTATAAGAAGAGTGATAAAACAGATTGTAGTAACTATCGAGGCATATCACTTTTGTCGACTACATACAAAATTTTATCCAACATTCTTTTGTCACGGTTAACTCCATATGCAGAGGAAATTATTGGGGATTATCAGTGTAGATTTCGACGTAACAGGTCAACTACTGATCATATATTCAGCATTCGTCAAATACTTGAGAAAAAATGGGAATACAATGAGGCAGTGCATCAGCTATTTATAGACTTCAAGAAAGCCTATGATTCAGTTAGGAGGGAGGTCTTGTATAATATTCTCATTGAGTTCGGTATCCCCATGAAACTAGTAAGGTTAATAAAAATGTGTCTAAGTGAAACGTGTAGCAGAGTTCGGGTAGGCAAACATCTGTCTGACACGTTTCCTATTAAGAATGGCTTGAAACAAGGAGATGCTCTGTCGCCATTGCTTTTCAACTTCGCTTTAGAATATGCCATTAGGAGGGTTCAGGCAAGCCAGGAGGGCTTGAAATTGAATGGTACACATCAGCTTCTGGTTTATGCTGATGATGTTAATATATTGGGGGGAAGCATACATAGTATAAAGAAAAATGCAGAAGATTTAATGATTGCTAGTAAGGAGATTGGTCTAGAAGTAAATGATGAGAAAACTAAGTACATGGTCATGTCTCGAAATCAGAATGCAGGACACAATTTTTTTTTTTTTTTTTTTTTTTTTTTTTTTTTTAGGGTGGAAGAATTCAAATATTTGGGAGCAACCCTAACGAATCGAAACTCCATTCATGAAGAAATTAAGAGCAGATTGAAGTCGGGGAATGCTTGCTATCATTCGGTGCAGAATCTTTTGTCTTCCAGGTTACTATCCAAAAACACAAAGATTAGGGTATACAGAACTATAATTTTACCTGTTGTTCTGTATGGATGTGAAACTTGGTCTCTCACATTGACGGAGGAACAAAGACTGAGGATGTTCGAGAATAGGGTGCTGAGGAGGATATTTGGACCTAAGAGGGACGAGGAGACGGGGGATTGGAGAAGACTACATAACGAGGAACTTAACGACCTGTACTCATCACCAAATATTATTCGGGTAATCAAATCGAGAAGACTGAGATGGGCGGGGCATGTGGCACGTATGGGGGAGGAGAGAGGTGCATACCGGATTTTGGTGGGGAGACCCGAGGGAAGGCGACCACTTGGGAGACCCAGGCGTAGATGGGAGGATAACATTAAGATGGATATTCGGGAAGTGGGATGTGGGGGCATGAACTGGATTGAGCTGGCTCAGCATAGGAACAGGTGGCGGGCTCTTGTGAATGCGGTAATGAACCTTCGGGTTCCATAAAATGTAGGGAATTTCTTGACTAGCTGAGAAACTGTTAACTTCTCAAGAAGGCTTCTGCTCCATGGAGTTAGTTAGTTAGTTAGTTAGTTAGTTAGTTAGTTAGTTAATATAAAACATAAAACAAAAGTCTATTGGAGATTTTGTATAAATTACTTTACAAGTTACATCCCAATTTCTGATCCAAAGTTGATAACACGTGTACATACGTGCACGTATTTTCTTGAAATTTCATCCATGTTTTTTGTTATCTTTTTGCTTTGTGCTGAATATTAATTGATTTTTATGACGTCATTACTTTCCTTCGACATACAGTAAAAGTTGACGTGGCTCAGTACATACCTGATTTCCAAAAGCTAAACAGTCCGCTGTGGAGTGTGAAGCAGTCGGATAGTTGTGTTGTTACATTAACTGCAAAACTGAAGAACCGTAGCTCGACTCCCTGCGAAGGTATAGAATTTACCTGCTTCGGGACCCATCAATAAGCACTTGACCTTCGGTTAAAGCGGCCAGGCAATGAGGCTGACCAATTCATTCTAGTGCCGAGGTTCAGAATGGCAGGAGCTATAACTCCATTCCCCCTACATCTCATTCCGATATTCGTGATTCCTTTGTTCGTGACAGTTTTGTTAGTCGCAAATAATCACGAACATCGAAACACTACTGTACGAGCAATTCCAATTGTCTTAGACGCACTTCCTTCTACACGTCATGAAGTATATTTTTAGGGCACCACATAAGCTACTGTAAAGAGTTTCAACTTCCCATTCTTATTTTCCATTTATCTCCCACCAATGTCTTTCTTTGTCAAAACGTTTTGCCAATATTGATACTGCGCAGCCTGAGAGAGTGACTCTACAGGATAGGCAGATCTGCATGTCCTTTCCACCTAAAGCAAGAAGAGGTACGCATTTCAGAATCGTCATTGCATTTGTGAGGAAAATGGGACAGTTTGAACGAAGACTGGAGCCCGAATTATTCGACGATAGTTGGCTAGGATGCTGTGTCCGGGTACGTGTGTCCGGATGCTGGCTGCAGACAGACTGTCCGCCTGTGCTGCCCGTGGCGAGCCTCTTCACCGGGAAATAGCCATGGATACTTCATATTAAACTTTCTGTGGTTGGTTTCCACTTCACAAGTTTGTATGTTGTAAAATAAGCAAGGACTCAGCATCCGCAATACTGTTGGATCCGTTTTATGGTACGCAGTATATGCGTATCTTTAGAAGTCGTCAAGTACAAATGTCTTGTAAAATCGAGTTGGTGACAGTTCTACTGTAGTTATGTGCGTACAAATTTCTACCTGTAGTTTCCGTACTTCTTCACGGATGTAGTGACACCCCACAGAGAATATCTTTATGTAAAGCCACTCACTAATTGTGAGTCACGTGACAACCTGAGTGGTGGAAGTCATACTTCATTTAAGGGCGTAAATGAAACTTTGTCCTTCTTTCTACAACTTACATCCTGTTTACGCATAATTGAGCCCGGGACTACACCGGTATAATAAAATAAATGGCACTATCAAAAGACATTTTGGCAAAAATGTGCTACGGAGCACCAAATTATGTCTTTACAATGTTACATCCAAAGCAGCATTGAAATGTGACAGTGAAGTCTGTGTTTTAAATGAAAAAGAATGTAAAAAATTAGAAAGAGCAGAAATGAAGTTTCTGAGGTCACTTTTAGGACTGACAAGGTTAGACCATCAAAGGAATACAACAATCCGAGAAAAACTAAAAGTACAACACACAGTAGATGAAATTTAGAGCTAGCAAAAGAGCTGGCTACAACATGTTAAAAGCCTGGAACACTCATGAATACCGAGGATGGCACTGGAATAGCAACCAAAAGGCAAAGGCGACACAGGTTGACCAAAAACAAGATGGAGAGATAAAGAGCGTCTTCAAGATTGAGTTTTCACAGGACAGGACTGAGGTGTCCTACATATGCTTACGTTCATGTTGATGATGATGATGATGAGCCCAGGAATTGTGCAAAAAATTTATTCTGCAAATCTTATTTCCGTAAAAATCGGCGCTGTTCGAGTCACATTATTTTTGGTGGCGTAATTGATTTTCCGTCAGTACTTCTCACATTTAGTGTCTGATTTATGTAAAAGTAAGTGAGTCCGATAGGCACTTGTAAGATACGTGAAAGCGGTTACAGGGAAGGTCTCACGTTTCTTACGGCCGTAAATTAAATTATATCTACTTTTGTACTGTGAAACCGTACGGCATTTTGGAAGTAAAGAACGCCTTGTTAAACTCTGTGTACTACGATACGGAACACATCATTTGCAATCTTGTTTACTTTCATAATTTGTTTGGTCTCGGCAAACAGCCTGCCACACGGATAGGTACATCGCTTGATTACTATGTCTAGAAGAATTTCAACCCTTTGGAGATGGCAAAAGTAAAGGCACTTGTCTATGCAGTACTTCGTCCTTTTATCCTTCTAGTAAGAGCAACATGTACATGAAGACGGAGTTGGAGCCTTGTTAGAATAATACTGACAGGGTAAAAACGGAATCCTGGCAGGAAAACCTGCCCCAGTGCTTCCGCGTCCAACAAAAAAGTCACACGGACTGACCTAGGATCGAATCCAGCCCTCCGGCGTCACAGACCGGCGACTAACCCTCTCAGCCATGGCACGGCACTTTGAAGAACAAAATCTGTCTACATTTTATACAAGACTCATTCCTTATCTCACAGATAAAACAGTTTGCTGCCACTAGAAAGACAAACCATTTATTGCAGTTTAGGGCGATGATTTCTGCTTATTGTTCGAATCATACGAAGCACGTCAATACGATGTTTGGGAAGAATTATGTATGCACGTTGTACCTAAAAGTCGACCAAGATGTGGGTGTACTTGCAAGGTGATAATACCTGCTCGGGAAATCTGCACAGAATTTACTGGGCCTAGATGCTGACACGCCACATCCGCTGTGTTTGCGAATACATCAAAACGGTGGTAACTCAGCAGAAAAAATTGTATTGACAAAAAGGACTGTTTTACAACACAGCTACATGTTCCGGTTTCATAGTGAAGACATTATCAGGTTTTCTAAAAGATAATTTCGGAGAAATATTACAATGGTTTTCTCTTCATACCTCTAGGCTGGATGATGTTAAAGCTTTGACGTGATTGATTCGCCTTAACAGACTGACAGAGAATACGAAACGTCGCAAATATCCGATATCGCGGCCGAATTGTAACTCCCCTCCAACTCGCCCTCCATTAGGTATCGTACTGTAAAATATGCACTGGGGAGGGGGCACATGCTTAGCAATGCCCGCCCAAAGAGCACGATTCCAGAAAGGGTCTCTTGCAAAGTAACTCGCAATTCGTATGTACAGGAGTGGTCACCAAGTGCTGGTTCGATTCACTAGTGACAAAGCACTGTCCCCTCCGGGCATTTATCGACAAGAGAAATGGCCACAACCAAAGGCGTCATAATTGACTACGCCAGCCTATTGGCCATCACACAAAGCAAAAGACGCACAAACACAGTCTCTTATACTAAGTAAAATGTGCACAAGATATCACACACTCTTCGAACAGTTTTTTCCACAAATAATTGCAACGGAACCTGCCTTAAAGAAGCACATAAAGAAGGACGAACTTTTTCCCAGTGACGTAACAGCCCCTAGTGGGCCAGGGCTTCCTCATGATCGAGGCTTCACGATCACACACACACCACACTCGGTATGACCTCTCTGGACGAGTGATCAGCCCGACGCAGAGACCTCTACCAGACAACACACTACACCCACAACCCCAGCAAGCGAGCCGCAGGCCCACGCCTTAGATCGCGCGGCCACTGGGATCAGCATAAAGTGTGTGTTCATTATTTCACCTAATATTTTTCATCCCCTTGCCCTGCTCTTCAAAAACTCGACGGGGCGGGCAACTCAGCGCCTGTATTTTATATGATAAGCCAGCCGACAGTATGCCATTAGAGATATCTGACAGATAAATAATGCCCGTGCATGAGCAAGAGCCGCCAAGTATCAACAGTCATAAGAAGAGAAGGGTATTTACAATAGAATGTTTTTATAACACAATTAAAGAATTAATAATTTTATATCTTTTTTGTATACTAACCTAATTTAAAGGGCAGATTCGTTCACAACATGTGCAGCCAAATATGTCACAGTCGGTGTCTTCCATGACGGCAAAGCTACACAATAGCAACACTGTGTACTCACAAATACTGAACACCGATTATTAAATTACACTGACACAGACTCATTCATATCGATATCTTCGTGACGAAGCGGTCATAGATTATTCCCTGTGTGAACATGTGCTTTTAGCCCAATAATACTTCTGTCCAAAGTCGAACATGAAAATCCAAACGGAATTTCGAGACAAATACCCAGACTTGTCAGCAGCCTGTTGCATCAGTCAACATCGTCGTAATTAGTAGCCAGTTGTCGTGAAACAGGTTAATATCCGTGACAAAGACGGAACTGCAAACCTGTCATTAGTACCGGAAGGAAGGCTTGAAGGTGTCGCATCGACGTTCATTGCAGTTGTCTAGATGATCACACAGAAGACTTGCATCGCAAATGGTGGCTTACTGAAGTACACAAATGGTGCGTCTTATTGCAGAACACGGATAGTGCGTCTCACTGAAGCACACAAGTCGTGTGTGTTATTGAAGCACCACAACTGGTGTGCCTTATTGAAGCACACAAATGGATGGAAGTTAGTAGTTAACATCAAGGCCCGGCCGTTTTATTCCCAGGCAAAACCCCTAATATATATGTGTAATATATACACTAATAGGCCTATATGTAAATACATGTACTTATGTACACATTGCCGATCCCAGCGGCCGCACGGTCTAAGGCGTGGGTCTGTGACCGCTCTTTTGCTGGGGTTATGGCTTAGAATCCCACCGGGGACAGGGATGTCTGTCTCTTGTGAGTGTTGTGTGTTGTCAGGCAGAGGTCTCTGCGACGGGCTGATCACTCGTCCAGAGGAGTCCTACCGAGTGTGGTGTGTCTGAGTGTGATCGTAAAGCCTCGTTATTAAGTCGGCCCTGGTCCACTAGGGGCTGTCGCGCCACTGAAAAAAAAATGTTCTCCTTCTTTAGTAGTAATGACTGTACTAAAAATTTCAACGAAAATTTCAGATATTGAAGAATATACATTACATAGAAAGCATCTCGGTTCCTCGACAGTTATCAGTGTCCAACTTTGCCATATGTTAGTGTCATATGCTGCGTTTCAGTATGGGCACTTTTCGTAAGGCGGTAGACATTAAATCAATACGCATTCTCATGTCATGTGTTCTCAAGCATCCGGCATCTGTTACTACTGCAGTCGCTTCTTGTGATGCTATGTCGCATCGCCTGAAGGACCGAAAATGGCTGTTGGCAGTCGACGTAACTCGAGTACTGCCATAGCAAGACGGCCAAAGACGTCAGGCAGGTCTGTTGACCAAGTGCAGGCCCGGGCACTCTCCTGTCCAGTCCATTTTTCGACATAATTTGCCAAAAAATTTATGGGCATAATAAGCAATATGTGGCTTAAGGCCAACTGCATCATTAGCAACTGTGGGACAGCGTACTCTCCCAACACGTCACGGTAGCTTGCAGGAAACAGAAAGGCCCAGTGACAGCATCCTCCATGATACCAGATCACACATTGCTTTTGGTGTTGCCGATCGACATTCTGTTTTCTTATGATGTGGCTCGCTATCCTGAATTATGCAGTTACGTCTGTTCACCAAAACAGTAGAATGAAATGCTGCCTCATAAATAAAATAGCACATTACTATCCTCCACAACCTTCACGCGCTGCTCCACAGTCCGTTTTATCTGCTGTTTCTATATTCTTACAGCAAACCAAGCCTTAATTTTGTCTATCGGAGTGCTGCCATCTGGTTATCATACGTTGTACTATGTGTTCCATACTCGACCCTTTCTTCAGCCTCAACTGTTACTTCGCAGAGATCAGAGCCTCTCTCAGCTTATACTGCAACCGTGGCAATCAGCTAAGCATGGCGAAAGGGATGACTCCCTCACTTACAAAAGAGTACAGTATTCATACGCTGACATATTGACATCAGGATATTTTCACAACTATCTGCACTAGAGAGGGTTCGGGTAGAGCAGCACAATCAGATTGCGCCACGTCATAGTTACGTGACCACGCCCTCGAAAATCAGAGAGGGCTACGGCATAGTCATATGATTTTCCCTGACCAATCACGTTGGGTATAAACAAAGTCACATGACAAAGGTCAATGACCTTTACAGGAATGTAAACAAATATGGCGTCTATGCGCCCTGAATATAAACAAACCCACAAACATAAAAAAAACAAGGCCAGTGGAGAACTCTTTTACATTTAAGTAGCTCTCACATAAACACACAAATTTCAAAACTGTTTGAGGTTCATCGGCGATTATTCCAATGGCAAGACAACTGTATCCGATCTAACGCTTTCTGTGTACCGCCATTAATAAGCGAAATTGATTTTCAATTCTTGTATAATACATTTATACCGAAAATATGTATGCCTATTCCTACAATGCCGTGGATGTGCTAAATGAAGCCATACACCTGCAGTTTAAAAGTAAGTCACATTCCACAGCATTTATGATTACACCGCAAAAGGAACTTCATGAGCTATCTGACTGGGTTACCTTGAGCCCTGAGGGTATTTGCTCGGAAATAACCTATCTGTGTCTCCAATGCAGGGTCTGTCGTTCGGTGTTCCAAATAACATATAGCCCTGCTCGCTATAAAAATTCGAAGGTGTAGCTGGTTTTCTCATATTCATTTATATGTCACGGTTTGGAGTGAAGACAGTTCAACTTTACTTTACTGAAGGGACGGGAGGAATGGATGTGAACGTAGTGACGAGGTTTTAAAATGTAGCAAATTACACCGGAGCGACTCAGGTTCTACAATGTATCGTCTCAGAATATTGCCATATAGTACCATACCACGTAAGTATACTATTTGATAATTAATTATTTTGTTATTTTACATTCATTGATATACGTATTTACATAAGGTTTACACGGGTATATTGTTGTTTGCAGATAGTCGTCGGAAGCCCCGATCACGTCTCCCATATAGCTTCGAAATATCCACGAGGTGTATAATGATAGTCACATTCATATTTGAACTATGTCATTTTGATAGTAATAGGCACAAGAAAGATTTATGTGACACTTTAAGTGAAGAAATTGGGTGCGGCGTGTGGTATGAAAAGTTTACTACAGAAAATACTGACTGGCTATGGTTAACTGAAAAACTTTTAAGGGCATTACATAAGACAATTATGCATGTGTAGCTGTTGGATTGTACCCAGCATACATCGCGGATGTGTTACTTGGTTTTGAAGATAAAATAAACATATACATTGCGATAAGCAGACTAAGTGAACTCGATATCAGTAAATACATAAAAGATAGTGTTTCTTCAAAAACGTGCACTCTATCATTTCTGAAATAAGGAAAGCAAGTTCGTATTATGACAGGTGAACGAAGTGTTACAGTGAATTTCATAAGACATTGCGCGAATGATGAACCACCTAATTTTTCGTTAAACATGTTACTTTATATGTTTAGGAACCTAGATAGAGTTAAGATGTCGTATGGAATTGCATGTATTAATGGACACATCAGTTACGTGTTTTATTCAATATGTAATTCTAAATTTATGTGTGTGGAAACATCGAGTGATACATTTTATGAACCGCTAAAGAAAATGATTCAATGCAAATTTCCAAAAGATACACTATCAGACGATCACATTCCAAATGACTACACATTTTGTAATATAAAGAGTCATTCAGAGAAACCAAAGAATGTGGAGTGTAGGTGCATTTTATGCATCAGACAACCACCAACTTCACTTAAAGGTTTGTGTCTAGAGGCACTGGAGCTCAGCGCCTGCCGTTCTGTGTATTGCAATGTTTAAACGTTGTATAAAACTTTCCGTTACAAAATATGAAAAAATCACCAAATGTTATAATCTGTGAGTATGAAAAGAAAAATTTGTGCTCTTTATTTCTTAATAACTTTTCCTATCCTTAAAAAAGGAATGGTCGGGTAGGCAATATTCGAACCTAGAATCTTTCGAGTTTGAGCCCCCGTCAGCCTTTCCGTGAAATGGCGAGCATTACTCAGTGTCGTTGGCTAACTAAAGGCCGCCATCTTGTGTAAATTAAAAAATTTCCGCCATCTTTTAATTTTAAACATACTGCGTAGTCGCCATATTCAAAATACCACCATATTTAAAATATTCCGCAATATTTGAAATTTAAAAATACCGTGTACCCACCATATTTTAAAAAAATACCGCCATCTTGTAATTTTTAATTTCCACCATGTTGTTAATTCGAATTTACCGCGCAACCGCCGTATTTATACTTCCTACCATCTTGTAAAATCGAAAATACCTCCATATTGTTACTTTAAACTTCCCGGGCAGTTGTCATATTTAAAATAACGCCATGTTTAAAATTTAAACTTCCCTCGCAGCCGTCATATTTAAATACACCGCCATTTTGTTTAAATTTAAAAGTACCACCATATTGTTAATTTAAACTTCCCGCGGATTTCACCATATTTAAAATTAAAATACAACACCATCTTCTAATTTTAAAATTCAAACTTCCGTCATCAACAGCCATATTTCAATTCGGATATACCGTGTAGCCGCCATATTTCAAATTCAAATAAACCGCCATATTGTTAATTCAAATTTCCCGCTGTGTCTGCCATGTTTAAAAACTCAAAAGTGCAGTGTAGCCGCTCTATTTAAATACACCGCCATGTTTAAAATTTAAAAATACCACCGTCTTGTATAAATTCAAATTTCGCGTGTCATCCGCCATATTGTAAATGTAAACTTCGCGCCGTGTCCGTCATCTTGGCTAGATTAGAAATGGTCATATAGTGTACAAGGTTAGGTGCGCGTCGTAGCCATATTTGTTTGTGTTCTTCTAAAGGTCATTGACCTGGTCAGCTGGTTTTGTTTAGGTTCAGTGCTCATAGCCGCCATATTTGTTTATATTCTTATAAAGGTCATTAACCTGGTCACGTGGATTTGTTTATGTTCAGTGCGCATAGGTGCCAAATTTGTTTACATTCCTGTAAAAGTAATTGACCTGTCATGTGACTTTGTTTATATGCAACGTGATTGATCAGGGAAGGACACGTGACTATGACGTATCGCTCTCTGATTGGTTGAGGGCATGGTCACGTGACTGTGACGTGGCCCAATATGATTGGGCTGCTATACCCGGACCCTCTCCACTATCTGCTTTATCCAGCACTTACCACCAGAACGTCTTCCTGGTGCCACAGTCCGGAGTTTGCAAGCACGTAAAAGTGACGTTCGTGCACAATATCTTGAATTTCAGATCGGTAAATGCAGCTGCTTGCTTTGCAACTCGACTTGTGTGGGTTACGCACAAACGCGTGTCTAATGAGCTCATTTCTTTGGATGTTCTTGGATGTTCCGAATATTTGCAGTTCCCTGGAACCATCTATCTCAGTTCGTAACGGAGTTAGCTTGCTGCTGAAAATTACTGCGAAGACGTGTAACGTATCCCAACTGCGCAAACCACGAAAGGTGTGCAACTTTGTCTAGATCTGTCGTCATGGCGACTGCGCAAACTGATATGAAGGTAGAAGAGTAGCGCTGTAGGCAAGGTTTTGATACCAGAACGTGGAGAATGACAGTTTGCATTCTTAAAACACATCAGTTGAAGCCAAATAGTTGGAGCAACGGCAAATTTGCAAATTACAACAAACTACGTTCTTTTTATTCGTGTGTGACATATTTGGATTCAGCTGTCTATGTCAAAGAAATCTGCACGAATTAGCCATTGGAGGTTACGCGCAGTTACACCATTCATACACACACACACACACACAGGTGCATACGTGGACACAGAATGTCCTCACATTCGCTTTACAGAGATCGTACTGACGGTCCAGGGAAAAGGTATTCTATTTTGTAAATGCAGTAAAATCTCGTTAATCCGGACTATTTGGGGGAACAGTAGTCCGGACTAGTAAAAGTCCGGATTATCATGAATAATAAAAACAAAGGTAATTGCACGAAAAAATAAAATACACATTACTCAAAATCATGTTATATATCATAATAATTCTGCAACAGTGAAAGAGGTACATGCCTATCCATCTGGCCGTGCCGCCTAAGGCGTAGGTCTGCGGCCGTTCGATTGCTTGGCTCGCGGGTTCGAATCCCGCTGAGGGCATGGATGTTCGTCTCTTGTGTTTCTTTGTGTTGTGTAGGTAGCGGCCTCTGCGACGGGCTGATCAGTCGCTCAGAGGAGGCCTGCCGCGCGCGCGTGTGTGTGCGTCTAATTGTGTATATGTGTCTAATTGTGTGTGATCTAGAAACCTCAACAAACAGACGACCTAAACTAGAGTTGGGCTGTTGCGCCACGGAAGAAAAAAGAGATATATATTTACATTGTTGTAATGTACGGCAACTGTTAATAAAATATTACGAGTGAAAACACACACGATTCTTCCGTCAGCGTTACAAGACAGACTGGCTGACTGCAGAATTAGGTAGTGTAGTGTTGGAGTAGCAAGCACGGCGTGCCGCGTCAGCTGCCTTTCTTAGAAACCCCCCGTCATTTCAGACAGGCGCCCGTGATTTATTCTACTACTGTCGGCACCAAAATAAAAATTTATTTTTCCAGGAACACTCTCCGGGTTTAAGCGAAGTCTGGTTTAACAGGATCCGGATTAACGAGGTTTTACTGTACAATGAAAATCGAGTACACACCAGTAACACAACATCTGATAGGAACGAGAGCTACTGCGACCACAGTGTTGATAAATGTTGCAAATAAATAAATAAATAAATAAATAAATAAATAAATTGAAGTCCAAGAGAAATAATCACAACCAAGTAGAACTAGTACATTATCTCATTAAAGCGACTTAAGAGCAATACACATATACACACATATATATACATACACACAAACACACACACACACACACACACACACACACATATATATATATATATATGGCTATCCCAGTGGCCGCGCAGTCTGAGGCGTGGGTCTGCGGCCGTTCGCTTCCTGGGGTTGCGGGTTCGAATCCCGCCAAAGGCATGGATGTCTGCTCCTTGTGAGTGTTGTGTATTGTCAGGTAGAGATCTCTGCGTCAGGCTGATCACTCGTCCAGAGGAGTCATACCGAGTGTGGTGTGTCTGAGTGTGATCGTGAAGCCTCAATAATGGGGAGGTCCTGGTCTACTAGGGGCTTTTGCGCCATTTAAAAAAGTATATATATGTATAAACTTCACTTCTTTGGTGTACTTAATTTGTCTATTTTCATCGCTTTTTTTTCATGGCACAGCCGTGTTGGTATATGCTCTCCTGCCCCAGGAGCATTATCTGCATCATCTCGAACAAGCCCGTGCACGACTATACCGTCGGGTGTTCAGAGAGCAAGATTATAAAAAAATACAGCACAGTCGCTATATAAGCTACGTATTTGACGTCCGAAGGAGCTTAGTTCGATTCCTGACAGAGGCAAGAGATTCGTATCACCTCCAGGGCGTCCAGACCGGCTCTGGGGCCCACCCAACGTCCAGTGCAGAGTTTGTCGGAGCTCATTGGCTGGGTTTAAAGCAACCGGATCGTGAAGCTGACCACTCACCCCATCTAGTGTCGAATTTAAAAATGAGTGGAACTAAACCCTTACTCCCCCGTAGTCTTTCATTGCGTCAGAGAGACAAATTTTAACCAGACAGACCGTGCATCGACTTAAACATCTAACTGCACAAAATTTTATTTCCAAACATTGCACAGAGCAACAGCTTGACAGCCTCACTCATAGAAACACTCGATGTCTGCCGTTCTTTAAGAAATCAGAAGAATTTTATAATATTTAAGATATACAGGCCATAATTTTAACATATAGTGTAATCTAGCACATTATATCAATCAAAAATTACACAAGTTCTTAGTTCGTCCTCATACAAAATTTCCAATAACTTTAGGCCACAGATAGAAGCCCCACGGATCCAACAGACAACACCTCACCCCAGCCGTTACCCTTCTCCTCCACCGCATTTTCCTGTATTCCCTTCTAGTCTTCTAGCCACTCTGTTGACAGGAATGCTGGTATTGGTAACCACCTGCACCAGCAAGAAGCGCTTTGGGCTGTTTGACACAATTAACAGTTTTTGGACTACTAACCAGATTAATCCTTTAAAGACCCAGCGTATCTCTTTTATGTAAGGACTCAGTGCCTACCGCGCTGTAAACACTCTCCACTTCGGTTATAAAAACCAGTCTCTTAGTGTTTTATAAGGCAAAAGTTGCTGTTTGTTCTGAGATCCGTACAAAACACAGAAACGCAATGTGGGCACCAAGTAGAATTTTTTAATTTTAAACCTGGTGGTACGTAAAGTTACCGCTAGGCTTCAAAGGGTTATATCTACATGCTATCTGAGTTCTCTAACATTGTGGAATGGACGCTGCTGCACTCGGCACGGAAGGGACAGACGGATTTTCGTTCCTTAGTCTTTCAGTTGTCTGCTTAATTGTTTGCTTTTTCACGTATTTCCCGCAAGAGTGCCGGAAACAATACAGCGCCTTTTGCTCAATCTCCTGGGCCGAGGGCTCTATTATCACTACAGGGGTTTAAATTTGTGCAAAAACTAGAATCACAACCAACATGTAGTTGTACTTGTAAAGAGATACACCAGCTGGGCATTTTGCACGAAATTAGTCAGTTTTAATGAAGGAAAATTACGGTTAACCCAACGAATGGGCCAATCAGACTTAAGAACACACTTTTGTCTTGAGACAACAGTCAAGAAATTTGAAAAATTCAGCATCATATCGGATATAGCCTACATCACGCAGTAGTTCATAAATAAAGGGATTAATCTACACTTCACATCCACCGCCTGCTGATAGATTTACGCAGTACTGTTACGTAACACGACAAACGAACTTAACTGCAGTCATCTTATAAAGGTTATTCAGTAATTAATTTTTTTGTGTGGCAAAATTAAATCACAGTCATTACAAAGCTAAGTGCAACTCATTTCCCACACTGAAGTATCATTATTTCGCAAAACAACACACAAAAAATTGATGCATTTATTGCATCTTGGCCCATTCATCAATCAGGGGAGGTAGAACTGGCTCTTCGTTAATAGTAGCGAATGCAAGAGCTGGATGTATACCGCGATGGAAAGTTGAAAATCGTTCCAATCTGGGACAAATATGCCAATGTTCTTGCCAGCTATGTTGCAAAACTATTATATTTCAGTGGATTAAGGAAGCCACGTTTGATGTTGTAATGATTTTTCATTCAAATTTTAAATCAAGGAACCTTACTTAATGTACGCCAATCATACCTGCCCCTTCTCTATACCAGCTTCCATAAACTTCAACATTAAACACACTGTAAAACTTCGATAATCCGTCACCTGATTATCCTTCAGTTTCTATTAACCGGCACGGTGGCGAGCCACTGTGTGTGGGAGGTGCAGGAAGAAAGACACATGCGTACCTTGTCACGTGATGTGTAGTGCGTAATTAAGATGGCATTTTTTCGAATCCTTAAATATTTTGGAATAATCATGTGTAAATACAAGCACTTCAGTAAGTAATATAATAAAGAATTGTATTTTCATTACGCTGTAAGTTTTAAGCACGTGCTCTATTAATTATCCGTCTATTCTCGTATTTGTGACTGCTTCGGTCCCGACCACTGTCGGATAATCGGAGTTTTACTGTATTTTGTGATCTTACATTGACACTTCATGTATCCCTCCTCCCACAATGACATAACTGATCACATTTAAAAAACCAAATACGTTAACTCTAAAATAATTTGAAGTTTGCCCTAGTATACAGCATCTGCTTCATATCAGTAGAACCTTTTTTGATCCAGAGTTTCAAATTTTTTTAAATTATGGACGTGCTTTTGACTCACCCCGTAAATTATATGACATTCTAAGTTGAACTGCTGCGTACATGGAGGTTTTCGTGTGCCCAAGCAAGCAACAATCCATGGAGATGTCATGGAGTGGAGGTGTACCCCACGCATTCTTCACTGCGGCACTACGTAGAGGTGTTTCATCAGCTTCGTGTACCGACCATTCATTCGAGGGACAAGAATCTGCAGCAATAACTGGAGAGAAGGTTGAGACTAGATGCAGTGTGAGTGCTGTGAGGCACAGAGGAATGTCTAATAAGAATGAATTTCTTTAACTGACCCAATTTCATTCCTGTACAGGAAAATGGGCAAAGATGCCCTACTGGCCAAAGATGCCCCAACATCAGTTACTTCGAAACGTTAGCCCTAAGAAGCTGCACATATTACGCAGCTAGAGGGTGGTGAGTCTGGATATGTGCAAGTCACAGTTTATGTGTTCTTCTCAACGCCCTGACACACTTTTGTGAAGCAAGTAACGTGATTTTTAACCTTCTGTATTTCAGGGAGCAATTCTTTAATAAGTTTCTCTTTGTTTATGCATACAGTAATTTTACCAGCAGTTTGCATGGATTTACTGTGCTGTTTGTACGGTTACAAACGTTCGAAAGCCAAGCCATAGTCACGTGATCAGCCGGGGCATCTTTGCTCCACGCTGGGATAGAGTCGCCCCATTGAAACTTGGGTAAAGATGCCCCGCTGATATTTTAACTCGCTTGGTTGACCTATGTTTATACATCAAATTGTATACCGTATTTTCGACGATATGCTAATGAAAGAATAAAAAGTTGTCACCTACCTACTATAATATATTTTATTCACCCCTATTACACGTTAAAGAACGTATTAAAATGGCGCGCCTTCTTTCTTGCATCCGCCAATTTTTCAACACCCAGACGGGTTTCTCAGTGAAAAACGCCAAACAAAATTATCAAACGCAGGGCCATCATGGGTAAGGAGAAGTCTCTATGGAGAGTTCTCACTAGCTCGCCAATCACGCAGAAGAAGAAACTAAAAGCCAGACGTATGAAGAATAATTTCAGGAAGAATAATTTCAAGAAAATGGTTCACAATCCGAAGGCGAGAAATTCTGATAAAAATGATGACAATGACTGCTGTAAATAACGTAAGGAATACTACTGTGTAACAAAAAAGGAGTGGGACTGGATAAAATGCTCAGTCTTTGAAAAGTGTCTATTTGAAAACTGCAACATTTTCTCCAAAACCTGCATTGATCTTGGACACTCTAAGAATCTTAAAAAACGTAACAAGTCTACAAAGAAGTAAGAAGGAGTCTCATAGACATACAGAACACATTTTATTTTATTACAGTTTTGTTTACATCAAATTTATTACTTTGTATCCCATTACATGTGGGGCATCTGTCACCACACATATGCCAAAGACACCCCGTCTACATATCTTTGTAATTTTTACTGCTGTCAGTAAACAGATTAAAATTTGCTATGAAGGTACTGACCGTTTTTAGCAAAGACCCTACTGTGCTTGTGACACACCCAGGTATATCTTCTGTTGCTATACATAATTGTAAAAATCTGTCGGAAGAAAAAGTGGGGCGTATTTGCCCAATTTACCCTACTTAGTATAATATTTATAGTGGATAGGCCACTTCAGGATGAATTATGAGAATAAAAAAGGATATTTTTATATATGTATGGCGAGGTGTGCGTGCGTAAGCTTGAGATCTCAGGCTTTTGCAAATATAAACATGTACATATACAGTCAACCTCGTTATAGCGGCATCGGTTATAACGTACGTCGGTTAATATAACGGATCGTTTGTTCATTCCCCGGCCGTTTCCCTATGCTTTATCACTGTAACTACCTCGGTTACACCTGTCTCTCATATATCGGGTCTTCGGCCATATCGGATTTCTCCGACATTCCCCAACAGTTGATTTTCCTCGGCTATACCGTTTTTGGCAAAATAATGGCAGCTCACAAAGGTTATTGTGTGTTCGAGCGCAGAGTGCTCACTCGTCAGGCCGACATGCAGACTGCAAATGTAATTGATAGCATTTTGTACCCGGAGACGCCGTGGAGACTTGTAAATTTTGCACTTTCTTTGGTCTTCCTAAGGACAAGGTCCAACCATTAGCGGTTATAATGGATAAGTTGGGGCAGTCTCTACCTGATAGTTCCTGCTGTTCATGCACCAGCGAGAAAGTACTGTAATTGCTATCAGGGCTGTGGAATCAGAGTCGGAAGGAATTTTTAGGTGGAGTCGGAGTCGGTAAAAATGTATCGACTCCGACCCGACCGCAGTCTAAAATCTTAACTAGATACTCCAACTCCAGAGCCCTGATAGCTAGTGACCATTAGACTTCTACTTAAATGTAGGTTATAAGTCTAAACAATAGCCTGATCATTCACGTGGTGGCGATGAAATGTCTTATAGCTTTACTCTTATTAATACATATTGAGCTTTTATGAAGGAGTCGGAGTCAGAGTTTTAAAAACAGAGAAGTCGAAGCCGGAGTTTTGTGTACCGACTCCACAGCCCTGGTTGCTACACGCGAGCATTTTTATGGCACTTGGGGTAGAGTGTTCTGTCATAAATCAACTACTGGTTGACTTCGGTGCATTCGCTTGTCACCGTTTTTGAAAAGCTCTTATTTACCCTACGTAAACAGAATTAATTTTTCGGCCAAGAAGTGATATGTATCAGCACTGTCCGACCAACCAGGTGCGAATACGTACGGTATTTAAAAATTTTCGTTGATCCCAGTGGCTGCGTGGTGTAAGGCGTGGGTCTGCGGCCGTTTGCTTCCTGGGATTGTGAGTTCGAATCTCGGCCGTGGCATGGATATTTGTCTCTTTTGAGTGTTCCGTGTTGTCATTTAGAGGTCTTTGCGTCGGACGAAGCATTCGTCGAGGGGAGTCCTACGAGAGTATGGTGCATCTGAGTGTGATCGTGAAGCCTCGATAATGAGGAGGCCCTGGTCCACTGGGGGCTGTTGCACCATTGCGGGCGGATTTAAAAATTTTGAATATGTTGTACAATATGTACAATAGGTGCGTAAAGGAGGGGAACATTCAGGCATTTTGGTGCGTTGTGCTTCCATCAGTTACGTCAAGGGTACAGGAATGTAGTAGGGTGTGCTTTTGGATGTGCAAAATATATCTTTTCATGCCCATATGCAATAAAACTCAAAACACGCGTAACTTAAGCGGTATTGATTTAAATGTTATTTTAAAACGTAATTTAACCGTACCTCGGATATAACGGACTTTGGCTCTAACGGATAGTTTTTGGACCCTCCTTGGGATTCCTTATAACCGAGACTGACTCTAATAAACATGTAGTCTTCAAAAAATACCACCTGAAATGCGTCGTATCTTTATCTTATAACGTGTTGTATGGTTTTTCCTTCATATCTTGAAATTTATTGCAAAAATTAAGGAGTATATCGCACTAAATCCGCTGCGCAGTGCAGATACAGCCAATACAATTATACACGCATTGCTGTCAGTTTCCTCTTTATTACAATTTACCATTGTTGTCACGTTTCCTATAGCAGTTGACGCCCTAGATGTACTTCTGAGCCTACAGCAATGGTGGTGTGTACAGACAGTCAAGATAATAAAGATATTTTTATTTCATTTCACGTCTGTAACAGGGAAATGGATATTAAGATAGCAGTAAATTCTGTCTTAAAAATTGTTTGATGTTGAAGAAGTCTCTGTTACTTTATGCCTCTTATAACTGTTATGTTCATGAGATATGCGTTCTTCTGGAATATTACGCGCTGGTTGTTGTCTTCGTTCCTGTAGGTGCTATATACGAGTAAGCTAATCACTAATTCTGATCCCAAGATGTTTAAAAAAGACACAAATAATACCGTACTACTAATAAATACTCGGTTCAAAAGTAATTTATTCTCATTAAATCTAGATAAAACTCGTTTTCTACAATTTCTTACCAAAAGAAAGTCAGGAAATTGACCTACAAATAACCTACCACAATAAACAAATCACTAGAATATATAACACTAAGTTTTAGGGCTCATGATTGACAATACATTCTTCTGGGATCTCCACATTGATGAAATACTTACCAAACTCAATAGAGCACGTTACCGTTTTTTCCCTCGAAGCATTAAGAGTGATTTATTTTTATTCAGTCAATTCAATTGTACCCCAGGGCATAATTTTTTGGGATACTTCATCTGAGAGTGAAGTTATATTTAAAATAAAAAAAAAGAATAATTAGAATAATTATGAATTCTGATAGTAAAGTTTCCTGTCGTGAATTCTTTTAAAAAATTATATATCCTTCCTTTATATTCTCAATATATATTTTCCATACTGCTGTTTATTGTTAAGAACAGACCCGTATTCAACACAAACTCTGATTTTCACAACTTCAGTACAAGAAAAAGTCATTATTTAAATCCTCCTACAGCGCATTTAACTTCATTTCAAAAACGAGTTTGTTATTCAGGTGTCAAAATTTATAACCATCTTCCCTCAACCCTCAAGCAGTTATCATATAAGTCAACAAATTTAAAACGGCTTTAAGAGGTTTTCTTCTTGCAAACTCTTTCTACACTTTGGAAGAATATTTCAACTGGAAATAAGTACTGATCTTGGTTCTAGTAATTCAAGGACATTATACTGTTATTATTACTATAGCTTTCTAATGTTTTTAATTCCATTTTTAATTCAGGGGGCACATAAATTTTACTATGCCTGGCTGTAAGTAGCCTCTATACATACATCAGAATTATGTTATATTTTATGTTACTTTACACTTAGATCAAGGAATGACATGTTCTGTACCCTGTACTTGGATTTATGGGATGTTAAATAAATGAATTAATGAAAAAGATGGTAATGTTAGATATCAATTATGTGCATGTACATTTTCAAAAGGCCAATAATATTCCCCACTCTATGAACAATTTACATTTCCTGCATTCGTCTTATCCATTACTGGCTGCCATGTCCAAATGCACACAACACAATGAGATAACCAACTACTAAGCTCTCTGGAACGGCGGAAAGTGCACTGAAATCGACGTCTGATCACGGAAATGTATATCAGATAATGATATAACACCCGCACTACTCAGCCGTTTATTGACGCCCTACAGTACTGCATTGTTAAAACAGTGCCCACTGGGTAGCCTGCTCTACTACACCTAGGATACTTGATGGTAGTCGATAACATAGTCCCATCATTGCTGTATTTCTACACTTTTAAATTTTTTTTAACCTTGAACAAATTCTCCATCCTGTATAAACTACACAATTCATACCACGTTTCTCCCTTCAGTCACGGCTGCATACAGCTAAATAACTTCTTACAAACACGTACAGGTACTAAAACTATAATATGAAATTTACAGTTAGGTTTCATGTTACATGAAGAATTATAAGTGTTGCTATTGTGTGTGTGTTGGATAAAAAATATGTGGACACTCAAGCACTGATGCATAAAAGTAGAAAGGTCCCTGCCGTGAATAGAAGGGGAGTAGAAATACGCCTACACTTAACCTTAACCTCAACACTAGATGCACATGATTGCTCAACTTCATGCCCTGGCCCATGTATGCCCAGGGAAACATCCTGTTCTCCCAACTTAATAGGGGGTGAGTGGGCTCCACAGCTGGTATGAACACATTTAGAGAAGAGGAGACTCTTTACCTTGCTGGGTTACATAACCTGAATCATCCAGCCTGTAGCCTAGTCACTATACTGACTACGCTATGCCAGATACCAAGCTTGATGGGAGGACATCAAAATGGATCTTCACCAAACATGGCCTGCAGCAGGTGACTACACTAAACAAACTCAAGACAGGTTATGGTTGCAACCCCTTGGCTCTGTAAAAGTACAGTTCACGGCAAGCTTAGTAGCCTGGAACTTCTCAAGTTATTACTGAAAACTGGACAACATTCTCACTACACTAAAGTCTTTCCTGTGGTCACCATCCACGTCCTTTCAGATTACCAAATGATTCCTTCCATCGTCTCTATTAGTCCACATTTCTATTCCAGCACCTTCACTGGAAAGGTCTAGTTACAGTACTCTGTCAGGACAGCAAAGCAGAGGTAATGTCACTACTGAAAAATTTACTCTATTATGTAACATCCTCCCCGGAAAACATAATGCTGTCATGGTATTCAGAAATTATTTACTAATAAAATGTTAGCAATTTCCATTCTCAGGCAGCTAAACACTCACTCCCGTTTAGTACTGAAGCTTAAGAAGGCATGATCTATACTTCTAATGACCTAACTGACACTACTGGCATGGTGCTTAATCAATCAATCAATCACAGGGGACTTTTACCTGTTCCTTTCATTTTAAGCTGTCTAAATATAAGATGTGGTACTTAACATATTTTATCACTGGTGCTAGTAATATTTTCTTTCATTTTTATGTCAATTTTTCATACTCTATGCCATCAGTTGAATTTCATTTTGGTGCCTTTCAGTCTTACATAACGCCTACTTTACTACAAAAATAGGCAAGGAAATTTATGCACAGCATAACATACCTGGCATATTCACATTCACCATGAAACTGCATAATGTAGGGGAAAAGTGTTTTGGATACAAAATATTTTGTCTTTACGTTCTTCTGAAACAATTTTTTTCCACTTCTTTATTGCTGTGCCACTACAAATCATTCGATCATGCAGTTTACTTAGTATAAGTAACTCAGAATGGAAGGTTTGTGCCACCAAAACACAGCACACATGGCAAAATAATGGAACTGTGTGAGGACACAGTTTCTAATTCCAATTTATAGAAGTTTCAAAATATACTTATTCAAAATAATATAATCTGTAACAGGATTGATCATCCATACAAGAGAGTAGAAAGGTGCATTGAAGGTAATTCACAGCTATTATTGCCAATATGTTTGCCAACAGTTGTATGGGTTCAGGAACCAGCATTAGAAGCAGTCCAAAGTTTAATATTCATATAACTTACATCACAGCTACATACATCAAGTTCCTGCAGGTGTTGGAGCTGGAGTTACTGCAGTCATGTAAATAAACATATTTACACTTAGTGCACTTAAGAAAAACAATGACCAACACAGTTTTCATTATATTACATGGCATAAGCCTGGCATAAATGCTGAACTATACTAGTGATCAGATTGCTTGTACCTCAGCTCCCTAACACTGTACATAGCTGCTGGCAGCATAGTGTGGTCACTAATGGGCTCACCTCCAAGCGGTCACAGAGCACTGTACCTTTTAAAATCTTCTCCTCTTTTGGGAGTACATTCACAGCTCCAGTCATTGAGGGCATTATTTTAAATATATATATAGACAATGCCAGGTGGTGCACGCACAGTGCCTCCCTTAATACCAGCTTGCCTCCTAACTCTTGCACCAACAACTGGCAAGTAGTGTGGTCACTACTCTGGCAGCAATATTAGGAAGTACACACACAATCAGCTAACCGTTACCTGTTGTCAGTGTAACTGTACATGTATCATGCTTGTGTGACATAACCACATACACAGCATATGTTAACACAGATGGAAATAAAATAACCTGACTGTAACAGTTTTCCATAAACGGCTCTGCAATGGAACTGAAATTTTTAGTCTTTTGACTGACTAATTCCATGAAGTAGGGTCCTTCCTGAGAAGCTAACCTAGTTAACAAATTCCTCACATTTTGTGGAAACCAAAGGTTTAATACTACCTTCACAAGTGCCCACCACTTGTCCCTCCTGAGACCAAGCAATCCAGTCCATGCCTCCCCATTCCACTTCTTTAAGATCCATTTTATTATCCATGCCTAGGTCTTCCAAATGGGCTCTTTCACTCTGGTTTCCTCATTACAACTCTGCACACACTTCTGTTCCCACACATGCCACATATCCAGCCCATCTCATTCTTCTTTATTTGATAACCCAAATAATATTTGGTGAGGAGTACAGATCATCAAGTTCCTCTTTATGTAGTCTTTTTCACTCCCATGTTACCTCATCCCTCTGAGGCCCAAATATCTTCCTCAGTATCCTATTCTTGAACACCCCCAGCCTACGTACATTACTCCCCCAATGTAAGAGACCAACTTTCACACCCATAAAAAACAACAGGCAAACTTATAGTTCTCTATATCTTAACCTTTATATTTTTGCATAGCAAACTGGAAGACAAAAGATTCAGCACTGAAATGGTAGGAAGCATTCCCTGATTTCAACCTGCTCTTAATTTCTTCATGAATGGAATTTTGATTTGTTAGGCTTGTTCCCTAATATTTGAACTGTTCCACCATTTCAAAGGACTTATTACCTATCTTTATCTTGTGAATTGGTCCTGTATCTTGTGACTTGGTCCTGCATTCTGATCTGGAGACATGACCTTGTACTTAGTTTTCTCAGCGTTTACTTCTAGACCAATCTAGCAATTATTGAAATTTCTGTGTTTTCCTTTACAGTACTTAATCTTCCACCCAATATATTAACATTATCGTCATAAACCTGAAGCTGACGTATATCATTTAATGTCAAGCCCACCTGGTTTGCCTGAACCCTCCTAATGTCCTATTCTAAAGCCGGAAATGTTTGCCTACCTGGACTCTGCTATAGTTTTCATTTACACAAATTTTATTAGCCTTACTGGTTTCACGGGGATACCAAACTAAATGAGAATATTACACAAGACCCCCTTCCTAACTGAATCATAAGCTTCCGTCTGGTCTATAAATAGCTCATGCACTGTCTCATTGCACTCCCATTTCTTCTCAAGTATTTGAAGAATGCAGAATATATGATCAGTAGATGACTTTGACTAGCCTCACGTATGTAAAAGCACACAAGAAGTGCAACTTAAATTTCAGTTACTTTAAATATTAATGCCAATATTAGAAGCAATCCACTTCTTTGTACACTTGTCCTGTTACTTCCAGTAAACATGATTTCAAAACAAGGTGTAAAATAAATCTGTGACACTGAAAGGTGAAATTTCTGAAACAAGAAAAAACTTGGCAAGTGTAGAACATAAACATGTAATTTAAAGTTCTTATAATGGCCTTAAAAGGCTATCAGTTCCAATTCTGCCCTTTTGCATGATATTGTCACATTCAGTGTCAATTTAAAACATCCATAAAAGATGGCACTAGTGGAAGATAGCTTGAGCCAATACTTCAGCCTTCAAACTTTATTCAAGCAGTCTCTCCAGACAGCAGCACCATGTAGTGCATAATGATAACTTAATCCTATCAAGCTTAGCATTTGGTATAAATGTACAGTATGATGAACATTATTCCAGATTTTCTTACTGTGCACCACAGTTTGTGAGTCTGAACCCCTCCAATCTTCAATAGTCAGTCATTGTCACACCACAGGGCACATTAGATTCGCATGTAGAGTATGTTAATCACCGCTTGTAGACACAGGAAGTGAAGAGAAAGTCACATCACCACTGTCCATAATAAACAGAATTCAGAATCAAGCTCGCAGTATGAATCTGTATATTCTGATCCCAGAACCCAATCCACTTACCTGACAAAGTGCAGAGGATATGCTGTGTACAGCATCACACTTCCTGACACAAGGAACCAACAGACTGTGGCAACATCTGTACCAACATAATTTACACTCAGAAAAGCATACAGTAATATTTCTAAATTCTGGCATAAATATGCACTTGAACTACATGACAAGTGAATAAAGAAACTTGAAAACAATACGCCCTTAGTGCAGAGTTCACCGTAATTTCAGGAAGTACTTGTTCTTCTTAACTTTCGGGATTTTTCCAAGTATCACACAAACATTTTACAATTCTGCTACACATATGATGCAGCTGTTCAGTGGATGAGTCTGCCAACAGTATGCAATAATGCTGTGTGCAGTTTTTCCCAATTTGCAGTAAAAAATACTAATCACAGTAGTAATGCAAGCGAAAATTTTATTATTATCAATTAAATTCATGTTTTCTTTAGCACCACCAAATGCAAACAGACTTATTCATGTTCCCTTTTCAGCCATCATCTGTATCTCCGGAAATTTCAAAACTGCTACTGAAACAGTTTTCTGTGATGTTGGAATAAGTCAACATGACCTAACCTATGTGGACAAACCAGGCACGAAAATGTCAAATCCCAAAACTGATATGATCATTAGTATCAATAGCATATCACAATATGTATTTCACTTAATGTAGGAACTATTCCCATTAAAGGTAATTCTGCACATAGAACCTTTCCATACAATCTAAATTGGTACATTCATGCATTCAGAGTTGTTCAGAAAGGGACTTGCTACAGGAGACTATGCTGATCAGACGTCAAGAAGTTTAACCTTTTAAAGCCTAGCGGTAAATTTACATACCACCAGGTTTAACATTAAAAAATTCTAAGTGGTTGTTTATGTATTTTGTATGGCTCTCAGAACAAATAGCAACTTTTGCCTTATAAAACATTAAGAGATTAGTTTTTACAACCGAAGTGGAGAGTGTTTACAGCGCGGAACGCACTGAGTCCTCATACAAAACAGACAAGCTTCGTCTTTAAAGGGTTAAGAACAACTATTAACAGTACCTCGAGCCTGAGACTGCTTCGCAGAATGGCTTTGGCCGCAACCATCATTGTCTTTCCACTGCAAACAGTGGCAGTGCTCAGACGCCTGCGTGATCTGGCCGCTGGCACTAGGGTGATGCCTGACTATATTCGCCTTAATAAGAGGTGTATGGAGGGACAACCCTGCTAACTCCCACTAGTCTGTCTTCCTGGTTCCTGCCAGGTTAGGTAGCGTGCTTACTATTGTGGCGTAGGTAAGTATATGAGTAGTGCTTGGGGAAACAGACAGGGGTGCACTTACACCTCAAAAGCAATAGTCTGTTTAAAATAAAACTACTGTATATTAAAAAAATACCATGCATATCTATACATGTTTCTCTACCTGGTTCAATCACTTAAGCTGTCACAGGGAAATCTGAGCCTCAGGTCACTTAATGTCAATTCACTTCTCAGTAGATTGCAGCAATGGCATAGCTCCTACTTGGTGTACAGCGGAGCAGCAAGACCATGATGACTGCGGCCAAAGCCATTCTGTGAAACAGTCTCAGGCTTGAGGTACTGTTAATAGTTGTTCCTAAACTTCTCGATCTCTGACCAGCATAGTCTCCTCTAGCAAGTCCCTTTCTGGGGGACAGCATGTGGCAGTCATAACACCATTGGCACAGTATCCCACAAATCTTATTATAAATAATGCAGGTATCTCTACAGTCGCAAACTACTCTGACATTCACCCTTTCCTTTAAGTATTTGGCTCTGTACAGTTCCATGGTTCAAGTCTTATTACAAAACAAATTGTTAGCAACAAAAGCAGTTAACTGTATCAACTCACTCAACAACCAGTATCATGAAGGAATCTGACAACACTACCTCACTATTTAAATCACTGATACTGCTTTCATTACTTGTCTGACAATCCACAGCCATTAAAATCTGAAAATACTGCAAGTAATTTGCCCATGATTTGAGTCCAAAAGCATGTTGCTACATGCATTCAAACATTCCCAATAAACTCACAATATGAAGGGGCCAACAACAACAATTAGGGAATCTATCAGCTGCTCATTCGGGCACAATAACTCACAGGCTCTCCTTTTGTGTTAACACTTTCCTCCCACCTGTATCAAAGGTTTTTGAAGTGGTCTCATCTCTCTAGGTCCTGTCACTGAAAATTATGTAGACAGTTTTATGCGCAACAAAAAAAAACGGACTTCTATGTGCAGTAACAATGTATGTTCCACACAGAAGCTACTCACCAACAAACATGTTATCTGTAGAACTTCTATACACATTGATTAGACACTCATGCAGGGATGTCACCAGTGTGGGGCGAGTAGCGCAGCCACCCCAAGCAGTTGAGTCCAAGGGGCGGCAAAGTGGGCAACAAAATGAATATTTTAAATGAAAACATCTGATTTTCCACACCCAAAGAGTTTTAAATTATTGAGAAAAATGTAAGTATATTCAATGGATTGTGAGTTTTTTAAACTTCATTATTTATGTCAGCAGCCATTGTTATTGCTCACCCCAGACATCAAAAACCTATCTACCCCAATGCACTCATGACACTTTCATAAGTAAGGTATGGGAACTGCTCATGCGCAAGATGAAAGACCATTTCTTCCTTTACAGAAGGCATATGACACTTTCTATGGCATCGTTTACATTCTTGGTACTAATAAGTATAGCTACACCATTCTGCATCCAAGCTCTTTGTTCCAGAGTATGACACAAAAGTTTCGTCAGTGTTCCGGTGTCTGTAAATTCCTATCACAGTAAACAGCTTCCCGTCCAAGAAGACTCAATTCTTTCATAAGCACATTTATTACACCACTAGCAAAGGTGAAAAGATAAGGACAGTTACCAATCTATAAATGAATGATGCCATGAAATGTATAGGCGATGTGAAGTGCTGCATATTTCAGACCTGAGCACTAGATGGCAGTAAGTGTGAGACTGGTCCCTTCTCCTATTTTCTTATTTGAGTGAAAGAAGCCCTAGCAGTAATTGGACTGAGAGCTGATTTGACATCACACATGGTTTGAACTTCGTGGAAGAAATAGAAATCCTGAACATGCAGGCTGTAGACAATCACTTACTGACCGAGCAGACCATCACTACTTATACACTAGTTATAGGCCGATGGTGAAATGCTGCTTGCTTCCATATCGAATAGATGTGAAAATGCCAGCAAAGAGAAAGGAAGAAACTGTAATCAGTGAATTTGCACACTTAATTTTATAATTTACTCACAACTCTAAACACAGAGTTTTAAATCTTCTCTTGTTTCAGAATTTATTCACTGGCTACCTGCCATCACGTGAACCTGTCTGAGTGAAGAGTGATGTGATTTGTCAGATTAAATAATGTACTTGTATCTTCTTGTACCTCTTTATGTACACAGGCTGTCAAAAAATAATTCAAATGCTAGTGGTGAATCCTGATTGGGGACCACGTCATTCCCAGTCAGGCACCCCTGTCAGCCCAATCACACACCACAGCCAAAATTGTTACTTAAATGAAGTCATCTCATTTAAATTAAGTCACCTTGAAGATGGAGGCAGCATGCTCCTCTGGAATGACAGAATAGTGCACACTCCACAGTGTGAGAACCCAAAAGACAACCACTGTGTGGACAAATCATTAACATGACAACATTTAATGTACAGTCTAGCGGCACAACCATCTGTGTGTTTAATCAAGTACCACATGAACATGAAGCTGGGCGGACCTCAGATGCAGTCTGGATGTTGTGGAAAAAAGAAAAATTTCTTGCCCTGTCAAAATTTGAACCACAATTTCTTGGCCATCCAGGCCACAGCCCAGCTGCTACAGTGACTGACCTATCCCAGCTCCCTTCAAGTCTGTTTGCTACCCAGCATACAGCACAGCCCTTCATGAATAGCAAATAGTTGCTCAGTGAGTCAAAAACTTTCTTACAGTTTTCAGGATATTCATTAAGCGTTCACAAACATAAACCCACAGCTCATCCCTATTCTCAGCCAGATTAATCTAAGCAGCAGGCTCACACTTTATTAAAGATCCACATCAATATTACTCTCCTATTTATGCTTAGGAAGCCCAAGTGGGATCTTCAATTCAGTTTCTCTGGCTAAAAGTGCATATTGATTTCTAAGGTCTCCCATGAATCCTACATGCCGTTCCCATCTCCCTCCCCTTCATTTTGTAACCCAGACATTATCTCCACAGGAGGATGCATTATTACTTCAATTCAGCATATCACCAAATGACTCCAAACATTAACAAGTTAAGAACTGCACACATGCAGTGTAACATTTCTGATGCATTCACTCATCTTTGTTAAATTATTCCTAAAATCATCAGACACAAAAACAGCATATTGTTACAGCTCCCTAGATCAGTTCACACTTTCACACACCATTCCTTTAGGATTCACTTCAACTACCTGCATCTCTTAACATAAAGCAACACAGTCAAATGCCATTTGAAAATTAAACATTTGGGCTTACAGCACCATGCAATACTGTGACAATCTTCACTTATGTCTAGGTCTCCACAAAAGCTCTCTAACCTTTTGCTTCCAACCACATTTTTTACGCTTTCCTTACCTCGCCACTTTGCACTACATGGTCCTGATTTGACCACTCAGTCTTGCCAAAAAAAAATCACCATTTAATATGACCACTGCCTTTATCACACTGCAGGATAAAATTTACTGTACCTGTACTGTGACAACAGAGAATTTTGAAAACTGTATCTTCCCAGACATACATCATCATTTCATGGACCACAAACGGCTTCATGAATGACTTATCCTTGCACCAAGGAATTCAAATGTTAAGCATATTAATCTTCACATCCTGGAGTTACTGTTCACAAATGTTTAAGTACACAAAGCAATGGATACAGTTCAGGATGTGTTGTAGTATCACAGAAAGTGTGTATGGGCTAGTCAAGAACACAGCTCCAATCAGGCACATCACAAATACAAAGAAAGCAAGGAGGCCAGCACACAATTATGTTCAGTCTACAGTCTGAGCACCAATCTCCTGCTCAAATGTGAAATTTTCTCTCACTCATCTTCAATTGGCCGCAGATTATCTGTAATTCTTGCATCACAACTCAGTCAAAATAACCCCAAAGCAGCATTCCTCCTATAGAATGTATGCACTGGAAATAAATGTCCTGGAAAGCTGGACATACTAGCACTGTCAGCCAAATTGGCAATGTAGCATTCACTGTGGCTGATGTTAGAGTTTGATCTTGTTGGCAAGCAATCATCTGTTGAACAAAGCATTAAGAAATAGATTTGTCTTGCTTCCACAACTGGTCAGTACTGACCAAGCCAGAGATCATTAACATTGGAGACATCACAACAATCTCACATGCAAAATCCGTGTTGTTATTCTTTCCAAATACAGTAACATTGTTTGAAACTACACACGGCCTAACATTTTGACTCCCCTGTCACCTTGAAGGCAGGAAACCAGCACCCTGAGAACCCTGCAGCCTGCAGAACATAGATAATTCCGTCCTAGAGCTTACAGAAGCGAGAGTGTTAACCGGACAAGCAGCAAATTGCTGCAGCAGATGTGGGGTGGATGCATGTGTGGGGATGAAGTGAGCATAAAACGGCAGTTGCCTGGGAGATATAAAATGGTGTTCAAGAAGAGATGGGGTATGTGGGGCTGAATGATGTAGACTGAGCACATCATGATGGAAGTACAATCCCAGAACACTGCCACGGTCTTCTGGGGGACTCATGGTAATGTGCTGTAATCCAACAACAGGCAAGAAGTTAAAAAACCAACCCAGAATAACATATGAAAATTACAAAAACCATGTGATAACGCATTTATTAAAATTAAATTTAATTACAGTGTACTTCATTAGACATTTCATCAGTGTTTAAACATCATCTTAATGGGGTCCATCTCAGTATTCAGCTCCTTCTGAAAATGCAAAGTGCTATGGACTAGACACAGTTAAACCTTGAACAATGAGCTGCACTTTAAATATGTACAGTATTTGCCTTACATAATACCCTTGCTTTAGGAGTAAGTCACACATCTGCTTCCATGGTTATGGTACAGCATATGTGCTTTGTGAGTGATATCACATCCGTATTAAGGCTAGGGATTATCGTTACAAGGCATACATATAATGCCCATTTCTAATTCGAAAAACATTTCATTCAAGGCTTTCTGGATTCCTTTCACAATGTTATATGAGTAATGGAAGCTTTGCTGAAATACTACATAGTGACGATAACAAGCTGGAAGCCTTTGACGCGATTGATGTACGGTGTTTCGTATTGACAATAAACAGAATCCCATACCCTTTTATTCTACTCATTTGGATTGTTAATAAGACTAGGTGTTCTTAATGAAATTTGTTTTCTATGCAATATTACATGTGCATTCAAATTGTTCTCTTAAAAGACTTCATACTCAAAATTAAAAAATTATTTATATCTACAAATATTTGCCACTGAAATATCAATGGTCCTTGACTCTGTTAAGTCACAACATACATGAAAGCCAACTACCACAGAAAATATTACAGGTACTGCACACAGAGACTCTCACCCAGCGCAGGGTCCAACGGAGCAATTTGGTCTTCACACTGCCACACGACAAATGCTGCTTTCTCTTGCAGAAGTCCAGCTCAAAGCTTGTAGCAGTATGGTCCCCACAACTAGAGACTACTGTGCAATGAATTACTTCCTCAGGGGGTCCCCGCAACACAGTCAGTGCATAGTACAGTTCATATTTTTGGTCCACTTAACTCTGGAATATGGTACAATAAATTACTTCGTCATGGGACGCCAGCAAGTGCCAGTGCATGCTGCAGTATGATGCCCACAAAATGGGATTACTGTGCAATCAAGTACTTCCTCACTGGGTGCCTGCAACAGAGTCACTATGTGTCGTGGTTCATATTTGTGGCCCATGAAACTCTAAACTAGTCTGCAGTTACTTCTTCAGTGGGTGCCTGCTAGTGCCAGCACATGCTGGGGGGTCACATGCGTGGTTTTTTCCCGACCTGTGCTCATAAATTCTAACAGACTGGTTACTGCAGTCACCTCCCAGTGTTGCTCCATGCCTGGTGACTGACTGAAGAGATCGGGGAAGATCTTAGTGCAATTGTTCAAAGTCACTTTCAAGTCTACAGTCTGTCCCCTAACCGAGCTCTCCTGCAACACCTACAAATCTGTACACAAAATGTAATTTTTCCACAACCCATTTCATCAAAACATTTACAAACAAATGTGGTGACTCCTTCCATACAGAGTCATTACTTTGTCAACTATTGGTTAATATTTCCTGTTGGTTTGGTCATCATATTAACACAGCCCACACATGCAGCAGCAAGTGACTAATGATAGCTGACAAATAAAATAAGGGCACTGTACAGCAATTCTCAATGTATGTGGTTCTGATTTAAGCACACGTGGATTTGTATGGTTTATCAATTTAGGCATGTTTTCAATTTATGCAGTCTAAAATTGACATTCATGCAGTTTGAAATGAGCCCTCAAAGAGAACACGAGAAATCCTGGCAACTCTACTGATAAAACCCTTCCAGTAACTCCCCCACTCACGACAGCCTCACCACCAGCTTCAGCAAACTCATCTTGACACAGTAGCAAAGGTGTCTTTCTTACTACACATCTATTTGTCTCACATTTAAGTTGATTTTATACCTCAAATTACTCTATTCAAATTAACATACCTTACACCCTATTTGAAACTTCAGTGATGATGGGTAGGTTAAAACAGGAACATACTACCCCCAAGGCATTTTGAGTTTTTTTAAATAGGAAAATGGTTCTCGCTGTATATGAATTTGATTCATGTGGTAGTTTTCACAGGAATGCATTAACCATGCAAACAGAGAATTATCTGCACATACTTAACACACACATAATAGAAAGAAGAGGATGTACTGAGCAAGTTGGCTACAGTAATTACTTTACTGGTACGTGTTAGCGGCCCATTCAAGTTTAGACTATGGTCCCTCTTGTGACAGCATTTTATGGTCTCCAGGCAAATGCCAAAACGATACCTCAAATCAGGCCACAACCAAGTGGCACATTAAAAGAAGTATGTCACTACAATCTAATGTGTGTCTTTTGAACAACTTCTGGTATATGGGATTTGACATCCTTACGGTGTTCAGTATTATGATGGTGGTCTTATAATACCCCATACCATGTTGCCTCGCAGATTGTTATTCAGCTATTCATTCAGTCAATGGAGAATCCCAGTTAAACGCATAACAATGAAGACAGAAAAGACACCATTCAGCGAAATCAAAGGAAACCTCAAAATTAGCAGAGCCATTATATCAAAAGCGGATAAAGAAATGTAAAAAGAGAGAAGATAGTATCACAGTGCTGTCATGCTCAGAATGCAACAAAATCTAAGTAAGTACAAATGACAGAAAATTGATGCTGTTTGCATCACTAACATTTTCAGTGCTGCCAGCATCATTTTTCGGATAAACTAACGTCAGGTTTCATCAACTGATAAACTCAGTGGCGTTGCAGTCCCTCTTCAGAAGCTAACAGTTCATCCGCTACTCAGGAAATCAGGGAATACCGCGAATATTATCGAAATGAATGTTTAGTATCCTGTCTACAAGAGTCACAAACTGGTCTCTGCCCTAAGCCAGATCAATCCACTCCACCACACTCGTCCATCCAGCTAGTCCAAGATCTGTTTTAAGATCACTATAACATCAATGTCTAGGTCTTCCAAGGAATCTCTTTCTTTCGGGTTTCCCCACCAAAATTCTGTATAAATTTTTCTTCTCTCACATTGTGCCATATGCCCCGCCCATCTCGTCGTCCTCTCTTTATCTTCCTAATAATATCTGGTGTATATTACAGATTATGAAGCTCCTCGGTATGTAATTTCCTCTATTACCCTGTTTCCTCGGCCCACTTAAGCCCAAATACCTTCGTCCCACCATAATCTCGAACACCCTAAACCTACGAGACCTGCGCTCTTATTGTGTATTACGCAGCGTCGAATGGTAATCCTTTACCGACGTTTCTGGACAATTTCTTAATCCTTAAAGATCGGACCGATACCTCGTGCCGAAACGTCGCTGAAGGATTACCATTCGACGCTGCGTAATATCCCAGAAGAGCGCATATCTCATCCACATCGCGGCGCAAGCCTGAAATCACAGATCCTAAACCTATATTCGTCCCGTAATATAAGAGGCAAATTCAGAGTTCAGTATACATACCCAAGAATCACTAACTTCGAGAATTTCGCAGCAGTGTAGCTGAGAATTCATTTATTCTGGAACACGAAGATGGGCTTTATTGGTAATCGGGTCCCGACGTTTCGCGCCACCGTATTTTCCTCATGTTGAGGAGTCGACAAGTCCTAGAACACAATAATCCCTCTAGGACCTCGAAAAGGCGGGATCCCATTACCCACTGACAAAGCATCACATTGCATAATGACGGAATCCTCATAAACAAGCAGTCACGCACTTGAGGCACAGTAATATGATCTGCGACAGGTATGTGCGTAATTAAAGACGCAACACACAACTGAGACATGCGCCGTATTGCGTGTCGCTACTTCACAGGAGCAGTCAATCTTGTTTCACAGCGCGCACGGACCCAGCAAAAAGTGTGCGCTCAGTCGGCAAGGCGCGACAGACCTACTTTTCGCTCAGTAGTGGTTCACCGTCGTGATGTTCAACTTCGGGGTAGTGCGCAGTGACGGTGAAATAAAATGTGCACGGTGGAATAAAATGTGCACGGTGTCAATAAGTGTCATGGTGCTTTTACAGGAGTTCACAAGTACAAGACGGCTAAATGTAGCACAGTGCTACTTTAAGTACAACACTTTTAAATTAGTCCTTGCCAGTTATGTTAATGGAGTTCATTAGGAATGTGTTGTTAACAGAGTAACAATTCCCATTTTTAAAAGACGCCAGGAATTAAGCACAAAAGTACGTAACGTTAATATTATGAATTTCCATGCATTAATTGACAATTCTATAAAGTATACGCAAAAAACGCACAAATATTTCAATATACAATTGTGTATTTAAAACATTACGCCTCAAACAAGTTTTAATCCATTATGGGTCATCTTCTGGGAAAATCCTCGTCAACCAATTATATATAAAACAAGAATTACAAAACTGTTATATGTCAAACCTACTTCATATGGAACATTCGTCATATTTCCTTTCCTACTATGGATTTCAACGTATCGAGATATATCATAAATTGTTAGGCTGATTTTACCTTACTTCTTTTCTTACACAAAAGTGACTGACGTGGCTCCTCCCTGAAGATCAATCACACTGAGAGAAACATGTTGGAGACACAATGTTTTAAATCTAAAATTGTATATTTAAACATCTGTGCAAATTGTAGCTGTATTACAGAGAAATATGTAATATTAACCCACTGAAGACTGACAACCAGCTAAATTATATGTAAGAATTCATTTCCCACCTTGCAGAGAAAAAGTCCGTAATCAGGATAACAACAAATCGATTAAAACTGCATAAGGAAGTGGCAAAGGTGAAGGTAAAGGTAAAGGTAAAATTCACCCTAGAATAGACCATGAAGGGCCAGAGAGGGAGCAGAAGTATAGTTATATTCTTTCTTTAACCTCGGCTCTAAATAGGGGTGAATGGTCAATGCCATGCTCCGGCCACTTTACGCCCAAGGAGACCTAAGGGAACTTCTCCCAGCTGAAACAGATCACAGCGAACCAAATGACACTAGTACACATTTGCGTACAGTGCAGTAAAAGTCCTGAACCCTTGATGTAAATGATGGAAGCACCATGCACCAAGATGCCCGAATGCACCCTTCCTTTTCGCACCTACTGTATCATACAGTACTGCACACTCAAAATTTCTAAACATGTATTCACACCTGGTTGGTAAGCCATACTGATACATTTCACTTCTTGGCCAATCAGTTCTGTTAGATACAGTAAATAAAAGTCTTACAAATTTGGTACCTAGAAGGTTACGAGTAAATGCACTGCAGTCAAGCTATAACTGATTTATGACAGGGCACTCAACCCCAAAAATGCCACAAAGATGCCTGCATATGGCAGTTACTTTCCGACTGGTGCATGAACAGAAACCATCAGGTACAGACTGCCCCGGCTTATCCATTACACCCACTAAGGGTTGGACCTTGACCTTAGGAAAGTCAAACAAAATGCAAAATTTACAAGTCTCCTTGGCATCTCTGGGTATAAAACGCTATAAAATTACATGTGCAGTCTTCATGTCGCTCTGACGAGTAAGCCCTCTGTGCTATCACCATTGTGAAGTATCCATTATTTTGCCAAAAACAGTCTAGCCGAAGATAATCAACTGTTAGGGAATGTCAGAGAAATCTGATGTAACCAACGATCTGATATATGAGAGAGGTGTAACTGAGGTAGTTACTGTGATAAGCACAGGGAAATGGCTGGGGAATGAAAAAAGATCCGCTATAACAGAAGTCCATTTTAACCCAGGCCGGTATAACCAAAGTCAACTGTATTCATCCAGTTATAGTGTTGGCATTACATTGCAGAATACATATCTTGCAGTGTTAGAGGGGCAAATCATTTTTCAAGATGGCGGAAAGTTTAAAGGGACAAATAGAAACATTGGAAGAAACGATAGCGAAATTAACTGCAGGAGCTGCTACTGAACTCCCTTCAGTGAAAGATTTGTGGGTGGCTTCTCTCATACAGCGATTTATGGGTCATGCTGGACCTGAAGGATGCGGCTCACTCCAGCTATGCCGTCACGCTAGGGCACGTTACATTAGCAATATGGATAGGGCAGTTAAAGGTTAAAAATGGTGCACAGAAAGATGATGTTATCATGGAATGAGCAAATATGAATTGAAAGTACTGTACCCTGCCACTGTATTAAATGTCCTTGCCGAATATATTTTTATCACTTGAAGTAACTTTTACAAGATTAAAATAGATTCAGTATTGTGATTTACTGCCCCACCCTCGATATCACGTCACAACATGAGGTGAACAAATGGTGGCCTTATATCAGGGGTTGACGGTATTGTACAGATTACCTGCTGTTTTCTGATCTGTCAACACAAACCAGGAGCCAAATTCATAGCACAGGGCTGTCATATTGTCAACAGGTATGAATGATGCCACTATGTACGTGGAACAGAAGAGCAAATGAATCAACTCAAGACAGGATCCACAGCACAGATCAGCTCCTTCCATGGTCCACTGACCAAGTCATGTTGGTTGGAGGCATATGGGGGTGACAAAAAGAACACTCAAAATTTCAGTTAAGGTCACTTAAAATGTTGGTTTCAGGTGTCCAATAGGTTGAATTCTGCAAATAAAGTGTCTCCTTTAAAAAAAACTCCTTAAACAGGAGTACAGTAGTAATCTACTTCCTTACAAGCTGGGGTCAGATACTTCCAACAAAATACAGATGGCACTCCAATCGAGAGCATACAGAATCTATAATAAGGTGTATGGGGAAGATACACCCTGCTGGGCACCAGCTGCCAGCTACAATCCCTGCCTGACCATAGAGGAAGCCAGGCAATGCACATTATCATTAGTATGCAATGCACATTATCGTTGGTACAGCATACGAAATACATTCTATGATTCATGGAATGTATTTGTCTATTTGCAACGTGAAAACTCTTCAAATCGTTGATGACATTTAGTGAAAAAAGGGTGTGTATGCCACACAGCTGTAATCATACAAAATGACTAACAAGTGAATACAGGAAGCCCTCCCCATTCACGTGCATTACAATTGTTGAAAAATCTCATGAACAGTAAACTATGTGTAAAGTTAAGACCTAATGGGAAAAACAGAGTTAGGGGACCAAATGACTCACAGAACATAATGCAAAACACGAAAAAGCATGTGTTGACATTTACTGTAACGATGCCAGTGTTCCTAGCTGAAAGTTGTCACAATGATCATATAACATGGAGTGCACAGCACAGGGGAATGCTAAATGCTTCTTGAAGAAAGAGATGATCTTCAACTACTTTGCCTTTTTCTGCATGTCCTTGTACACCATCCTGTATGGTGTGACATCACATTCTCCCTCTCCTTCTTAAATTTCAGGCTTGTCTCATAAAAACTGAAGATTCTCTGCAGTAAGCAGTCCTTCTCCTCAATTATCTCGATATTCTCTAGATACTCAGTGCCAGCCACACAATCAGCAGATGCTGATTCTCCTAACCTCTTCACACCATGCAAGCCTATCTGCTTAAAAACCCATTTGCACAGTGGTTGTGTAACTGCATGTTCTTCCACTTCACCACGGCATACTGACAACCGTGTCTCATTTTCTAGCCATTCACACAGTGCCCTTTGGTCTTTAAAAGGAGGGGCTTACTAGGACTTACACAAGAAATCTTCACCCTCAATGAAAAACTGGCTTTAATATTTCCCCTGAGCTTGTCTTAATATCATATTTACCCTAATCCAAGATGACTCTAATCTAAATAAGGCCCATCCCCCCCAAATAAAACATGTCTGCCAAGAGAAATTATCCAAATCTAAGATGACCCCCCAAAAATAAAACATATGAAGAAAAAATCTTTTGCTATTAACTTCATACACTGAATACACAAAACATGTCCAATCTTGTCTGGTTTATCAATCAGTGTCACTGGCTCCATCTTCACAGTCAGTGCCTTCATCTTCCTCACACTCAATCCTAATATTCCCATCCTGTCATTCCACAACATATCAACATCGGTCCCATCCACTGCATTGGATATACAGCACTTCTTCCCTTTACAGTCAATTCTGGTGAGATTGGCTGCCATGCCTTTATGATCCACATTGGCCAACACATTTGTATTTCTTGGTTTATAAACTTCCTTGGACCCATAAAGATTCACAATTTTCTCCACAGATGGTGTTAGTGGTGATAAGAATTTTAAATTTTAAATACATGTTTTCTGGATTTTTATGTTGTGTTTGTGGTTTGATCAGCCGGAGTTCATGGCTTTTCATGGTTCTTAATTTTTCGATTCGTCCACGTTTTATTTGTTAGCCTTGTTGTTAATTTTTAATTTTCAAACAGCCATTTTCCTGTTAGTACCCTTGACTAGATCTGTCCTCAGGTGCATCTCTTAATAAGTTACCGTTTCCATGGCACCCAGTGACAGAATAGTTTGATCTAAGGGGACCAGAAGGTTAGTTGCTTCTTTGCCTGAAAACAGAAACTGAAACGTCGTGCAATGGACAATGTCCCGAAAAGGAAGACTGTTTTTCGGTTAACTTCAGTTGTGCTCTGTTCTTTCTTTTGTTTTTACTTCACGATTTGGTGATGTGGAGCTTGGTTTGGGTCCGCATGGTCCGGTTCAGAGTGATCCAATTTGGTGCTTCATATGCAAATTTAAGATCCCCTCACATATTTAAGCACAAAGTTTAAGGAAAAAATCGTCTTGCATTCAAATAAATACGGCATTTATTGAAAAAAATCATCCAGTCATTCACAACATAATGGCTTTCGAATGCAGCACACCTCATTCGCCAGTCCAATTGATCCATTGACCCCACTTCCTATCACAGAGACAGTGCTTTTCTCTTCATCCTTTAGCCTCATCACCAGCACGTACAAGGTATAACCTAAGTCTGGGGTCACATGAGATGCTAAACAGATATAAGGTAGCTGTACAACACTGCTTAGTCAATTCACTGCGAATTGCCATGACAAGTGTCGCTGCAACACAGCACTGCATTGTTGTGCAACTGATGTTTAAGTGTGTCTATGCTGAGTACTTTCTCTAATCATTGTAGCCCAATTAAATGGCAGGCATTAAGCAGCACAGAAATTGCATCACGTTCTTTTAACATCGGGAAAAGAGTTTTTGAGACTTACAAAATGCTTAAAAAAGCCTTCCATGACAACAGTATGTGTACAACACTAATCTTTGAATGGTATTCATGTTCCAAGGATGGCCAAACTTCGGGGATTCTGAACCTTCATGTCACCTATCATCAAGTTTGACTACTAAATGTATGGAATAAAGTGTGTTAAGTCATCCTTGAGGACATACAACATGTGAGTACCACACAAGCACGACCACAAATGAATAAGGGACCTACAATGGGATGAACAAGTGTGGTCACAGTGGTTCCATGGAAAATAAAAGAGTGATACACAAACCCACATACAAGGAAGGCCCACTGTATACACCAACCCACAATGTGAAGATTTTGCAGTTCCAAATGCATGCGAACTTTTTATTTTGCCTACACACATTACATATATCACTAAATTTTCCAGCAAATGTCCTCCATCGCCAAGACTTCCAAACCTGCCTACCCATCTATCCATCCAGAAAATAAAAATTCTCGAGTTGTTCAGGATATTGCAACCGGACTCACGGACGAGTCTTAGTCACAACAGCCCTTAACATACCATAACAATGCGAGCCCGATCGCCTGTATCAACACTTCTGCACTACTGGTTGAGCGCCAGCATGTTTGGTACGATGGCTAGGTGAATTTTTGCGGTAGAGTATGAGATCGCTCCCAGGAATGTGTCGTGTGGTGCTCCCACGGGATCAGCGGGATGTTGGATTGAGAAACGACGCTCGCCCACACCAAGATATTCGAACACTTTTACTAATAATTATTATCAATTCATTATTTATTATTCAACGTAATGTCCAATGATACACTCTTTACGCTGGCGACACCGCAACTCGTTCATCAGCACTGCCCCCAATCAGCCGCCTTCACTCGGAACTTAACCACCGAGAGTAATTTGCAGGTTCATAGCCCAAAATCATATGAAAAATAAAACGCATTCCCTAGCCGGGGTCCTTCCGAGTCTGTCCCTTCCGCCCTCTCCTTCACTTTCTTTTCACCGCTCTGCCCCCCATTCACTTCCCGCTATCAACTTCTATAGGCTCATAAAACGGAAACTTCTTTTATCCCCATATGCCGAAACTAAATTTCAAAGCCTTTATTTCAATTGGCTCCCCCTAGCCGCCTAACAAAATTTCTACCCGACTACACATATGCATTGCCGGACACTTTTGTAACCAAAATCCTTCTTAAACATGCAAGTGTTTTATAGAGGTCGTTGCCAAACATCCCCCCTCTCCGTGCTTTATGGTATTCCGTCTAGGGTGGCCTTCCTAAGCATCTGTTACCAAAACACGACCAAGTCTTAAATCTATTCAAGTAATTTCAAGATTCCCCTTAAATCAGTGTCCGGTTATAATATTAACTGGTAAAAACAAGATTTATACGCCTTTCTTCCATGATTGCACAAGCCTCCCAAGTAGGTGTTCATCATTAACGAACTGACATTCTTTTGTTTGCCAAGAGACGTAACAAATATTCACAATTTTCGAATCACATAATGGCAACTTACTGGGCTTCAGCCCTCCCCATAAAATTTATCAAAATAAACATTGTAATGGGCCACTCTTTACAGGTAATAGGCTACTAATGTGGTAAAGTGTTTTATGACATGGTTCTTTATCTCATGGTTTCTTAAATGGAGTGGGGGTGTGCCACGTATCATGCAGAGAGACATTTTTTGACACACATTCTTGGGACACCTGTACTGACTAGCACAGTGTACCCCCTTCCTCCCTTCTCTTACCTACCTGCCCTCCTTTCAACCTCCCTGTATGCTGTATATTCCATGATTCACTCTTGCTTAAGCTTCTCATTTCGGTCTGTCTTTCTAAATTCCGTTTAACGAACACAGGCAGACAGGCCAGGGTCCATGTGCTGGCATCATGTGTAAGTTATATTTGTACTGAGTTTAATTACATATTTTGAGCTGAGGAGATTAATATGTGGAGTAAGTTTGCTTTACCATGATGCCAGGCAGATTATTTTTGTTTGTGTAGAGTGTTGTTAGTGGGGCATCATGTGAGTGAAACCATTCCGTATTTTGTTACTATATTTACTTTTGTTAATTTTTAAACTCTGTTATCTTTAATTTTCTCAATGTGTTGCGTTACTTGCACTTCCGGAATGCTTCCAAGGTTTATATAAAATGGAGGGGGGCAGTGCAAATAAGGCTTTACCTAGTGCCTATGGCTTACTAGGGTAGTGCGACCACCAGACAAATTCATAAATAAGTTTTCAAATCAAATCTGCCTTTGTTTGAATGTGGCATATAGGACATCTGACAGAAAATACATCCCAAACATCTTGCTGTATTGATTCGGTCACCACCATTTATGGTGCAAGTACAAAATGTTGTGTGAGCATCTGCATGTATTTTGCAGATAAAACTGACTTTTGATTACAAGGAGGGAGTAGCAAAGAGAGGGGCTAATCTGTAGCTACTAGATCATGTGCATAATCCGCTGACACTGATACTACATTTACTGTCCATGAGATATAGTGACAGTACTAATTTCTGTGTAATCCTGATCATAGTAATTTTTCCCTCTGAGTAGTGGTTATCGATAAACAGGCAGATACCCAGTGAGAAAGCCCAGGGTTAATTATGTTGATGGTACCAAAGTTTTCTTAACATTGCTGGCAATAATTATTGTTTTCTTTGTGTGATATTTACTATATGTACAGTAATAAAACTGATCTACTACATTTCACCCTTGACTCTTAGCAAGTCTGTTTATAATGAGAGTGCCAAGTGCAAGCACATATCAGTAAAGGGCTCAGTGTTTTAATATGTCCATGTCTGCACATAGTCTTTTCTGGTTGACTAAGACACAAGTCCCTTCTATGTTCTTCACATACGAGGCACTCACACTGAATTGAACATCATGTCCTCCACCACAGCAAACTTTTCCAGCTAGCTGAGACATAAGCACCCCACAAGTTCTTTACATATGAGTGAGATGAAGTGAAGCATGGAGAAGTGAAGTGGACTACCAAATTGCAAACCTATCCTAGACTAAGAACTGCAGTGTATTACAGGTGCCGAAGTCCAAAGCAGGCAGTGCTATTCCTTATGTCAACTACTTCAGTTCCAAACTTCACTTGCTGGCTTCAGTTCTCGTGATCCCTGTCCTTGTACAGGGAAAGATGATGCAACTTCAGAACTTCAAAAGACATACAAATGTGTTCGTCAATGTGGCTCATAAAGGCATGGCAGCACATCTCACCAGAATTGACTATGAAGGGTTTTAAGAAGTGCTGTATATCCAATGCAGTGGATGGGACCGATGTTGATATGTTGTGGAATGACAGGATGGGAATATTAGGATTGAGTGTGAGGAAGATGAAGGCACTGACTGTGAAGATGGAGCCAGTGACACTGGTTGGTAAAGCAGACAGGATCTGACATGCTTTGTGTATTCAGTGTATGAAATTAATAGCAAAAGATTTTTTCTTAGCAAATGTTTTATTTTTGGGGGGTCGTCTTAGATTTGGATAAATATACTTTCCCTTGGAAGAGGTAATTTATCCGGGGAGTCATCTTAGATTACAGCCATCTTAGATTCGAGTAAATATGGTATTTTGTGTCGTTATAAATGAATGTTATTATAACCAAAGAATATAATATTATGGTTAACAGTGAGGAATTAATTGGTAGCACTGAATATCTGATGCTATAGACAAGGTGTTGCATTAACCGATGTTGTTATAACAGGTTCGACTGTATTCGGATTTGAATCAGAACTGGATGACATGACAGAATGATGTTGATGTGGAAAAGATAAATTTATTCAACATCCTATCCTGATATTAATAAACCATTCTATGTCCTCCTGAATAATGTTTCTAGCTCACAATATAATCTTCCTCACCATGAATACTAGTCTGTTTCAAACAGAACTTCTGAACATGGGGACACAAACCTACATCACACCATTAGCCGCAAATACTCCCATTCAACTGTATATAATACTTAAGGCCTGTTTCATCAGTTAAAGACACAGAGAGCATAAGACAGTTTTGAAACTTAGCCGCTGTTATAACAATTTTACTATAGTTATGATTCTGTTGCTTACCCCGTTACAACAATGTTACCATAGCTATGATTCTGTTGCTTACCCTCTGTTATGATGTTACCATAGCCATGATTCTGTTGCTTGGGCCCTGTTATAACACATAATTGTAGATACAACTCTGTTGCTTAGCCCTTCTTAGAATACTGCTACTGTAGCATTAGTTCCGATGCTTTACTGACCACACAGAAATGTCAAGTGGAGCTGGTCACTAGTTGAAGCTTCCTCGCACCCCACGTTAATACAAGTTTGTATACTAACACTGCAGGGACATCATATATAATAATCTTTCATGCAAACGCACAAACAGAACAAATGTGATACAGTTCTAGTGTTCTTATAACAGCAGGTGCTCAGCAACTGTAAATATTCTTCACCTTTATCATACTCACAGTTCCATTACCATGTTCACAAGAACACAACTATGGACACTATCCTGAGCCTGATGAATCTACTCCACATGCTCCCACCTACACCTAGGTCTTTTCCCTTCAGGTTCCCTAACGGACTTCGCACCTGTACAAGCACACACAGGTGCATGTACACACACACACACACACACACACACACACACACACACACACACACAAAGACAGGGAGATTTAAATTCCCACAGTGTCTAGGTCTTGTGTTGGATGACCAAGAGGTATAGTTGGATTGATGGCATGGGCAAGAGTTTCTCTTCCCCATAGCATCCCACACTGGATCTGGCATCCAATCAGCCTCAAACTAAAAGGAACCAGGCCTCTTTCCTGAGGGGTAGAACAGTCGGCATGTGAGGCTGATACTCATCTTCATCTAATGTCAAAGTTAATAATGCATGGAGCTATGCCTCCACTACCCCACATGCCTTTATGGCTATATGCTGGACAGTTCAGGGTTTGAATCCTGGTAGAAGCAAGAGCTTTTCTCTTCTCTGGAACATCCAGGCTGTCTCTGGGCCCCAGCCAGCCACCTACTTAATGGGTAACAGGGTTCCTTCCCAAGGGTAAAACAGCCAGGGTCTGATGTTGACCACTCACGTTCATCTAGTGCCAAGGTTAAGAATGAGTGGAGCTACACCTTTAATCCCCTTATATGCACTCATGGCATGGACAAGGGCAACTTTACCCCTTTTCTTAAATTAAGTACAGGGAAATTTTACTGTACATCTACCTGTAAATTAACATCAGCATAAAACAAAAGTGGATACGATGTTCACTCACAGACTGTTGTTCTGATTTATGTAGGCTTTCCTAATAGGATATCTTAGAGAAGTTGACAAGCAGCTACAATGAAGCATCTCCTTGTTCCAAATGGATCAGACGGATATTTATCAATCCATATATATATACACATCACATGTACCATGGCAAACAGGAATGTCAAATTTTACCCGATAAAGGGGGCTTGTGCGAGTGAACAGCACTTGGTACACTGATGATGACTTTGTCTGGTTCTGGCAGAGGTTGCTTCCTGTTCTCAGCTTTCTTGTATCCAAACACTATTCGCTCAAACGGCTGCTTGCCAGGAGGCTCTGACAACTCACATACTGGCTCTCCCCCATGTGTCACCTGCCAACATGCAAGCCATCTGTTCATGTGGCTTGTTCAGCGCTAATGTTGGTTGGTAACACAGAAAACAATTAACACCCATCAGGATAGTTTTTTTTTTCAGTTGTAGGAGTGGTGTAACATAGTCCTTTGGTACTGTGGCCTGCTATACCACACTGTGACAACAGATGTGTAATGAGCACTGATGGAATGATAACTGGCAGTGGAAAACCACAATGCTTAGGGAATAAACCTGCTTCAGTGCCACAGTAAGAAGCTGAGAACTGTCTGAGTTATGGTATAGCCAAGTACGAGAGTAAGAAGGTCACAACTAACTGCCTGAGCTATGACATAGCCAGCTATGGTGGTAAGAAGCTCAAAACTGAGCTGTGGCATAACCAAGGATGATGGTAAAAAGCTCAGAACTAACTGTATGTGCTATGGCCCAGCCAACTATGGTGGTAAGCCAGTAAATACACTAAACTTATGATTCTCATGTACCAAATATATGTTCAAGGCAGTAACAACACTACATGTCTGAACATGTACTCTTTGTTTCCACAATATTATCTTGCCAAAAACTGGAACCCTCTTCCACACGGCATCACTGTTGAAGAGTGAAATAACGCTGCTGGTCTACAGCCTGCAGGTAGTAATAAACTAAAAAGTCAATAAATTTACACTATGTGCAACAAAAATTAAGTGCTCAAAATTTCCTAATGCCAAAAATGGAATTGATGCCATCACAATTCTAATCACTTGTAATATATATGGCTTTTCTCTGCTTTCCATTAATGCAAATTATTTACACGAGGTACTTATTTAGGAAAGACACCACCAATGTGCCTGCCTAATTTAAGGAAGAACACGGATTAATGTTAATGGCTGTTTGGAGACGTGAGACTAGAGACCATGACAGAAAGAAGGTCAAGGCATTCACATCCGGTGGTGGACTGGTGGGCAGAGACCAGCATTGGTGTGAACATCATATATGCCAGTATTACAACAGGATTTCATTTTCTGTTATGTTGTATGTACACTAACACCCATTTAAAGTGCACAAGTACAGTAAAACCCTCTTAAGACATTTTTGAAAATTCCAAGAAAATCTGACTTCTTAAGCAGGAAATGTCTTAAAAGAGTAGGAATGAAAAATTCCACTTTTTACATTTTTTTTTGTGAACTTATTACATCTGTATGCCGAATTTGTAAACTTCAGCTGTCCTAACACATTCTCACCTGTACCTGACCACCTAACCATTTTGTCTGTAACACTTCAGTCACATTTTTATCTACACCTTTAACTATACTGTCACTGACTTCTAACCCACAAGTTCATATGTCATTCAAGATGTTTACTTTTCCTTGAAACATCTGTCAAGCATGGGTTGTCTTGCTCTTTTCTCAAAAACCGATGAACCATACATCTTCAGATTCCATACATTCGCTATTAGGTAGACCACAAGCGGTGGTCAACACTATCAGTCACTTTCACTAATTCTGCACTGTCTGTAATTTATCTTCTGGAATTGCTCATGTAACATATCTGCACAAAGTCACCACAAATGTTTCAAATCATGCTACACCACGACACATTTATATTACCGCCGATAAATCGCATTTAAACAAGGTGTTGCATTCAAGAACCCACGCATCTGGCATCCGACTGCTGTCCCCTCTGCGGGGTGGCTTCCAACTTCACACGGCTTACGTGCCTCATGGCAGAACTCCAGGCCAGCAAGGTGGAACCCCAGGTGGCATCGGCTAGCGTGCCTAAACTTCTTCAAATGTTACCAGCTGCAGGAGTTCCAACCCAGTTCCCAACCAATTAAAGCTTCCATATGCCAGCATTCCCAAAAGCAGGCTCATGCAGGTCACAGAACAGCTACGATAGGCTTCTGGCCCCCCGATACAATCTTTCAGTCATGACAGAGACTGAGTAGTAGAGACTGACTGACTGCAGTCTCTGCATCACGGAGGAAAAACAACACCCCAACGCCTTGAGGTCATGTCATTCTGTTGCGGGAAACTTGCGGAAATGACCTTGGAGGTTAACCTGTATGAATTGACCGCGCCATTTGAATGCTGTACTTTGGAAACAGAATGAATGGAAACTCAAGAAAATTGTGTAAGATTTTGATACAGAAATTGTATTAAAGGGGTGAAATAATTGTTTCGTCAACTTTTGTTACTTCTTAGGAGGAAATTTTCTTATGTGGGGACGTCTTAACTATTAGAAGTGCAACGTGTAATGTTAATCAAGTGGGAGAGTTTTGGTGCTTTTCCATCCTGACTTCTTAGGCAGGAAAACATCTTAAGCAGGGACATTTTAAACAAGTTTTACTGTATTTGTGTCCGTGAGGCAGCATTGGTGTTGTTGAGCCTCAGGAAAAATTCGGTGATGTAGAGTGTTTCTGTGACAGGTATACTCACGTAGAAGTCTTCAACATCATAGGTTACGCGCTTGCAGTGTGCAGTGATACACAAACCATTTTGATACAAAATTAGGACAAACTGATACAAAACTAGGATAATCAACTGCATTAGGATACCTTAACCACTGACCACCATGATATCAATGTTTTAGTGTAAAATTTGATGTCTCCATGAAGATGGCCCAGAAGGGTCGGAACATGCAGGACAGTGAGTGAACATACACACTGTACATTGAAGCAGAGTGTGCATTTTGTTGATGTTTTACTGTTTTATGTTATTTAATGCACAGAGATGAAACTCAGTAAATTTAAGGACAAAAATCTATCAATTCCAAAATGATACTATGCTTTTTCCCATGTCATATTATGCTCAGCCTACCTTTAGCCAGAACCACTGCCCCACATATTTCATGCCCCAAGCTGGGAATGGTTCATTTTGAAGGCAACTAAGATGACTGATCGAGTTGGTGCACCACACAGCAACCAGGGAGCCAGGTTCAGTAAGAGTGGCTACAGGAATGTTAGCCAAGTCCTTATTGTACATCATCTGGTATCTGGAACACCAAACAGCTCTAAGTAACAGGTATGATCCAAATTTAGACTGCAATATGAGCTTAAATTTTTAAAGAACTGGAATTTAAGCGGAAAACTTAAAGCTATGAAAGTGAAGGCTGTGGTACAACAGCATGACAAACAGAAGGGTTGAGTTGTGTACGACTAACTTGAAAAAGACATACATACCTGTAATTGATAATACAATGGGGATGTCTCACCTTCAACTAAGGGTTGAGGTTCCACTGCATTGGTACCTGCTTACCAACATTCTGAAGCACAAATGACCTCCATCTACCTTGAAGGCAAGGGCAGAATGTTCCACTAAAATGTTAATACCCATCTATAAGACCTTGCAACTTCTGAAATATATCTTAACATATCAAAAGGCTAGTCTTCAAATATTAATAATTCCCCTTTTAAATCAATCATTGAATTCTTGCCAAAAAAAAAGGGCCTATATTTTCACATCTGTTAAATCACTGAATGTTTCTGGTGATGCTAGTATCTTGGGCAGAAACATACACACAATAAGGAAAAACACAGAAGCTGTGAAAGTATTGCCAATGCCCACTTTGTTCAAATGAATACTGTTAACTACCACCACATCCCGATAACACAACAATTCATGAGTGCACTGAGACCATTTGAGATCCACATGTAATACAAGATGACTAACAAGTACCTGTTCCAGCCACTCAATTATCAGAGGAAAAACACAACCACAGTGTTGACAAATTAGCCCACATATGCCAAGCTCGATCTTCGTATGCATGTTGCATGATAAATCTACCTGTACAACAAGCATGTTTCTAAACGAAACTGAAATCCTAATCTTTGTGAAATGTAATGTTACAACCCAAAAGCATGAAGTGTATTGCTGTAACCCAAACAATGCAGCATCTGCAAGCTATAATGGTTTTGTGCTTAATATTAGTAATGTTTTTTTATTATTAACTGTATTGCTCTGAGGCACCCAGACACTCTAAGACCATGCACATACTGGCAACTAAACTGTTGCAATGATGGGAAAGTTGCTGGTGGTGGCACAGTGAATGGGCGCTCACTGCAACTATACAGTTGCTTGTATGTGCAACTTTTTCTTTCAGTATGTAATGGACTTCACAAAGACAGCAATGTATGTGCTCTTCTCCTTAGAATAAGGAAAATTCAATGCAAAAAGCGACAGTGGGTACATCCAATACTCAGTAAAATACTTTTAAATGGGCAGTTTTATAAGTTGTATGAGGATTTAATAAAGTGTCCAGGAGAATGTCCCAACTACTTCAGAATGATTATTGAAATTTTTCATAAATTGCTAGTGCTTGTTGGGCCACGCATTACTCATGAAAATACTCAACTATGACTGTCTGTGCGACCACAAGAGAGACTGACAGTAACACTGAGGTAAGAAAACATCTGTTTTCGCATATTGCTGTATTTCAGATCTCTCTTTTTTGTAAGATATACATAAAATAGAAGTGACAAAATTCAAGAAAAAACCTAACAACAGAAAAAGCAAACTATGAATTAACCAATGAAATTATAAGTGCGCTTAATGACAACTTAATAGTACGTGGTATCTTCTGTGACCTAGCTAAAGCATCTTATTGCATTAACCATGATACTATACTGTTCAAATTAAAATTCCATGGAATAATTGGCAAAGCTAATAAATGGATTAAATCATGTCTCGAGGATAGGTATCAAATGGTTGAGATAAAAAACACGAATTTTAGTCATCATACAGCTTCAAACTGAGGTAAAATAAAACACGGTGTTCCACAAGGATACATACTAGATCCTTTACTCTTTCTTCTCTGTATAAATGATTAAACAAATTTCATTAAGGATAAATCTAAACCAATCTTATTCACAGATGATACCAGTATAACGGTTACAAAATCTAATACTGCAGATTTTATAAATGATACAAAGATCACATTTGAATATTTAAATAAATGGTTCACGGCCAATAATCTTTCACTAAATTTTGACAGAACCCATTTCATTCAATTCACAACTAAAAGCAGACCCCAAATTAACTTGGACGTAAGCTGCGCTAATAAATTAATTTCTTAAGCACATGACACAAAATTCCGTGACATACATATAGGCAATACACTGTCTTGGAAAATACACACTGAGCAGATACTACAGACACTAAGTGCAGCTTGTTATGCTGTCAGATCTGTTAAACCCTACATGTGTCAGAAAACACTGAAAATGGTTTACTGTGCCTACTTTCACTCCACTATGGCATATGGAATAACATACTGGGGAAACTCTATATATAGCACAAATATTCTCAAAATACAAAAGAAAGCAATCAGCATTATTGCAGGAAGCAGGAGTGGAGATCCTTGCAGAGATTTATTTAAGAAGTTAAAAAATCTACCTCTTCACCCACAATACATACTTTCACTCCTATTATTGGTGCTAGACAACAGCACATACAATTTCAATTCTTACATTCCTAATATAAATAATAAGCAAAAACTCATCTTCCACCAACCTTCACCTAATCTATCAGACAGGAGTTTACTGCTTTGGCATCAAAATGTTCAATAACCTTCCTCAATGTAACAAAAAATTTAATTTAAAACAGCACTAAAACATTATTTACATACTCACTCCTTCAACTCCATAGATGAATAATGTAAGTAGACAATAATAAATTCAGACTTATTAATTCTAAGCTAGGCTGTATTCACAAACAAGTTACCATGTATATAATTATGCTTCTCTGTAGACTTTGACTTGTTCTGTATCCAGTTATATTAATTTTATTGAGTGCTATAATCTCATTAATCTTAAGCAAAACTGTATTGTAGTGATATACTATGTACTTCACTTGTTCTATATCTGATGGTGTCAGCCAGTGCTTGAACTTAGGGGACATAAATCAATTCAATTCAAATAAAAACAAAGATTACAGACATGCTGTTCATCCAAGAGACAGGAGAGAAGAGAAATCACTACTCCCGTCTTCACCTAGGAGGATAGATGCATTGCTGGAGATAGGAGAGGGACTAGTCTGAGGATACTGAGGGAGGACAGATATGGAAGTTCATGGCCGCTAAAGATTGAGTGGGTAACTGGAGAAGTATGGGGTGAGAATTTCTCAATTCAGCAAAGAAGGTCCTTGTTGAGGATGTACTGGATTGGTTTCAAGATGTGATGTGTTCGGAGGGACAATTTGCGTTGGAAAAGGAAGATAAGGGGCAAGATGAATATGTATGCACATTTTGTGACAGTTTCATGTACCACATGATTTTTAGAATTTCCATTCGAGCCAAAAACTTTTCTTCGTAGTTAAGTTGTCTGACTGATGGGAGCAGTGATAACAAAAAGCACTTGTCTTTATCTATATCTGTTTCTTCTATTTTCTTTTCCTACAAAATCTGCAACAGCGATTCCTGATAAATTCTGGTTCGTTTCTTTTGACGAACATTTTGAGGCACTTCCTTTCCTTCCCCTCGCGATGTGTCCCCGTCCTCTTCATTCTCATTGCTTGGAGTACATAAATTGCTATATGTTGTGCGTACTTCAACATGAGGTAGAAATAAGAGCTGGTCGAAGTAAAGGTACTTCGCCGTTTTCTCCTTCCGTCTCCAGATGGCACATTTTTCTACGCATCCAACTCTCTTTTAAAACATGTTATAAAATTTTTCCACCTCACCCGAATTTCCTTTCCTATAACAAATGGAAAAGTTAATACTTTCCATTGCTGTAAATAGTAATAGGTGCACTTGGGCCACACATAGTTGTTAGATAATGCTGTATCAAGTGGTGAAGCTATTTGGTAGAGTCAGGCTCCACCCATCTTGGCCGTGGTGCAAGGGGGCATGGAGGTGTGGCGAAACCTAAAAGAAGGCATGTTTGTTGTATGCGGCCGTGTAGTTTGGTAGTGTTTCGACTAGGGAATGGGGTATTTTGTCAGGGTAGGTGACGCCGTGGAGTTTGGTAGGGTTTTTGGAAATGGAGGTGCAGGGTTTGTGATAGATGTGACGCCGTGGAGGTTGGTATGATTTTGGAAAAGTAGAGGTGCCACCGTGAGGATTGGTAGGCGAATGAAGTGGGGAGTATACCGCCGTGAACTTTGGTGATGCCTTGTTTAAGGTGTTGCCTCCGTGAAGTTTGGTAGTGGTCCAGCATCATGTAACAAGCAAGAGTGACCCAAGTGGGAGCCGCTGTGAAGTTGGTAAGTTGTTAGCACGAGTGAGTGCAAGTCGTGCCGCCGTGAAGGTTGGTATTTTAAGAATGTGTGGAGTACGCCGCCGTGTGTTGTCGCCGTGGAGGTTGGTAGAAAAAAATTAAAAATCGGAGACAGCGATATACGGAGACGTGCGTTTGATCTAGAGGTTGGCGCTGCACTGACGCTGTGAAGTGTGGGAAAGGGAGTTAAGGCTATTGGTCGGACAGTCACGTTACGGCGGGGAGCGTTGTGATTGGTGGAACGAAAATCCGCAGTGCGACAGAGTGTGAGGGAGAAGGATGTATGGTGGGAAAGAGATGGAGAACAGCATCCGGTTCGAGAATGTTCCAGAAGCTTCTAGAAGGATGACGCGACGGAAGTGACGTAGTGGTTTCCATAAGCTTGTGCAATGCTGCAAAACGACAAAGTGTGAGTGAGATGGAGATAGAATTGTATTACTGTAGTGATGTTGCGAGATATGACGCAATGTAATTTTGAAAAGTTGAAAATCGTTGTAATTTCGGAAACAGCGCCGCCGTGCAGGTAGGTATAATGTGTTATCGTAGATAGTGGTATAGGCTACTGTGAAGTGTGGTTTATTTCCTGACGTTGTGCAGTCTTCAGCTGTCGGCCACGGTGGATTGCGGGACTCCGTACAGTTGGGTAATAAGTGTTGTAGTACGGTGAACTGAAGAAGAGGAGGAGGCAGCGGAGCCTGTGGAAGGGTGCCACCGTTCAGTGTGGTAGAGTTCCCATTGTAGAGTTTTGGTGATGTGCACGGTTTGGGCTGCAGCCACGGTGTTTTTTTGGAAACACCGTACAGATGCGTGTTACGTGACACTGTACGTTGTGGTAATGTGGAAGAGGAGGCGGTTGATTCAGTTTTGGCACCATACAGGTCGGTACGTTGTAGAGGAAACGGTGGATGTAGCGCCACCGTACAGAGTGGTATTTTGAAAATGTTACGCCACCGTACAATTTGGTACATTGTGAAAACTGTACGATGTCGTATATTTTGGTAAAAATTACGATATTGTGTGCAGTAAGTAAGGCAGCAGGAGGGTAAGGGTCACACGTAAAAGATGGAGACAGCAAAGCCGAGTAAGCAGTATTTATGGATAAAAGAGCGGGGAAAATTGGACGCGTTTATCTGATTTGTCAGTTCATCTAAGGCTTTCCCGCCAAGAAGATCGTCGATTACTACTACAACGCTGATTTTGCCTGCTTGTTCAACAACTGTTTTACACAAGGTAAGCAATTATCCTGTGTAATGCATGCTTTTGTTTGGAATCAGTGACCTGTATCAGTCTATATAGGACGTGCAATACTGAAAAGAAGAAACGTGTAAATACCCTAGTGCTTTGTATTAATATAGTTTGCCAGTACACAAAGAGAATACTAGTCTGGTACATCACGTCCATTTAGTAGCTGAGAAGGTAGCCTACGGTTCTCTTTAATAAACGTGTCGCCTTTAAAGTATTTGAGATAAACACAGTAGGGGAACCAATAGGAGTGTTCCCTCCACGCATCATCCGTTGCTTCCCAGTGCTCCAAGGCGCCACCGCAATGAAAGCAGCGTGTTAGATCCCATTTACCTGTAGGGTGTAAGGATTAAATGAGATATGGGATGATTTTATTGCAAACACAATTTAATTAAAAAGATGGGTTGAACGTACCAGTGAAGTAGAATCCCGTAGCACTTAACTCCTGGGGCAAGGGGGATTTCCTATGCGGCCAGTTGGTGGATGACTGGAGACGCTCTCTGTAGGTAGTGTACTTTAAAAACTTTGGTCCACGCCACTGTTTTTCAGCTTGGTTCCGCACATAGGTCTCTGTCAAAGTGTTAATGTCAGACCCTACGTCGAGCGGAATAACATTTGATTTCTCAGGGCGACAGTGTGGTCTGAACTCCATGATGAAAAATCAGAAAATGTTTGTGCGTATACTATTGTGTCCCTTTCTAGGAGCAAAGTATGGGTGAGGAGGGTCTTACGCGCCAAGATTATAGATAACACAAAGGTCACCAATGAAAGTACATTTATTTACATTATGGCTTTCAGTTCTTCAAACAATTGCGGATAGTAAATAGTTTTATTAGCACTAGTAGCAGCTTCAATACAATTAATGGATGATAACGCAGCCGCAGCATACGTCATGATATCAGCTGAAGCTCTAATTTAGAGAATTTGTTGATTGTGAACTACATGAAACATATGCACCATATAACGTCATTCATTGTGGTGTAAAAATAATGATTGTTTACCTAGGTACAGTTTGGCAGTTCTATAGCTTCCAGCCGTTACCAGTTTGAAATCACCATCAACACAGGAATAATGTTCCTCGCGACACACAGCCTCTCACAGTCTGGGTAGATGTTCGGCGAATGTGCGCACATGTTATTCCTTTAGGAGAATTTGAGGTTTTTTGTACGCCCCGAACTCCACGAGTACTTGGTAGTCGCGTGCAGGGTAGAATCCTACAGATACATATTTGCCATAGTCTTCGTTTATGAAAAACGTGTGACGAAGTAGTACTCTCTTGGGATCGAACAGGGGACTGATGTTCTCGACGTAGTGATTACAAACGTCCAACTCCGGGGCCTTGATTGTGGGCGGCGCACTTACGGTATCCTCGGTTAGCGGTGTTTCTGCTGACATGGTTGAGGCACGTCTGATAGAAGATTGATACATCACATGTGTTTTATACTCCTGAAATTAATCACGTGATGCAATTAGACAAGGAAATATGTATGGGTAGGTACACACCTGTCCTCGTTTGCGTGTACGTACCTCTTGGTGAAAGAGGTGCAACACTGACCACACGCGATCGTTTGCGTAGTGGCCCAAATTCGGATTGGAACATCTGTTTAACCTGTCGGTCAGCAATGTCAGGATGAAATATGTTGATAAACTGTTGAGGAATATAACCCTGATCCATGTACAGGGCAAAAGATAGCAGTAGTGCCCGCAGACCGAACTGGTCAGACCCTGTAGTTGCGTGGTGTTGAGGTCCCAGACGGAACACGAGCGTCGCAATGATTGTATGGAATGAAGGCATGGAAAGAGTCCGTAGGAATCAAAATAGAATACACTGTATGATTTTGTTTGGAAATTAATGGCCAACTAATGGGACCGCTTTTCTATGTGAGGATCAGTGTTAACTATGAGTGTACCGAAACGAGTGATGGAACGCGGTAAGAGGTCCGAAGGAAATACCCCTAGAAACGATTCCACGTTCCGTAGAGTGAATATGATTTGCGTGGTGTACATTAGTAGCCTATGCTTACAGTGCGACTATCATCTATTAAGATAGTCCCGTCGTATTCAAGATCAGGTAGACATGTGATATCATCCGGAAGAGCCTTGGCAAACTTTAACTCAATCTGAATATTACCATTATCGGGATTCGAAATGTGACTGTCCGATGCAGCGCGGTCTGGCGTTAAGTCAAGTAAGAGCACGAAACATCCGTTTTTATATGTGTCTTGTGTTATATGGAGTCCCGTGTTCGAGTGATGTATCCCTGAACCTTCAAACAGCGTTCTATAAGCCGTAAGTGTGTTCTTGTTATGACTCGCGTCCAAAGACAAACCACCGCTTGGAATCTGTTTACCGTTAACGCACAACGAAAAATTACTCAAGTCAGAATGACGGAAGAAGTACGGGTTGGTATCCAGTGTACCGAGAAAATCTTTAATTTTAACCATCGTGAATAGTAGACGTTTAGGAATTTGACCGAGAACGGCATTATCAATGGACGATTGTGATCCGCTAGAGAACGTGAAGGACTCTGATGATGTATTTTGCCTTACCACCTTTGGTTAGTACGGTATTGTGAGCAACCTGAATTTTGGGGTTTGGGCGAATACGGTTAACCCGTAGTTGCGCGTCGAGAAATTTGAATCTAGTTTCGGATGCAATATCCTTATTCATCAAGTAGAAACGTGACTTGGGCTTTGAAAATTCTATCTGTAGCCTTACGCCCGGTAGTAAGTACTGTGGAACGTTGCATAAGTCGTTATGTATTTTTCCATACATTTCGATCTCTTGGCTCTGATTCGTTAGGTTCCACCGCGTCACGAAACCTTTGTTAGTAGCTTCTGAAGAGGGATCGCAGGGGAGCATGTCACCGTTATCTATGTACCAGAATGCGCTATTGAGACGTGTAGCCGCCGCATCACTGCTAGATTTCAAGATAGTCTCGAGGAAAGAGCGATAATTATAGAGTTCGGTTGCTTCAGTGATAGTGGTACCATTTATCGAAACGCTACACTGACTGAACAGGGAATGTAGGAAATTATTTGTAACCGGCCTTAAATCTTTATTCTCCAAAGGAGTTCCATCTTTTGTGGTCAATTTCCCACGACTGTAAAATTTGATATCACGATCTATATATGGTTCAATGTCGCTCGGAATTAAAAATTCAAAATCACTCTGAACAATGAGTGCTATGGGTTTATAGAGTAGCTCAGTTGTTTCTAGAACTGATTCCTGTAGGGGCTTTGACGCAAAAATGTAAAATTCCGAAGACACAAACGCGGTCAAATTGTTGTTGATGGTCGCTTTTTCTTTCGTGATGTTGATGACGTGTTTATTTTTCGTTTTCGACCGCGACCTATCAGTACACTAATTATTAACTTTTGGGCTGATTCGGATACGCGTTTGGAAACTATGTCTGCCGGTTTCACGTCAGGTGATGTGTTATCTGCTCAGTTGGACAAAATTTTACCACCGGTACGCATCGTTTGACGGCCTAGTGACTTAGAACCTTTCCAGAGAATGGGTTTAATCCATCGCCAAAATCCTGATAAAACGTTACCTATCCCATGGCCCCGCTGTAATATAGGTGGGGCAGAGTAAATGGGACCAATGCTGCTATCATCATAACCGCGTCCGGCCTGAAGAAGATATTACCGTACTAGAGGATGCATAATATAAAATGCGCGATATAGGTGGTGACGTACACAATTTATATTCACGTATTACCATCCGGGAATGCGTCGAAATTGTATAATGCAAATCGTGGGGTCCTTGCTATGGTTGAAGGGGACGGGTTTTCCCGTGAGTGTTAGCACCTCTAAACGTATGTGGCGTATGATCTTTTTTCGACGGGTACGCAATAAATATTATATGTGTGGCGACAGTATTCGGAAGGAAACGTGAATGTTCGTAAACTGCGGAATAGTTCGCCACCTACAAACTGAGGTGAAATAAGATACAGTAGGTTAGTGCTATGGATGATCCTACAATATCGACTGGCTTCAAAATTCCGACTTTTGGCGGAGGACACGCAAATTCACATATGCCCACCTCCCAGCGGTCCTTGGTTCCCAAATGTATGGTTTGTGCTAATTCTACGGTAAAGGCGCTGTGAGTGTTGGAGGGGAAAAGCGACTGCGAAGCGGTATTCAGCAACGTCAAATAAAATCGTGCAATTCATGGTTCATGATGGTGACGTCTGTTTTCAGTACCGTACACTCGAAGCCGGGACCCACGAGTCGAACTCTTTAGAATAACCTTTCCAACGGACCAGATATTCCTGATTGCTGGGTTTTTATCTATCTTGTATTTGGTATGTTTCGTGATGCAAACTGGGGTCAATTCCTCTCCATAGAACTGGCCATCTATTGTTGATTTGTTCAGATCCTCAAGTTCATAGACGGGTTGATGGGTACTGTTGATGACCTTTACGACTCGGAATATTTAAGTGCTGTTATTCTGTTCTGAACCTTTGGCAAACTTCATCTTTTCTTTGCTTATTCTAACCCGCTGATCCACGCGAAATTTAGGTCTAACAGAGCGTGTATGACAGCGTTTTGTACTCAATCTCTTCCAAATGGAAAGAATATCTGTATCAGTCAACTTCGAAGTCGCCATACACGTTGTACTATGAACTGTGGCATTGTATCCCGTGATAAACTTGCGTAGTATGTCTATGAACCTGCATGAGTTCTTATAAATGAAATATTTATTTAACCTTTCCCTAATAGTGCGCTGAGCCTGTTCTATGATGGAGCATTTTACGTCAGGGTTTTTACAAATTTGAAACTCTACGCCCTCATGTTTCAGCATATCTTGGAATGATTTAATTAGAAATTCTTCACCTCTATCTGTCGGCAATACGAGGAGGCGTCTTTTGTACGGTTTATTATATTTCGTATCTTGTTCGATGGACTGAAACGCTAGTGCGACAGTGGGCCCAGTTTTATTTTTAGGGGCACAACGCGAAGAAATTTGGACAAGACATCTATCACAGTTAATAAAAACTTGTAATTGTCGTTGTATTTACTGAGGTTCTGAACGTCGAGAAAATCAGATTCCAACACACCATCACGTTATCTACCGAATATGGATTGGGAGAAAATCTTTTTCTAACAAGCTTGTGAAGTGTATACGCATCCTACTGATGCAGTCAATCTTACGCTACACAAGGCGAAGGTTGTTTGCCTTTGGCTTCGCGAAAAGCTGCTTGGAGTTTTGTCAAAGCAAAGAAAGCTGACGGGTTGCTAGGATCGTAATACAGGATAGCTAGCTTTTTATCCATTTCAACTAATAAGTTACCCAATGTCCTCTCCGTTTAATATGGGGAAACAGTTTAGAGATTACGTTATTAAATTTGGGCCCGCGAATGATTGTAATGTCGCCTCCAGGCATGTATCCCTCCAAGTGAGCATTGGTGAGCTCCAAAATGGTCTTATACGTTTTCAGGTCGCTTTCCGTAATTATTTTACTATCAACGGAACTGCGAGTTAAAAGTTTCCACAACCCTTGCGTTCCCTCAAATTGTTTCGTTATAATTCTTAGGTTACTATTCGTATCAATCGTTACCTTAGAATTACCAATAAGAACACTGTCACCTTCCCTTCGTAACCTGTAGCCATTATCAAGAGATAGTCATGGGTAAAATATGGTTTCACGTACGGGCTTCCTACCACTCCAAAATCCCGCACCGCATGCCTTCTGTCATCATATTCTTCTTTGATAGTGCACTTTGGTGTGTCTAATATCACACCAGCTGAAGTGGATGGTACGGGTTTGAAGAGTGACATACTGCGCAGTGGTGTTTCCACGGACACATCACCCGGTGGTTGGGGTACACATGGCTTCAGGATTTGGTCTTGAGATATGTGGTGATGACATTGGTCACGGCGGAGAAAAGCGCGCGTGATTGGTTCGGTGTCAGGGACAAATTCCTAATAACATCATGTAACGCTCGTGCTTTTGTTCTATTGTCTCGTTTTTGTTTCCGAATCTTCAACCAATTTTCCAACGCCTGTTCATTAAACCGTATAAATTTTTCCTCCTCGTACCGATTTGTCTTTTAACGTTTGATTTCTTATTATGAGCTTTGACCTGTTGCTTACGTGCACCGCCATCGGGAATAGAAGGAGGGGAGGAAGAGGATTCTTGGTGGACTGCTTGGGATCTGACGCGGGCATTAGATGCATTTTACGTAACATGATTTCCTTTCACCCGGGACGCGAACGAAATAGTAAAGTGGCAAGTGTTGGCAACACCACTGCTAAGAGTGGAAACACGAATCCGCAATTCTGAATTATGAGACGTTTCTTATCCGTCTGTTTCACGCGCTTATCGGAGAGATGACGAAGAGCCAATTTGTTTCTTCAATTAGCCTTTCAAACAAGGGGTTAAAGTAACGTTTCCCTTAAGCACGTTTAAACAGCACTCGCCTATACTATTTATAAGTTCGTTATTACAACCTAATAGTATAGCCTTTCTTAATTTCGGTGCCGCTGTTCTAAGAACGTTAAGGGCGCAATAGTTCGCTTTTATTCGCTTCGACATCCTCTATATCAGCGGCATATATGATCGGAGGATAATCAGACGGAAAGACCTTGGTTCGAAACCGTAGACGGTCATCTGAGTCTTGAGTTAGAGGAGATAACCGTGGGGTCGATGTGTTGCATCTAGATAAGCATTAGGATATATAGACTCAAACTATTTTCAGGGTACCCCTGCCGAGGCAAATATGTGAACTGGTTTTTATCTCTAACGTTTTTTAGAACAACCAAGTATTTGGCATTGAGGGAAATGTCGCGACAGTGTTTTCCCTGAAGAAATAGATTTTGGGTAATTAAAATGACGCTGATATTACGATGATGGCTACCTCCCGTAAGTAACATGCTGACATCTTTTGAATAGACGTCGTTTAATAAGTCGTCAAGAATAAGGAGACATGTTTCGCCTTTTACGTTATTAAAGTTTGCGGGTTCCCCTTCGTGAAACCGTATGTTTTTATTGTCTAACCCCGACAACTGCTCGTGGGGAACTGCTGTCTTTTTCGCTATAACACCAGATTATACCCCCTCTAAACGTTGGTTCCGTACATAGTGCTTTAAGGTCTTGTAGAAACCTTATACAGAACGTCCTGTCGGTCCGCTAATTATGCATATGAAAGTGTGTTGCAGCCTGAGAGTTTGGTACATGACTAGTCTAGTTCGCAGTGTGTGCGCCCATTTTTACACACGAACGGAACAGACGTATTGTCATTCAACCGTCTACGTTTGTGGAACGAGAGTCTATATATCTTATCCTCAGGTTCATTTAGTATGGCAACTCTGCCTTCACCCTTTTTTCGTTTAATCTTTTTGTCGGTGTGGACCACAATTTCGTGTTTCGCCCCTCCTTCCCTTCAATATCATATCTCGAATTATATCAAAATTAACAAGATGGGATGCCGTATAATTCAATGTTATACCACGAAACTTACACACCGTTTTACCACCTACAAGTCTATAAGCGTCTTTCTTTGGTCCTCCACTTACAAACTCCTCGATGTAATCCCCAGGTCGCAACTCGTTCGTCATATCGCCTAACTTCCACTAGGGGCGCTTCAGTCTCCTGTACGTATATAACAGAATCTGTGTCATAGCACATAGCTCTCGTGCCTAATGTATCTAAGTAGGAATACAATTTTAAATCGCGCGCCGGCGGTGACGTAATCACCGATCACTTCATTTGTGTGACGTAGACCGGGAATCTCTTCATCCTTAGTGACACGCCAAGTCACCCATACCAAGTCATGGCACGCGAATAGCAGATGGGTGACATCCACCCCTGGCGTGGTTAGAAACTTAGACAGTTCATGCAAATCTGCAATCATCTTTGATTTTGTCCTGTTATTGCGTTCTGTCAGTGTACCCCAAATTAATTAAGACACAGTTTAGCTAAGGCTCGCTTGGAGGCGTTTAACCGTATCGCGTCTTTATCCATCATGATTCCTTCGTTGGCAAAGAAAGTCTGAATATACTGATCCACATCCGTAGGTGTTCGAACACAGGATGGATAGCCACTGGCTTCGGCCTTCAGCTTCAGGAATGTGTTTATATATTTCACGAAGAGACCGCCGTCACCTGTCTCACGGTTGTACTGCGTCACTTCATATTCGTAAACCTCGAAGATTTCTGTCACCTCGTAAACTTTCTGCACGATAAGCCGCACCTCGTCCATAACCCACGTTCCTGTTAGTGCTCCTTCGGTAACCGTCTCATGCGTGCATTCTGTGCTTATGTCGTGCTCAATGGCGCATGTTTGACACAAGCAGAACAACAGTTTATTGTTACATGGGAACGGGAGTACGAGGAGGTATAGGTGCTTTGGAGGTAGAATAGAACACTTTATCACTCCCTCCTTCCGTAACATTGTTTGTATGTCACGGCATTTACCTCCTACAATCACCGGAGGGAGACCTACCGGAAACTTGAAGTACTTACACACCCAAGAGTACAAGCTCACAACGTCCACATATTGGATCGTTTCACCGTCCTTAATCTTATAGTGAAGTCGTATAGCTTCAGTTCGACCTCCGTAGAGGGCATCTCCAGTATTTAGAGGATTCTGTTGTACGATTGGAAGCGTTTCCAATTCCGGATGTTTCTTCAAGATGTCTCTATGAAAATCACATTCCCATTGCATCCCGACCTTATAACCCGCTTCAGTGATAACCCCTACTCTGTCCATGATATGCTCGTCACTTTTGTCAAATGTATCTTCATGTATTGTGGGTACGTCGCGTAATGTTTGACACCGGGGACACCCGTGCCAATAGCAACTGTTAAATTGGTAGACCGTCCGCGTTTCTTCACAGTAGCCATCTACCTTCAGGTGAGGCAACTCCGGCAATCTGTATTCGCGACCGTTCCTTTCGTACCGTATTGAACACGCGTCCGTTTTTTCCCTGTATGCCAGCCACATTAACCCTTTTTTGCTTTGGGGCGTGCTATCTGTATACCCACCGGTAGGAATGAATCCTATTGTGTCAGGTTAGAGGAACCGTTTACGGAACACCTTGTTACAAGCCGAAGCTATAGTTATATCCTCCAACAACACTTCAATCTTGCCTATCTCTGGAAAATTACGCCGAAAAATCTGGCACGCTTGCCGCAGAACGGTGACGTCATCTTGGCAATATGATTCCATCACTTGTTTGTTATTGAACGTAGTGCCCTTCTGACCCTCGTACCAATCCAGGAATTCTTCTCGCTCCGAATGCGACATTGCGTCAACACCGTAGTACGATGTGTCTGGCATAGCTCCAACGTAATTAAGATTTTCGGACGTATTGAAGTAATGTGGGTACGACGAGTTACGAGACGTAAGTCCGAGTGAGTCTGTCAATTTGCGTAAAGGCAACGGTAGGTAATTGAGGCTATCGAGGAACGTGATACGCTCCACTTCATGCACATGATCTTTACTCCTGTATTATTACCACCGGTTGCCACTTTAGGAACATGACCCTATTAAGGACGAAATGCAGATCAAAGGTTTTTGCATTGTGCGCTATGGCGACCACAATGTCAGCCCATGGGCGAGGTTCGCACAAATACGCCAACACGTTCCCCACAGGATCCTCTAAAAAAAAGAATGTTGTCTTACTTCACAACATTGAAAATCTACGGTGGCGTCAGGTTGGTTTTCACTCATGACGCAGAATTGTTGTAAGCAGGCCAGCTTTGGAACGTGGCGTGTGGCTGATCATGTGTACATCACGACTCGATCGGTTTTTTTCTGTAATAGAGCCATTAAACAAAGATGACCTATCTCCCTGTTACATTCTCAGTTTTTACAAAAGCCTTTGTTACATTCATGTTTCCAATCTGTCAACAGTGCGCGACACGACGCAAAATACTTTCGCTTTCGCAAATTGTTTCCTTACTTCCTACCGGTTTAATAATTTTATGATTTTTGAAGCACGCTCTACTACGGAAATATCTGTTACAGTCGTGACATGGAATGAGTCCATCTGTGTCGGGGACGCACGGGGGAGCAGATACAGTCACTGCAAGAGACTTCGCACTTATATATTACACCTCGTTTACACACTTATTACACCCGTTACAGACGTAACGCTGTGCCATAGCTTCCGTAAGATTGGTGATCTCGTGATAATGGTGCTTAACGTCACCGTAAAGAAGATTTATTCGCGTGCTTGTATTTTCTTTCCCGTCAAACATGCTATCGCAACGTAGCCCTGAGTACATCACAATCCTATATCCGGAAAGATGTTCTTGAAACTTTGTGAGTTCCGGTATCCCCCCACCGTTCCTTAGTTCGATACCCGTCTCTCGTAGCAGAGCGTTAACTGCTGGAAATATTTTCATTCCGCGTCGGTATGAATTGTAGTTCGGATCATTCTTTATTTTGGCAATGACAGTAACAAGTGCATGTGCGAGACAATTTTCAGTGGCCTTCACATCTATTATGCTACGTTTTAGATGGGCCATAACGGAAATTTGGCGTCCTTTAGTATTAATACGCCCGAACACCACAGGCATCCTAACGGAATGCAGGGTGATGACTATCTTGTCTAGTGCGTTGAATTGTGCATTTGAGTGCGTTATCTTCTCAGACACTCCACACGTCTCCAGATAACTGGTCTTTACGCCTGAAACTGATACCTATCGGTTTGTCGTTCATGTTCACTTCGTTATGTATAGTAATACCTACCATACCAGAATCATTACTATTCTCTAATGCATACTAAAACAGTTCGGTCATGCTATTTAGGGAGTAGGTTATAGGATAGGCATCTCCTTCAGTTGGGGCAGATAGACGCACGTTAATTTGTGTTCCTTCCGCATTGAAAAGCCTGTACTGTCTATTAATTTCCGTCTCAACCGTAAATAACTGACTCATTGTATTTCTAGAACAAAACAAAAGGGTATACAGATGCACATTTCGATGCATTCTTAAGATATAATCAGACGGAACATTACTCTCGCTTTGAACAGTCTCTTCCACTGGCAGCCTGTAGAGTCGTTTGCTACAAATGTAGTACCCTGATCTGTATTCTCACACTATTATATAGCCATCATGCATGACGTCATTACATATATCGTAATCTCTTGATTAACATTTTGCTTTCTCAGCTTCCCGTCCAGCATCTTGACTGCTACTTATTCCGAAATCACTTTTCGTGAGGACCTTTACCTAAAGGTATGTGTACGGCTATTATTATTATTATTATTATAACCCCACATGTTCGGTATCACATAACGTAACAAGTACAAAACTTTTTTTGCAGATTACTTCCTTCGAAGAACGATTTAGCGCCCTTGCGTTATCTGTAAATGTGCCTCCGAACGATTTTCTCCTCAACAAACCATTTAGGATCTTATAAATTCCCAACGAAATAGAATGGGACGGCCCCGAGTTGTCATGTATCTGGATATGGGGGAAGATACAATCGGAAGAATATATGTACCCAGACCACTTTCCCCATCGTTCACACTTAATGAATTCTGGGCCATCAATTCGGGGGCCACCATATACGATCTCTATATTCGCCAACATCCTGCACATCATGGGGAATGTATTTTTCAAATAAAACGGGTGCTTTAGGTTTATCGTCTGTATCATTGTAAGCGAATAAAAATGTGAAAAGATAACAACATGTCGCAACGCATTTACTTATTTTCTTCCTTTTTGCTTATTCAGCATTCTCGCCCGGATATAAATACCCACGCAAGAGGGTTACCACACGTATTATACCGTAAGACAACAACAAGAAACACAAGCGCCCTTCTCCTACCACTGCTTCACTCACCAGATATCTAGGAGGTAAGCAGTACATGCATTTGATTTAGACGGACAGGAGCTCTCTGCACAGGCACTTACACTCATGAAGGTATCACATTTCTTTCTCAGATGGCATCTTTATGTGAAAGGTTCAATGATTTGGCCAAGAACATATTTATTCCAACAGACATGTTGGTTATAGATAAATGTTATCCTATACAATTAATAACTGTTAAGACAATGGGAGGTTCACCTAGAGTGATGTTATACATTACTATGGGTGATGAGATTGTAATCCGCATTATGCTCCCGCGCTCGCTTTCGCCGGCCTTCTTCCTCCCTGACATTAATTTGGTAAACCAGAATGATGCTAAATACGCTTTGTATCTACATCAGCTTCCAGACCCCCCTTATCTAGGCTATTATGAAAAGGAACATTACAGTTAATGAATATGTTTCTTTTTTAATAAAGTTTCACGCAACTGATTTAATGTCCTCATTTTAAAATAAAAAACAAAGGTACGCTACCATATCCACACTTCTCGTTTTCAGATGGATCTCCGCAAGAAGTTTGCAGAACTTGAGTTGTGTCACTTTGTGTCCGTTTGGACTTTGCAAACAGATCGTAAATAATCTAGCGCACGGAGCGGCTGGGCACAAAATATGTGCCGAGCACTGTGCTCACTCTCCTAGATTCACCGGAGCGTCTAATTCGCGTCTTCCTCCCGCGACGATATTACCCTTCCTTCACTGATGATGATGTAACCCAAATCAATGATTCAACAGTCAAACTAGGCCTCATTTATAAGGGAAATTTTACAGACACCAGAGCATGTAATTTGGCAATAGAATAAAATCCCGTACATAGAGCGCTTCTATTTTTGCTTGGTTACCTACACAGCCATGCACTCACTCTACTTCTTTTACAGTAAATATGCTCCTCAACGGTCGGGCCTTCAACGGATGTCGACAGAATATGATGATGGCCCGTCATCTGAGAGAGGGGGCAATGCTCTCTCGTTCTCTCAGTTCCCCTTATCAACTGTCTCTATCCTCACACAATCTTCATTTTACTCCGTGAGCTGTTTCCAAGCCATATATGTTGCTTTATATCCGGGTCGTTCGTCTATTTTTCGGCTGGTATTTATACAACGTTTAAATAGGCCACTATGTACGTGTGCATGACGGATACCCCTCTTAATAGATTAATTTTTCAATCGGGAGATTAGCTCATTCCGGTCTTTTGGATGGGGGAATTCAAATTTCCATACCTACGTCCTTTCCTGAGGATGATATTTTTATATATGTGGTCAGTAAGGGGAATAACTTCCGTATGCAGTTCTTCGTGCTTGGTGTGGTTGCGTCGGCACCTATGGGCGTCCTCTGTAACGTGGATTTCGTTCATGTCGTATGGAATTATTTCGAGTTCACATCTCATAAACGTTACGCCGTCACACTCATTCCATTATGCTTTACAGAGGGCGAGCATAAACTACTATGTCTCAAATACTACAGGGTAGCTAGCGACGGGTGGAACGACGGTACGAATTGTGCCTCGTGCACTGAAGAGTTCCGCTTAAGCGTACGAGAACAAGTCGGCTGCCTTCTGTCTCTAATTCGCAATTGCCTATGTAGTGTTTGCGTTCGTTAGCCACCAAAATTATTTGGTTTAGCGCAATATGTTTATTCAAAAATGGTTTTAAATTTGGAGGATTTTATGCTTAGCCTAGATACAACGTACACGCAATATCAGTACGCATCCATGTCTACACGTGTCCGCTATTCACAGCTCCCTCCATCAGACTACCCCACCATATGAATTCATTGTCGCTTTGATTCCATGTATCATGGTTAACATACACATTGTCCTGGGAGAGGTTAGTGGAGCGGATGCTTGAAACGTACCTTTTCGTGTGTCAGGGACGCGCTTACTGAATTATGTCGTGAACAACACATGTATTGGTGCCATTACTGTGGTAAAGGGCTCTTCTTTCCTACCATCTGTGTGGACCCCACCCATCGTCTACCTTGAAATCCCGGTGCCTTTTTATGTTTCCTTTTTCATTCATAGTATCTCCTACACCTTTATCGCAAGTAAATTTTCGACACAGCTCCTGCTTTTGTAATCACTACATTTCTTAACTTTCTCCTATATTCAGATGTCGCTCAGTTCTGAAAGTGATGGGCAAGGTCATCCCCACATTATTTTCCCAACTAGTTCATCCACACCATCTGTCGTCTCCCTCCTGTCCTCACGATCTCTCTCTGGGCGGCGTCTTGGTGTCAATGTCCATCATCACTTCGGTTACCGTCTACATCTGGTGTGGACATCTACCGTTAGGGGCACAACAAGGCAACGACGGGGTATAGAATGCAGATTTCCAACTCTATCCGCCATTGATAACTTCTGCACTGACCTCAAGACCTTACCAGCTATCTCGACATATATTTGTGTGAGGTGGACTCACTATTTCATATATCACAAATCCAACATCTGTTTTAATCGTTATATTAGACCCCACGATGAAGATTTACTCCACATTCCTGGAGATGTTCTCGTTAAGTTTCATGAATACCAGGGCATAATGCAACACATAAATGCCTACACAATACCTAACCACTGCTACTGTCTAGCGCAACCATCTCCAAAGCTAATTCCATGGTACTCCAACTTCGAGTACTCTCATTCTGAGGAGCTAACGTACATTCTCTCTCTTTTCAGACTTGGTATAATGGAGCGTATCATTCTCTTAATATACTTGAAACGTTCACAACGTTTACTTCAGTTTTGGCAGAATCTCTGTCAAACATTCTTACTATGTTTTGCATCCATTGTGTGCTATTTCATGTGATGAAATAAAGTAAAAAACCCGTTCTTCTTACAGACGTACTTCATTTTCTTTCAATAACAAATGCCACATTACATGGGCAGTGTCGGACAGGCGCACCCTGCCTCGTGCTTGCGTTACGCGTTTGCGCATAGCACGCCCTCCATCATTCACAGACTACAAGCACGTAGTATCACAGGACTGAATATCTACTTTCAAGTACATCAGCACTATGGGTACAGACTCCGCGTAAATTGGAAAACGAACAGCAGACAGGCCAAGAAGGATTTGTACGGTATAGAGCGCAAGTTCCCATCATATTGTTCAATGGAATATTTTTGCCAAGGACTACAAACCCTAGATGGGGTGAGCACATGTTTATCAATCCTATGGTCCGACACGTTTATTTTGGAAAAATCAAGCCCATGCTTTTGTTTACTTGGTTTGCCCAATCAGATCGGCGAATTCACAACACCTCACGCTAACCGAAGACAGTTCCAAGAACTTTGTAAATTCGACACATGTTATTGTGGTGTGACACCTGCAAGCTACGCCCTTCCTTGGCACAGAAACGAAACCCTACAACACACACCACTTCACTCGCCACTATTCTTACACCACTGATTGTTACTGCCTACACTGTTATGAATCCGTACCTGACTTCGATGACTTTGTTCATGATCTTATTTAAATAAAAGAACTTAAAATTTACCCAACTGTACGGTGTCTTCTCATCCACCGAGGCCACGGCACAAGACTGTAGAACGTCGGGGAACGCAGCGGCAACTATACCAATTTGCACGGCGGCGCTGTTTCCAAAATACAATTTTCAACTTTTCGAAAATACATTCCGTCATATCTCGCAACATCACTACAGCAATACAATCTTATCTCCATCTCACTCACACTTTGTCGTTTTGCAGCATTGCACAAGCTTATGGAAACCACTAAGTCACTTCCGCCGCGTCATCCTTCTAGAAGCTTCTAGAACATTCTCGAACCGGATGCTGTTCTCCATCTCCTTCCCGCCATACATCCTTCTCCCTCACACTCTGTCGCACTGCGGATTTTCGTTCCACCAATCAGAACCCTCCCCGCCGTCACGTGACCTCACACCAATCATTTCCCTCCGCACCATCACGTGACTTCCACCAATAACAACACTCCCCGCCGTCACGTGACTGTCCGGCCAATAGCCTTAACTCCCTTTCCCACACTTCACAGCGTCATTTCAGCGCCAACCTCCGGACCGAACGCACGTCTCCGTATATCGCTCTCTCCGATTTTTTAATTTTTACTACCAACCTCCAGGGCGGCAACACACGGCGGTATAATCCACACATTCTTAAAATACCAACCTTCACGGCGGGACGACTTGCACTCGTGCTAACAACTTACCAAACTTCACGGCGGCTCCCACTTGGGTCACTCTTGCTTGTTACATGATGCTGGACAACTACCAAACTTCACGGAGGCAACACCTTAAAGAAGGCATCACCAAACTTCACAGCGGCACTTCTTTTCATAATACCATTTTTTCTTTACGTTGGCGCCTCTTTTCCAAAATACAAATCTCCACGGTGGACCCTCTTTTCCAAAATACCAATCTCCACGGTGGACGCCCTTTTCCAAAATTCCAATCTCATCGGTGGATACTTTTCCGAAATACCAATCTCCACGGTGGACACTCTTTTCCAAAATACCAAACTTGACGGCGTCACACGCTCACGACGCCTTCGGATTTCGACTACCATTAAATATGCCTTCTTCACGGTATTATGCCTCCATGCCCCATACACCATATAGCTTCAGCGCTTGATACAGCATCTTCTAACAACCACGACTGGCCCAAGAGTGCCTATTACTACTGCTGTCAAATTAATTGTTTTGTATTAATTTTTGAAATAGATTTCAGGCTTAATAATAAATAAATATACAGCTTACAGGTACCTCGTAACGGTTAGCAGTTTCATTTCTCTACGTTATAAGTACCTACTCGGCGCTGCTACTATACGTGACAATGTCAGAGATACCTGTGATGCAATATGGGAATGTCTGAAACAGGCCTATATATCAGCTAGAGATGAAAATGACTGGATACGGACAGCAAATGAATTATACAAGAGAACAGATTTTCCCAACTGCGGAGCCGCTGTTGACGGAAAGCATAGTAGGATGAAGAAGCCAAATGAGAGCGGATCTCAATTTTCCAATTACAAAGATTCAATTCTCAATAGTCCTCATGGCTGTGGCAGATGCTGACTATTGTTTCGTATCAGTAGAAGTTGTAGCTTACGGTTCGTCGAGTGATTCTAACGTGTTTAAGAACTCGACATTTGGAAAGTTACTGGAGAACAACAAACTGAATATTGCGGATGCCGGAGTTCTGCCTAGTGATGCAGAAGAATTATCCATGCCATTTGTGCTTGTAGCAGACGAGGTGTTTGCCTTATCAGAGCGTGTGCTACGGCCATATCCCAACTAAAATTAACATGTTTGAAGCATACATTCTCGTATAACTACAGGTTGTCAGGGGCACGAAGAATAGTGGAATGCACCTTTGGAATTTTGGCTAATAAATGGAGAATTTTCCATAGACCAATTGATGTAAACCTGACTTTTGTGATAGCATCATTAAAGCTTGCTGCGGTCTGCACAATTATGTACGGAAAAATTATTGCCTTCAGTTCGATGACACTTTGTATGCATGTCCCCTAGAAAGTGTACAACCTGTTGGCACAAGGAGCAGAATTAGACGTATTGCTGTAAGAGACTATTTCGCAAAGTATTTCACTTCGCCACAAGGGTCAATTCCCTAGCAGTGTGGTAAAATGTAACATTCGTTTCTTGTCAGTACATACATTCTTTCATGAAAATAAATTATTTCTTCCATAAATGACTTTCTCTTATGTAATTAAAGTTGTCCCTCCATTTTGTTTTCGAACTTCGATTAGAGGTGTAAGAGTTTCTTGACAGTGCAAACAGTGGGAGCCGGGTGGTCTTTTTTATTTTATATTTGACGTTGCCCAAATTTCTACTGGCAAATGCACTGGTTTCATTTTGATCTGACTGTGCTTGGTTGAGCCGAAACTTCAAGAAAAGTCTGGGCAAAGCCACCTGCCATTTGTTTACTTTCACGAAACTGATCTCGACCTGTAATCCTAGCTCAGCAAAAATCTAAAAACGGTGACATATACAAGCATAGCAGGAAAGAACAAAATTAACATACTTTTTTCTGATTTCTACTGAGTAGCAAGCTCACTCCAGTTTGTGAAGACTGACTCATAAACTTCCTTCCAGAGTTTCTTTTTCAAATTCCAGTTGTTGTATACTTTCAAAAATTTTGTACAGAGGTGGTCTTCTCTCCACCTCCAGTATTAACTTTTCCATGTCTTTGATGACAGACACAGCCGCGTGACAAAATACACAAGGGTTGTGCACCTTACAGCAAAGAGCAAGCACCTGTTGTGTTGCCAGTGAGTGCAGACATGCTGAAACATGTGTGTCCTATTGTTCCTGGCAACATTTCCATTGCCTCGATAATGGGTCAGGTTGTAACTTTTAAGTTGTGGAAACAAAAAAGTTGCCTGTGCGCAGGCTTTCACATAAAGCAATGTTCTCCAGCCAGGCAACTAAACAGTTGGACAACAAAAGTTGTCAGTGCGCGCGGGGTCTAAGTTGATTCGTAACAGCCCTATCTCCATGCAATCATAAGTTACCTGTATTTACTCACTGACAAATCTTCTTCTTTGGGCTTTGCCCATCGTCTAATTTTTAAAGAAGCATGTTTTAGAAGCCAGCTCTGCTTCTGCCTCCAGGCAGAGAAGCACCTACTCTGGTGGACCAATTAGATAAAACTGAGTGACAATAGATCGGTATTAGGGGTACAACAAAGTAGGAGCTTCTTTCCATGAAGACAGAACTGGAGCCAGCTTCAGAAATGTCACATTTCTTTAAAATTACACCATGTACAAGGTCCAAAAAAAGAAGATTGTGTTAGAGAGCAATCTATCATTATCAGAGCCCCATAGAGTTGAATTCCCTGTATTTGTTCTTGTTTGGCTTTTCTCTCCCTTCAATTCATCACAATTATTTATGCCAAATATCTGTTAACCACTATGGTAATCAAAATTCTTGCACAAGTGCTGCCATTAATACGAGATCTGAAAACAGGCTTAAGAATAAAACATTACTCCACTCCAAGAAATTCTGAAATGGTCAGACACACTGAAAAGTTTAAAGATATGCAGTAAAATTCTGTTAAGGCATTTTTTAAAATTCCAAGAAAATCTGACTTCTTAAGCAGGAAATTTCTTAAAAGGGTAGGACGAAAAGCTCAATTTTAAATTTTTTTGTGAACTTATTACATATGTATGCTAAATTTGTACAATTTGCAGCTGTCTTAACACATTCTCACTTACATCCGACCATTTAACCATTTTGTCTGTAACCTTTCATTCACAGTTTTATTTACACCGTTAACTATACTGTCACTGACTTTTCATTCGCAAGTTCACATGTCATCCCGAATGTTTACTTTTCCTTGAAATTTTATGTTATTCATTTCCATGCCTATGATCAATATAGAAAACAGCCAACTTATGCACAATATTGTTGTTTATTTATTAATCTTTACCTTTAGTTCACCTTCTCCCCGACATGTTTCGGCAATAACTATGCCATTTTCGAGGAAGCTACTTCAAAATACATAAGATGTGCATTAAAACGTGAATTGTGATATGTTAAAACTGTTAAAAATGTTAAGATCTACTGTAAAAATGTTTATGCTGCGCAATTCTTGTGCTTGTTTTTGATGCTATGGTACTGTTTTTGGCCTGACGTCCCTAATTCATGTAATTCCAAGGTCCTGGGACAGCCCAGGTATCAGACCGAGTGTATCAAGTAGGAGTGTGGTGGAACACGCCAGTTGAGTAACAGAAGATTTGAACATTTTTCATAGTTTCAACATTTTATAATTCATATTTTAATGCACATCTTATGTAATGTGAAGTAGCCCCTTTGAAAATGGCATAGTTATTGCCAAAACATGTCGGGGAGAAGATGAATTAAAGATAAAGTTTAAATAAATAAACAATAATATTTTGCTATATTTTCCTTTAAATGTTTGTCAAGCATGGGTTGTCTTCCTCTTTTTTCGAAAACACTAGCAGTATACATCTTCAGATTACATAGGTTCGCTTTTAGGCAGACCATAAGGGATGGTCAGTAATTCCAGTTACTTTCACTCTGCAGTATCTTGAATTTATTTTCTGGCATTGCTGATGTAACTTACCTGCACACAGTCACCACAAATGTTTCACAGTCACGCTACACCATGACGCATATATATTACCACTGACAAATTACATTTAAACAAGTTGTCCCAACTGACCACCCATTTACCTTGCCTCAAAATGCTGTCCCCCCACCAACATGGAAGATCGTGTGGCTTCAGCTAGCGCACCTAAACTTCTTCAAATGTTATTGGCTGTCTTAGTTTCCTCCTAGTCCCAGGCAGTTGAAGCGGCAAGTGAACTGCCACATGCGAGCATTGCTAAACGCAGGCTCGTGAAGGTCACGGACCAGGTAGGATCGACTTCCGGCTGCCCAATACAATTTTTCGGTTGTAGTGACAGAGACCGAGTAGTGGGGAGTGACTGACTACAGTCTCTGCATTGCAGAAGAAATAAGACACCCTGCGCGTCTGTTGTGAGGTTGTGCATTCTCCTGTGTGAAACTTGGCTGAAAAGAACTTGGAAATTAACCCATATTAACTGACCGTGTTACTTGAACGCTGCGTTTTGGAAACAGAACGAATGGAAACTTAGGGAAATTCTTTAAGGTTTTGAAACAGAAAATGTATTACATGGGTAAAAACATTTTCTCATCAGATTTGTTACTTCTTAATTGGGAAATTTTCGTATGTGGAGATGTATTGAAAGAGCAATGTGTAATGTTAACCAAATGGGAGAAATTTGGTACTTTGTTATCCTGATTTCTTAAGCTGGAAGACACCTTAACTGGGACGTCTTAAACGAGTTTCACTGTATAGAGAAGATTTCATTTGTAACAACATGTACAAGGTGGAAAGCTTTACTTCAAAATAAGAAAAGACGAAAAAAGAAGAGCTCCCTAAATTGTAAATAAAGTACAAATGACAACAGAAAAAAAGACTAAAAGAATGACACAGGAGGTAATTCCAGTATTGAAAGAAATTAATAACTAGTATGCTGGTGGCTGGCGAACCAGGCAGGTTAGAAACACCCATTTACGTATTTACCGTGGAATATCCGTAACCCGTTGGGGCAAGGCACTTCATGTACGCAGTTACTGTGGAAACTCCTCGACCCCAGCAGGGAAGGCACATCCATGTACTTAGTTACATTTGAATCCTCGCTACTCCTGGGGGCAAGGAACACTTCATGTAAGCAGTTACTGTGGAAACCCCACGACCCGAGCAGGGGAGGCGCACCCTTTTACTTAGTTACCTTTGAAACTTTGCGACCCATGAGGCAAGGCAAAGTTCATGTAAGCAGTTACGGCGGAAACCCTGCAATCCGGGCAGGCAAGGCACAAACATTTACTTAAGTACCTTTGAAAACTCGTGACCGTGGGGGCAAGGAACACTTCATGTACGCAGTTACTGTGGAAACCCCGCCATCCATGCACGCAAGGCACAGGCATTTCCGTAGTTACCGCGGAAACCTCGCGATGTTGGCGCCAAAGGGACACCCATTTACATAGTTACCATGGAAACCTGAAGAATGTATAAGCGTGTGTATTATAATGTCGTAGCGGTGTTCGCAGTTATCGTGAAAACCCGAAAAATGTGTATGTATGTATGTATGTATGTATGTATGTATGTATGTATGTATGTATGTATGTATGTATGTATGTATGTATGTATGTATGTATGTATATTATACTATCGTATTAGTGCCCGGCGAACCTTTACGTAGTTAACGTGGCAGCCCCAATTAGTTGTGTCTGTTACATACAATCCGCACGTTCGTCAAACTAAATTCTGTGTCCTGTCTTTTCCTACCATCTGGTGGCGGTCCATGAAACTCCAGTGTGGGAGTGTGACAGACTGAGAGTGTTACGGTGTATATAAGATGGGCTTACTGCTTGCTGAGTGCAAAAGGTTGAAGCATTTGAAGGAAAAGCCACATCATAGATCCCCATACCATGATTTAAGTTTTTTGTGGAGAAGGGCCCCGCAGCAAATGCTACAGAAGCACCGCAACCTTAAGGCTTCTCGTGAAACCTTATTGTTGTTGTTGTTGTTGTTGTTGTTGTTGTTGTTGCTGCTGCTGCTGCTGCTGTCCTAGTAATGGAGCACCGATGGAATGTAATTGACAGGAGAAGAACAAAATAATCGTGGAAAATCTATCGCAGTACCACTTTGTCCACCACAAATCCCACGTGGACTGGCCCCGGGGTCGAAACTGGGCCTCCGCGCTGGGAGACCGGCGGCTAACCCCTGAGCCATGGCACGACCTTAAATCGTAAGTTACACAAAAGAGAACACTGTTTACGAATATTTCTTTGCTATTTTGTATCTTTGTGATTAACCATTTAAAGACTGATATTACGCTGAATTATATATTACAGGCTAAGTTCGTACCGCGCAGTAAACGCACTCCGTCTCGGTTTTAAAAATCGATCAGTTAATGCTGCCTAGGAAAATAATCGTGTTTTGTTCCAAGGTCCATGCAAAACATTTACATAAAGCTAAATTATATTACAGGCTCAGTCCGTACCACGCAGTAGACACCCCAATAGGATTTTAAAAATCAATCAGTTAATGCCGTATGGGAAAGAATGGTGTTTTTTTCCGATATCCATACAAAACACGTAAGTAAATCTGAATAATATTACAGGCTCAGTCCGTACCGCGCAGTTAACACACCCCGACAGGGTTTTAAAAATCTATCATCTAATGCTGTGTGGGGAAAGAGCCTCGGTTTGTCCCGAGTTCCATACAAAACACATAAATAAAGATGAATCGTATTACAGGCTCAGATCTTACCGCGCAGAAAACACAGTTCTCTGTACTTACGTCTCCTGACATCTAGTGGCTGTGTCGAACTCCAACATTCTCATAGTTCTGTCTCCTGCCATCTGGTGGCGATCCATGAAACTTCAAGCATCTCCAAGCAAACGTTGTTCAAATTTAATATAAGATAAATGGGGAATGTGTTTTAACTGCACTAAGAGTGTTCAATTGACAGAACTAGCATGCTCATTATGCAACAAAATATTCTATAAGAAATGTGTTCCACATATCATAAAATGCCCATACCTAAAGAAGATGACGACTCCTATGTCTACCACGTTTCCTGTATACAAGATAGTTCCTGTGACACGCCTCTGAATGACTCTGAGTAACCATAACATCCTTAATTATATTATTCTAGTAAATGCCAATAACTGTAGAACTTGGTAACAACACATGTAAGTGCCACCGACTATACTTTTAAGTATTTTTATATAACTTTTTCTTAATTAAACAATTGTTAAACACCATGTTAAAAACAGCTCATAACATCATAGTGGTATGTACACTGACAAAAGAATGAAGGCATCTTAATGGTGCAAATCACTATACATGTACAGTTTACCCTACTTTACTTACAGCAGCAGAGCTCTGAAAATTCAGTGCATGGAATGTGATGTGACAACAATATTAAACAGTGAAGGATTTATGACTTTTTAGCCATAACCCTGCGTCAGTAGGTCAGTATTGTTACTGAATAAAGACTTTTAGACACGGGTGTAATAAGTTACATGCAAGATGAATTAAAATTTGGCTCCCATATTCTAGACAACAGCACAAAGTGTGCTTGTAAAATACGTGTCTCATCAAGCATTGAAAATGTAATGAAAATGTAAATGCTGTTCAAGCCCGTAAGGCATACATGATTGGTCAGTCGAATGTAAACACACGTTTACAAATCCTTACCCAGCTCCCATGCACTTAGCTTTTTTGCGGCGGATATACTTGTTCCACCATGGGGTATCCAACAATATAAGATCATATGGGTGCGCAAGGAGGTCCAATTTATATTCAATTTCCTTAACATTGTAACAGAAAAATTTGCATTCTGCAGGAAGCAGATAGCTCTCACCATTCACTTCAGTGATCCATCCATGGTTTAATTTGTTCTCACCATGCAGTTGTAACAATGGTGAAATTGGGTAACTGTGACAAAAGCTCTTAACCTTACCTTGGGCAGCCACATTATTGCTTTTCTGGTCATTTGAAGTTGGCACATAACAGTAATGCCCAAGCTTCTGTGCCTCCTCAATCAGTGCTGCAGCATATTCTTTTATGTACACAGCCTACAAAGAAGAAAACCACAGAAAAAAATGTGTGAGTAAATGAATATAATGGGTTTGCATGATTCTGTTATTAAAATGAATCCTCTACTTCACTTGTAAACAGGCGACCTACAAGTACTAATACCGAAACACTCAAAGTTTTTTTCCATATCTCAGTGGAAAATCCCATTTCGATTCATATATTATTTAAAAAGTAGGACCAAGTAATGTAATGTTGCCCCTGTGAAAACATCACCGGTAACCACTAACTCAAAGGCTGGGTGGGCCCACAGCTGATGTGGACTGCTTAACGAACAGAAGCTCTTGCTCCTCCTGGAAATCGAACCACGATTCCTCGTGTGTAGTATTCTAACCAACTCGTACACTAAAGAACATAATATGTCAGGTGTCACACAATTTCCGACATGTTTCGGCGTAGGCTACACCATCTTCAGGGGAAGCTGTATTAGAACACTTTGAAACCAATGAAGTGGTTTCAAGTGGTTTCAAAGTGTTCTAATATAGCTTCCCCTGAATATGGTGTAGCCTACACTGAAACGTGTCGGGAATTGTGTGAAACCTGATATATTGTTTTTTAGTGTACGAGTCGGTTAGAATAATACAAATTAGATTTCCACATACACGATACGGAAAACTTCAAATTTGCAGCTGCCAGACTGGCAAAATGGTTTTACAACTTAAGAACACAACAGAAACTTCTGAAAACGGCTTTCTTCATGGTTTCAAAGTGTTCTAATATAGCTTCCCCTGAAGATGGTGTAGCCTACACCAAACCTTGTTGGGAATTGTGTGGAACCCGATATATTGTTTTTTAGTGTAGGAGTTGGTTAGAATAATACAAATTAGATTTATACGTACATGGTGTGGACAACTTCAAACACGATTCCTCAATTGTCCAGCCCCTACCCCCATCATTATAGTCACTACATCATATCCTCTCTTGGACCCCTTACGTACACTTACAAAACAAATCTACGTTTTATAATAAAAAAGACTGGCACTGCTACGGCACGTTTTCTATTGACCAATCATAAAACAACTACCGGGCATATATTTACATCTTTCATGTCAGTATTTACTATTCCACTTCTTCGCTTTTTCCGTCGTTTCCTTGCTGGTGAAGTATTGTCCTTGTTGATGCACAGTAGCCTAACAAACGGTGTGTTGATTTGAAACAAAGACGAATCGAATGCGAATCTTATTTGTAGTCCCCTCAACTCTTTCGTATACAGTCCGAATAAAATGATCACGCGAAATCATCCATCCATTCCTTAACGTGCAGATCACACTCATATTAAGTCGAAACGTTCCACAACTCGATGTATATCAATACACCCACACCTCCAACTACTACTAGATGAACCGGTCATCCAACTCTCTTTTGCGAATCACACTTATTCTGTTGCTTGGTTTGGTGTAGAGATGTGTCGTTCCTAAGTGAACGGGTCCGAAAAAACGAATCCGCGAGAGGAGTGATAAGATACGGGTCTCGGTCTTGAGAACCCGTCTTGCACTTGGATCCGGACGGGTTTGTATCGTTCAGCTGGTCTTCATTCGCTAACCTGCACCGCTCACAGACTATCTCGTTCACATGTCAGCCGTTATCAAAAGGGAATACTGACATGTACAGTTTAGCGACCGGCATGTAGTCTCTTAGGGTAATAAAAGTTAATAATGTTGAGCGGCAATGGGCTTATTAATTGCATAAAGATTCCACTTCATTCAATTTTATATGCGTTTAATTGCAGCACATTCCGAATTCTTTCCACTACACACATTATGCACTCCGTAGTTATGCGATCTTATTTTAATATTTTACATGCTTGTTGGAAACCGCTAGAAAACACCAGAACAATCGTTATGAGTTTTCAATGTTTTACGGCGCGTGTTGTTCAATTGATGGTCGTGTTTTTAGGTTTTTAACCCACGTAGTATATGTGATTTGCTCTTCTGAAACGTCGGAACAAACCGCCGATATTATACAGTATAGAAATCCAAAGGGCTGCCATCACCAGAACAAATCGCACCAATTTCGCTGATATAAAAAAACGGGGTCAGTCGTTTTGTTTCCACGTACTGTTTACAATGTCTTTCACTAGTACTGCTAAATAAATATCGTTTTTCAAAGATAAGGGATTATTTAGAACCAGAGTTTGTAATAACAACCAAGATGTACACAATAAATGTAAGCTTTAAGGACATATTACGTATCGGCACTGCTGATTCGTCGTTTCCTGTTATCTGGACCGGTCTCGGCCACGACTATGCCCACGTGTTTTTGCAGGTCTTCGTTCACTCACATCTATGATTCACCAGTGCGCATTTCGTATCGTTCACGGGTCCATGGACCTCTCTCCTTCACCGGTTCCCGGTTCCTCTGTCCTTCCCCAGTCACTGAACCTACGTTGTTCGCCGGTCCTCCTTTCGTTCACGGGTCCACGGACCTGCCTCACTCACCAGTCTGGTTCCCAGTTCCTCTGTCGTTCATGGGTCCACGCACCTGTGTCGTTCACCGTTCCCCGCTTCGTCAGTCCTTCATCGGTTCTCTGTTCCTCTGTCATTCCCCGGTCATCTCCTTTCGATCACGGGTCCATGGACCTGTCTCGTTCACCGTTTCCCACTTCCTCCGTCCTTCATCGGTTCCCACTTCCCCTGTTGTTCATCAGTTCCCAGTAGGTGCACGATGTGTGTATATGGGGGCGCTGTATGTTCCGACCTCATTTACCAGCTACAGCATACCGCCGTCTCTGACATAATTTCCCTACTATTTCCTCCGACTTGGGTAGCTCTGTTATATGTTCGCGCCGCGTGGCTTGACTATTGTGCTGTACCTCGTGATTTAGTTGTTTCTTGGTAAAGTAAGAGTTTGCCTTCACTGTGAATGTATTTCTTCTACAAGTACAGCTTACCCGGACTTATTTTCAGTTTCCGATTTTTATTTCGTAGTTCACACCTTTCTTCAGTCCATTCAATTGTATCTTATGGCACAATTTTTTGGGGTATTTTGTGCCGGGGTTTCCTCCCCGAGCACCGTGGTTGCGTGCGTACCTACCTACTCCCCCTCCTTTACCCCTCCTTCCTTTCGTCCGGTTCATATTCGTCCTAACTTGTCACTCTGCGTCCAGCCAGCTTGTGGGTTACATCAAAATTTGGTTTCGGCGGGGAGGTACCAAATTGCGCCTGGAAGATGCTTGCTGGGGTCGGAGTCCCTCACCTGGCGGCGTGGTCCCGCTGATGGAGCTTTGGTTTGGGTTTAGCCCCACGCCACAAGGGAGGTACCTTGGTTTCTGTGGTTCTTCAGTTTGGCACATACAACATTTTGTATTCATTATTGTAAGTATTGTAAGCATTTCTGTTTGGTTACTTCCACTTATGCACATTTAATTTATATTAAATTGTTATTTTCATTTATATTCTGGATTTCATGTTGTGTCGCTGTACTGCCCGCGTATGGGCCCAGTGGGGGTGGTGCAACTTCATCTAATAGTAAAGTCACATTTGAATTCCAAAAAAGAATAATTACAGTAATTATTAATTCTGATAGTAAAACTTCCTGCCGCAAATTCTTTAAAAAATCATCTATTCTTCCCTTATATTCTCAGTATTTATTTTCTATACTGCTGTTTATTGTTAAGAATAATCCCTTATTCAACACACATTCTGATTTTCACAACTTAAAAAGAACAAGTCATGATCTACATCCTCCTGCAGCAAATTTAACCTTATTTCAAAAAAGAATGTGTTATTCGGGTGTCAAAATTTATAACCATCTTCCCATAAGCCTCAAGCAGTTATCATATGATGTCAATAAATTTAAAATGGCTTTAAGAGAATTTCTTCTTGCAAATTCCTTCTATTCAGTGGAAGAATATTTCAGCTGGAAATAAGTAATGATCTTGGTTCTAGTAATTCAAGGCCATTATATTGTTATTATTATCGTATCTTTCCAATGTCTTTTATTCAATTTTTATTTCACTGAATGAAAACAAGGCACATAAACCTTGCTATGACCGGCTCTGATTAGTCTTTATACCCAGATTCGAATTATATTATATTTTATGTAGCTTTAAACTTAGATTGAGCAATGACATGTTCTATATCCTGTAACTGGATATATGGAATTCTAAATAAATGAGAAATGAGAAAGAAACGTTTAGAAAACAAACATAATTACTATAACAACTTTGTTATTTTTGTACAGATTTGTTCACCATGATGAGGAAGAAAAGTGACCTCTGGTATTACTTTTCTTCATCAGAACCTGGAAAAGGTAAACGCCGGTATTGTTCCTTTGTAATAAGTTGCACAGGAGGATCAACGGGGAACCTTAAAAGGCACTTGAAGAGAAAACATCCAACTATACCTCTACATCGGACTCCAAGACCAGCTGAAACAAGTGAGTCAAGATCCCCACAAGATGAGGGGCACCAACAGGATCCTGCAACAAAGGAAGTTGCTGCTGCAGTGGTGCATGAGGACAGCTCATTTGCTTGCACTTCAAGATCCATTCAGGCAAGACAGTCTCATATGTCATCATATGTCAACACAAATAAACCAGTTTCTATTGAAAAAAATAAGCAACTGGGTAATCGGTCTGTTTGCTTGCCAGAGAATATCCCCCATTTAGTTTGGTGGAGGATGCAGAATTTAGAAGATTTGTTCAAATGTTGTGCCCTGGATACCAGATCCCTAGCAGGAAAACACTGACTAATAGTTTAACACCCATTCTTCACCAGCCAACTGTAAGGAAAGTCAAGGTTACATTGGATGTTGCTACTGCAGTCTGTTTAACAGCAGATGGATGGACATCTGTAAATAATAATAGCTTTTTGGCAATAACTGCCCACTTTCTTGATGAAGAAACAAATGTGTGTTCCAAATTATTGTGATGTGTTGAATTTAATGAAAAGCATACTGTTGCCAACTTAGCAGATAAGTTACATGAGACAGCAAGAGAGTGGAAGATTGATTATAAAATTGTTGGGATTGTTACAGACAATGCTGCTAATATTGTCTCTGCTGTCCATCTCTGTAAATGGCGTCATATACCTTGCCATGCTCACACTCTTAATCTAATTGTTCAGACAAGCATTAAAGTTACAAAAACTGAAATAGAGAAGGTGAAAAGTATACTGCAATATTTCAAACATAGTGCCCATGCCCTGGTAAAGCTACATTCTGTTCAAAAGCAGTTGCAGTTACCTGAACTGAAGCTAAAGCAGGATGTTGGCACTCGATGGAACTCAACTCTGGATATGCTGTTGAGGTTTCTTCATAACAAAGAGCCCATTCTGTCAACTCTTGCAGTTTTACAATTGCAGGATGAATTCAGAGTTTCTGTACATGAGTGGGGAATAATACAGAATGCTACCAAAATGTTGGCTGTATTTGACGATGTCACTAAAGAAATCAGTTCAGAAAAAAATGTATTGCTATCCAAAACATGCATTTTATCAAGAATCATGATAAAGGAAGTACAGAAATGTTTGGAAGCCCCAGACTTTCCTTCAGAGGTTCATGCTTTGGGCACAGAGCTGATAAGAAACTTACAGAAACGTTTTTGGGGCTGGGAGAATAATGAACTTACTTTCCAGGCCACATTGTTGGATCCCTGATTCAAAAGATAGGGGTTTTCTGATGATCAGAAATTTAAAGTAGCATACGAAAGTTTACTGGGAAAT
>BLKM01008019.1:0-23618 GCA_013340265.1 Coptotermes formosanus
TACTAGATTCTGTTTTTCGTAGTTTGGACTTTGTGTAGTATTCTACAAGTTACTAGATTCTGATTTTCATAGTTTTGACTTTGTGTAGTATTCTACGGGTTACTAGATTTTGATTTTCGGAGTTCTAACTTTGTGTATTGTTCTACAAGTTACTAGATTCTGTTTTTCGTAGTTTTGACTTTGTGTAGTATTCTACAAGTTACTAGATTCTGGTTTTCGGAGTTCCGACTTTGTGTATTGCTCTACAGGTTCTTAGATTCTAGTTTTCGGTGTTCTGGCTGTGTGCAGTGTTCTACAAGTTTTCTAGACTGGGGTTTTCGGACTTATGACTTTGTGTAGCCGTCACAGTAATGTATCTTCGGCTTTTCTCGGAAGCGCTAGCACTCATCTACTTAGAATCCCGGCGACACATCCCAGAAGGTGATAACGTTGATACTCACCCTCCGTGCGGGCCCCAAATCTGACAATTTCATTATGCTTATTCCTTCTGTTACTGAGAATTCGTCTTTTATATTTCGCAGAATTTCTTAACCCTCCGTATCTACCAAAATAATTCCTGAACTTAACTAAACAACACGGCAAGAAGGCATACGGAGGAGGGATGTATAACTCCACGCATTCTTACACTTAGCGCTAGGTAGATGTGAGTGGTCAGCTTCATGCCTCCGCCGATTTGCATCCTCAGTAGCACACTCGTTTCGAACTATTAGGAGAAGACAGAAAAATGTGCCTATGCCGCGACTTTATCCCAGATTCTTCGGTCATACATTCCACTGAGTCTGAGTACGGATGGTCTAATTCATGGGGTCTGTGTGGCAGTGTTGTGTTCGTTCATTCTTTAGATTTCATGACATTCGTATTTGCCTCTGTAATGTTTTTGTGGATTGGATTTTCTCACGTATACACAGAGCCACATTTACATTCGTTACGTAACCGGTGCCCGAACAATTATAACAGACACAACACTGTGAACACGGGAACACTGGGCCTTCTCACTGAAGTCGCAGATTTCTTTTATTATGATTAAAAACACTTTGTGTAATCGCTGTTTCTGCATCTCTTGCGTACTCCGAGCATTCTGTGCTCAACTGTGTAGGATTCACAAAGTAATAAAACCATCACAGACTGTAGCCTCCTGGAAATTAAAAGCGCTCGCATATTTCCACTGAAGGATGTTGTACTGCAGAAAAACTTTTGTGTGGTCCTGGTTTATACGTACAGATAAATATAATGTCACATATATGTGAATCTTATCGTGAACTGAAAACTATTCATGTTGGAGGTGTAGGCTTTTTAGTAATTCTTAGGCCTATTCGCAAAGTTGCGAAAAGTGACTATTCGTAGTATGTCTGTGACAATGGATCAGCAGAGATCAATACCTGAACTGACCCGACAGCAGTTGTGTTTAGACTTAATACCCAAGTTCAGTTCGCCAATGTTGGAAATAAAATATGACGACGGACGGAAGGATGGGCAGGCCCGACGTCTACTTTATGCCTATTCGGGGTGATACAGGCGGAAAGGTGAATATTTCGGGAGGTGATATTATCGGTCATTGTGAGAAAAAGAATTACATGAATATGTGCCGAATTCTGAATGGCTACCGAGATACAGCTGTTTGAATCTACAAATATAAAAACATTGTGAATGATAATAAAGAAAAAGAAATTACGTACTGTTAATTTTATTTGAATTTTAATTTAATGTTTCAATGACAAATTTGGTACACAAACATGAAAAATTTATTAAAATTTACAATAAATGTTCCAAAATCCCAACGTAAACCTCAGTTCACTTTGGAACTCGTGTACGAAGATCGCGGGTTGTTCGTCTGAGTTGATCTTCCACGTTTCTTTATGCGGGCAGCAACATCCAAAATGCGAGCAAGCGATTCGTCTCGTGTATTCAACTTTCTTTTGTAAATATCGCTCTTGGACCAACCTTACAAACAAAAGTCTAAAGGAGTTAGAAGGCGGAGAAAAGAACATTGCGTGCCATATTCAAACAGCTCTGTCTCGGTGACAATTCAGAATTAGACACATGTTCATATAGACTTCATTTCTCACAATGACCCATACCATTATTTCCTTCCCGAATCACCCTGTATATCCCATTCCCCTGTACTGGCCGACCTCCTCTGTCCGTAACAAGAGTGCTACTCACGTCACTTGATCGGTGTCCCTTGTTGTAATCCTGTACCGGAGACAGGCAAATGCCGGGTAGCACTCTAAGAGGCCCATTATCGCTTCCTTCCGTGTCCCTTCCAGTTCATTAGTTACTGTTATCGTAACATTTGGCCCTATTATTTTCAATGGCGCAAAAGCCCTCTAGTGGGCCAGGGCCTCCTTATTATCGAGGATTCATAATCAGACACACCACGCTGATTAAACTCCTCTGGACGAGTGATCAGCCCGACGCACAGACCTCTACCTGACAACACACAACACTAACAAGGGACAGATATCAATGCCCCCGGCGGGATTCGAACCCACAGCCCCAGCAAGCAAGCGGCCGCAGGCCCGCGCCTTAAACCACGCGGCCACTGGGATCGTCCATTTAGCCGTATACCGTCTTTAAACTGAAATCATCATTGAATAAACTAAATGTAAAATACAATATTGGCCCCCTTCTCAATCAAGTATCATGCCTTGACAGAGGTTGAAGGTACAGTTCAACGTCTGTTTTGTCCCCCTTAAAAATAATTCGCAGTTAGGCGGCTGGATAAGCCCCACAGACGGCCGGTATACTCTGAGTATGAGAAATATTCGTTTCAAACCCCAATTCGTAGAAGGTCCAGCCCTTAGCATAGTCGCTGTAGCAACTGAGCTGCGCCGGCTTCAAGTTAAATAAATAAAGCGAGTTTAAAACGACAGTGATCTGATAAGAATATCAGACAGAGTCCGTCAGCGGCTCAGAGCGAGTCTTAATGCCGTACGTCTGTTTTTACTCGGTTTGTCCGATACAATTTCGAGGAGCGTGTCCAGACGCGAATGCAGTGATGGAAAGCGTTCTGCAGTGTGTAGAGTAGAACAAACCGCCTGCTAATTGGGTCACGTGAATCATGTTTTAATTGTCAAAGCCCGGTGAAGGGGGGTGGGGGGGGAGCACGGTTTTCTATAGACGATCCTTTTCGGTCTTAGCCCGAACACTGTCACGTCCAAACTACAACGCATGTAAACTGGCGTCTATTGTAGAACACGAGTGGTTCAGATTTCCCTGGGGTCTGGATTATACCCTACCTCTTATAACTCGTCGGCTATGTAAATGTGGCTTATTACAGCATGTGCGTTATGGCTCCGCCAGGAGTTACACACGACAGGCGACTACCTTAGGGATCGTTTCCCCCAAAATTTGCGTTTTAATATTACACAACTTTAAACATATCCGTCATAAACAAATTCTGCCACACAAGGTGAACCAAATATTCCATAATGTATATAATACATTATAGTTTCTTATATATATTCAATTAATCCACTGATTATGGATCATGTAAACTCCATAATGTGATCTAATTTGTCTCACAGGCGAGGTCTTAGCTTGCAGGTTCGGTAGACTGAAGAGAAAATAACTTGTGATTGATAGGAAATTACATAAACTCACATATAGGCCTACACATTTATTTAATGAGAACATAAAATGGCATGAAAAGTTCACTGAGTACCTACGTAACTGACTGACTAACTCATTCACTCCAACATGTAGAATGTCCTTTCAGACCTTAATATTCACTCAGACGGTTAGACTACCTCTAATCCTGTAAGCACTTTGCATAGGTTATATACTAATTGCTTCATATTTTAAAAACTACTGAATATTGTAAATGAGCGTATGCCGTATATGGCTGGCAGAATAGATAACTATTATATCCCTCAATAGTATAATCGGCTGCATTTTGTAACGACGGTGCAACAGTTTTGTGAGGTAAGAAAGAAATTCAAAAATGTTATTTAGCTCAATTCCAGGTATCGAAAGGGGGACTGTCAGTTTCTATAGTTATTGTTGGCGTGTTCACGTAAGTGTGTCACTGTACTAGACTAGCAATTCAGCATTTGTATCTAGGCACATTCACTCCTTAGTTCTGAAAGGCAAGGTCTACACCAAAACTGTAACGCGCGGCACGACATGCGGTGCAACAACGTTTAAACTTTTAATGCCCATTGATTAATACATAAGTACGTGCCACCAGGTTTTATATTAAAAAAGATCCTACGTTCTGCTGACAGAGCGCATTAAAGTTTGTATTTATTTAAGAACAAACAGCGATTATTTCCCTTTACAGCATTGAATTATTTGTTTTTATAACCGAAACGTAGTGTGTTTACTACGCGGTACAGATTGACCATATAATTGGAAATAGCCTCAGTTTTTAGAGGGTTAAGAAAACACCCAAACACAGAGTATTTATTTGGGACTACCAGCTGAATTACAAATCATGACAAAAAGGACGCCCTGTATTACAACACGTGTGTTTATTTTCTTAGAAATAATTTTGGCTTGCATGATAGGAACTCCCACACCAGGGTCGATGGTCTCTTATTTAGATAAATAGGGTTTCGCCAGTTGCTTGCTTCCTGTGTGTTATCTCTTCTTTGAAAGCTTCCTGTTTGTCCTTCAATAGGTGGAGCGGTTCCTACAAATTCTTCTACACCCACGTTACTGTATAACCCTCGCCTCTTCGAATGTTTACCAGATCTGCCATACACATACCAGTGACGTAAATCTGAGTGGTCTTAAGTGCGTTTCCGTAAAGATAAAACCATCTGTCATGAATATTACTGTGACGCCATGTAGTCTGGCGGATCATTGAGACGTTTCAGAGGAACCTTTCGTCACATCCCAGAAGAAGTCGCCGCTTCACAAATCACTGTTCCTACCGTCTCTTAACCCTTTAGAGACGGAGTGTGTCTGTTTTATATAAGTGCTTACCGCGCTGTAAACACTCTCCACTTCGGTTATAAAAACCAGTCTCTTAATGTTTTATAAGGCAAAAGTTGCTGTTTGTTCTGAGATCCGTACAAAACACATAAACGCAATGTGGGCACCACGTGGAATTTTTTAATATTAAACCTGGTCTTTTGTAAAGTTACCGCTAGACTTTAAAAGGTTAAGCTGTGTCGATTTATAATGTATCTTCCTCTTTAAGGTCAGGGAGACTCTGTACGCGGACTGAAACTGAAGGCACGACCATCTTTCGAAATGTCAGTAACTTATTTACCGGTCGACAGGGAGCAACATCGCAGAAGACTTGAATCTTCAAATTTTCAGTTTACGCGTGACAAGTCAGTGGAGCAAGAGCAGTCTCTTTTAAACTTTTATGAATTAATGGCAGTACTTTCTCTCGAAACGTCAGTAAACTGCTACCAGATCACACGTTGTCACATCCCAAAAGAAGGTTACCTATAAATAAACCTGTGTGAGTAAAATATAGGGTTTCGTAGTGTGGTGCATCATCAAAACTCTACATCAGAAGCTAAATTCACGAGAGGTCAGCAAAAGCGAGTAGTAATGCTTTGCTTATGATTCTCATGGCAGTGATTTCAGTAACTTCTTGTGGTGAAAGATATTTTCATTGTTTTTGTGGCACAGATTTTACATTCGCATTTCTTGTATTGTGTTTTTGTTTAATCTAAGACTCATAAATTTCCATCTTCTCCGTGAAAGGTCGTGACCCATATGCTCTCTTTTAACAACTTAGCTCATTCTGTTTTCCTTTAACCTCTGCCCCCTTTGGTATAAGCTGTTACCTCAATTTCCTGAGAGGAGGAAAGATATCAAAATAAGTGGAGGCGACCACAATAATAATATAAAGGACGGGGCCCTAGCAGCAAGTGGTTTTGTGGCTTGGAAAAACTTTTAGTGCAAAGAGAAAATAAGCAAGAGGGCAAAGGGGTGGGATAAATGTGTTATATTATGACCTTATGTGGGGTTAGTGGTGGTCCAAATAATATTACTGTTGACTTCCTTCTCTTTCCTTTTGTTCGTCTTTCTCTTTCTGCCCTCGAACATTTTTTTTGTTCATCTTCCCTTCCATTTATCTTTAGCTTAAACTACAGCCCATTCTCATTCCACAAAGACATACAGACCTTTGTGGCACACATATATTGGAGTTTGAGCTAACAGACGTCTGGGTGGGGAAGGGGGTTCTGTTTTATGTTTTTAGTGTTTCATCCGAACGTTCAAGTCGAGATGGTTTGACATCACTGTACTGAACAATGGGCAATCTATGACACGGGGAATAAGCATAGTGAATCTGCACAATGCAAAGTACACGAGTTTTTTTTATCGGAATTATAAGGGTAAAGTATAGGAACCGCGCCAACCCTACCCCATACTCATAGATACGCATGCGGCATAGGAAGAGAAAACTTGTATTGAGCAAAAATATGCTATACAAAAGAAGAAAATGTCCCCTTGGGTAAGAAAGGACAGAAAGATGTAGAGAAAAAAAAAGCTTGGAAGGACAAGTCAGACAAGTTTTGTTGTGTAAAGTTGGGCTGAATTCTACGTTAGGCCAGGCTTTTGAAAGGAATGGAGATGCCACAGGAACAAGGAACACTTGGGCGTTCTTGGGTGTTAGACCACCCCCGCGTTTATTGTTCAACATTGCGGCTTGCGCAACCAAATGCTGGGTTAAAACTGTTCAATAGCGGTTACAGTCTGTGGGGCCTGTAAACATGTCAAGTGCCTATAACTGGAGAAATCTCAGGCTTGTGGTCCCAACAGACAATTGTATATCTTGCTGAATAGAAAACATTTTTCTGTCTGCTAAAGAAAGCGGGTTGACTCATTAGGGTTTAGGGCTTCAGACATATTTACGTAAGTACACATACGTAAGAAATAAATGTACACAACTTCACGATAATAGAGAGGGACCCGGTTATAACGACATCGGTTTATGTGATATCTCGCTTATAGCATCATATGTTCTGTGGTACCATTTTAATTCCTCACTGTTATTCGTAACATTTTACTCCTCGGTTATAACAACACTCGTTTACTACGACACAAAATATTCAGTCCCTTTCATGACGTTATAACCGAGTTCGACCGTATATTTTACTGAACCACTGCAAGAACAGTGTTGAGAAATACCGTCTTTGGCTATATGACACCGTCTGGTTACACATAACCATTAGAAGAGAAAGCAAGGCAAAAAGAAAGAAAGGAATTGAAATTAGTGCAGTAAACCCCAGGGACTTGTGCTGTAAATTTTTCTGTCGTTTTCACAGCTCGTGTATTGGAGGCGATATCTCGTGTCCGAACTCTCTAAGAAAAACTTTAACAATAACACATTCTGTCTGTGCTTTTATCTTTTTTCCATCTGACCTTTCTCGTTTTGGAGAAATGCCCCCCTCCCTTTTCCCACCTCAATTCGATCTGCCATTTTGTCACGCTCCAGGCTGACATGCCTGTCGGTGGGCAGTTTCCCACGTAGCGTTGTACTGTCTCCTCTCCAGGACGTCACTGTCGAAACTAGAAGCCGAAACAGCCCCCCTGTGCTACTAAAGAAAGAAAATAATTCCCAAGAAAAAGGGTGGGTCTTTTCAATTTCCGGGACTGCGAAACGAAATTTTACTTCCACTTCAGTTTGCCGATATTGTGCAGGAAACTGTGAGGCCAGATTCTAGATTTGTACTTTACTTTGTCCTTTTAAAACATTTTTGTAAAGAGTGTATAGCGAAATAATTCAACAAAATTAAATGCATTTCTGAAATGCCACTGAAGAAAAAAGAATACCTCTAACTGGAAATAGATATAACGACGCATGTGGCAGATTCGAGATTCTTATGACGGTTCAGGTCAGGGTTTTTTAATCTGGAATGCGACGCCGTGTAGTCTGGTAGAATTATACCTCAAGGCATAGTTCTACTAGACTACAATATCAACTCTAAAATTTGGTGTGAAGCCTGGTATTGAACGAATCGCCACCGAAATGGTAGAAACAAGATAAATAAAATACCTGCCATACTTACTGGGTGTTACAAAACTAGATCACCTTCAATATACAGACGATAAAGAATAGTATTTCAAATATTATATGTAAAACTGACTGTAATTTGTAACTCTTCGAAACGAAACTTAAATAAAACAGGCGTGCACTATACCCGTGCACCAGGTTGCCCGGGTGACTTAATTTTTTACGGTGGCGCCTAATATTTTTGAGTCCACAGTGTGGAACTTGCTTCATATCACCCTTCTGGTACCCAGAATTTTTGGGCGGCTGCCAGTTAGTGTTTGGAAAATCTGTGCACCCCTGGAATAGAATACTACAATACAAGGTACATTTAGAGGGTGACGAAATAAACCCTGTAAAATTCCTAATGATAATGACGTTGATAATAATGATCAAAACGTCTTGGCAGAGATTACAAGAGTCAGGAGACGTAATCATCTAACACAGGAAGCAGGGTTATTTGATTATCGATATTCGAAACACACTGATGGCATTAATTCATATTAAGCCTATATCTGTGGACATAGACGCCTCAAAATTATCTCAGCATGTCTGTATAGTTGCTGTAACTCCATGAAGCATAACTCGGCTAGTGAAACACCCACAAACCAAACGAACCGAAAAGCTGAAGGCGGAGACACGCAAGTCGTCGTCCGTTGGTCCGTTGATTCATTGCTGTGCATAAGGCGCACTGCTGGGCTGTGACAAGGAAACCTTACAACTGTAGCAGGGATTTTGCTTAGGCTGATGGCTTGCCTGTCTGGGCTGAGGACCTTGACGTGATCGTAATGACTTCTGCTACAAAAGGCAATACATAGTTTGCGATGGGGAAAGAACTCCGGTGGGACTGTAGGGGGTTCGACCCCCGTTGGTTTGGACTTCTAGGCTGAAGGCCTTGACGTCCTGCAGGATGGAAATTGCAGAAGAGCAGGGAATGTGGCATGTGTGGGAGACAGGAATGGTGCACGCAGGGTTTTGGTAGGGAGACCTGAGGGAATGAGACCACATGGAAGACCTAGGCGTAGATGGGGTGATAATATTAAAATGGCATGTGGCATGTGTGGGAGACAGGAAGGATGCAAGCAGGGTTTTGGTAGGGAGACCTGAGGGAATGAGACCACATGGAAGACCTAGGCGTAGATTGGATGATAATATTAAAATGGATCTTCAAGAAGTGGGATGGGGCAAGGACTGAATTGATCTTCCTCAGGATAGGGACAGGCGGCGGGCTGTTGTGAATGCGGTAATGAACCTTTGGGTTCCGTACACTGTAGAGAGTTTCTTGACTAGCTGAGGACCTGTAAGTTTCTCGGAAGGACTCGCATTCCATGGAGTTGGTTAGTTAGTTAGGTTGTTTAGTTGGTTGGTTAGTTAGGTTGTTTAGTTGGTTAGTTAGGTTGTTTAGTTGGTTAGGTTGTTTAATTGGTTAGTTAGGTTGTTTAGTTGGTTAGTTAGGTTGTTTAGTTGGTTAGTTAGTTAGGTTGTTTAGTTGGTTAGTTAGGTTGTTTAGTTGGTTGGTTGGTTAGTTAGGTTTAGTTGGTTAGTTAGGTTGTTTAGTTGGTTGGTTGGTTAGGTTGTTTAGTTGGTTAGTTAGGTTGTTTAGTTGGTTAGTTAGTTAGGTTGTTTAGTTGGTTGGTTAGTTAGGTTGTTTAGTTGGTTAGTTAGGTTGTTTAGTTGGTTAGTTAGGTTGTTTAGTTAGTTAGTTAGGGGACATGACTTTGGCTTAAGGCCACCATGAATGAGTAGGGGCGTACCCCCTCTTTTAATTATACCCTTGCATTACCCTTACAACCGACGAAAAACGGCTCCAGTATTCAAGAAATTCTCCACTTTTATAAAATGTGAAAGGTTAAATTTACCATCATTGAGCACTGTCCTGAGATAGCCGGGTCCACTCCACACCGTCCTGCCCCATATTTTCAAGATGTCGTCATATTGGCTTCCATCTTCACCCATGTCTACCAGTTGGTCCCTTAATTTCAAGCGTTCCGACCAAAATGCCTGTATTTATCGTCCTTCCATTCCTTGTTCCACGAGTCGTCAATCTCATCTTTCTTGATATTATCTTAACAATATTTGGTACGAAGAAGGTAAGAGAGGAACTGGAGAAACTACGTTTGACATTCACTTGGCAGTGACAGGTGCAGGAAAATAACGGAATATAAGTTATTACACTGAGAAGGAGAGACGCAATGATATTGAAAGACAAAACGTGTTGTTTGTAATATATGAAAAGCGAGCCTTGGTGCTTTGCTTTAAGAGTACGAAGCGCACGCACACGGAACATGGAGGAATATACGAGATGCTGCAGAAGAAAAGAGAGATACTGTATAGCTACGTGGAAATTGGAGTATGGAAAATATGAGGAAGCAGGAGACGTGGAGAGGGGTTGGTGCACCTTATGTCTCGAATAAAGGGCAGAAACAAGAAATTGGATGATTTAGCAGCAAAAAGTGGGTAGCAGGGAATGAGAAACTAGCATAGTCTTATACCTTAAAAGGCGAACGTATCGTTGTGCTTATTTAAGCACCACGCCATCAAAGAAAATGGGGGAATGGCGGTATAGTGCCATGTATTCTTAACCACGAAACTAGATGGAGATGAGTGGTTAAGTTCACGCTCCGGCCGCTTTAGTTCCTGGGAAGGACTCTTATACCCACTGATTACGAGACGTGTGGGCACCAGATCACGCCTGGAGAAGATACGACAATTTTAAATTACAGAAATAGAAGTATTTCTAGGGATATAGGGAGATAATGATTTAGTATTAAGCGTAAATAGGAGAAGACAGCTAGAAAGACTACAGAATAAAATTTAGAAAGGAGAGGACGTGAGTGGCAATTACGTCATTTTTATTTAGAATGATAATTCTGGAAATGCAAAATTTGTGTTCACCACGTTGTGAAGTAGACACCCAGCGTTACGCAGGTATAAATTAAAAACAATATTTGACGTACATCTAATAATATCTGGCGAGGAGTACAATTTATGAAGCTTCTCAATACGCAATTTTCTCTAGCCCTTTTTTTTTTGTCACAAGTGCTATACCGTCATTTCGAACGTGAAGAAAAAATCTAATTTCTTAGACTCTCATGCAGGACGACAGACGGAGAGACAAAGGTTCTTACACGTAAAGTGTGGCATTTGATTAAGGAGCACAAAACTTAGACCGAGGGAACCTTAGGGTCGTTGGTTCAAATCTCCACTGATAGTGTCGTTACAGGTTATATGTGCGACTTAACTCGTTTCATTCTTATTGTCATAATTCTCAAACACAACACCTAATATGGGGCTTCGTTCCATGGCCTACATTTAGAGTGAAGAACGTACTGATGCTGACTGAGGAGTTTACACTTGACCTTGACAGTTGTTTGCGCTGGGGAAAGCCAACCGTCCCTTGTTTGTGACCAGTAACCGATATATTCCAGTTAAAATTACATTAGGCCGGAATGCAGTCTTGTTTCCTGAGTGTTACGTAACAGACTTGTTTTTTGTAGTGTTCTACGTGGCTACAGCTGTGCATAAATTTGACTTGAAGCTTGTTACAAACCAAACACCTAACAAATGACGACCAGTGGAAAGAGAGTCATACAGTGACACAGACTTATGTTTTTGACAGATCCATACGTTTTCCCCCGACAGTTGTTACGAATGTTACGGGACTCTACCCAAGCTGTGCATGTCAAATGACTTCTCCTCAGTAAGAGACAGTATGCGAAAAACAATTCTGGAAGTTATTTGTTGCTTAAATCTAATATTACTTAACGTCAGCATTCCAATTGCTGAAGTAATATAATATTGCGTAAGTACGTAGGTATTTGGATGGAGACGGTCGGGTTGTATTTTAAAATAGGCACACAGGACATGCATTCTCTTTGCTGTAACCTTCAGAATAATTGATGATAGTCATCTTCTGGACTGTAATGTCGTGTATTCTGCTAGATATGTAACGACGCTTCACAGGAAGCTCCTGTTTTCGTACATTGATTACGGTGGCAGTAAATTTTACGAACTCACCAACTACACGTCATCATTTCCGAGAAGGCGGCTATCTGCGCTTATACCGCCATGAGAAGCTCAGAATTTACGGCCAAACCACCGCAGTTAACCGCAGCCTAACCCAACTTAAGTTAATGCAACTTAAACTAACCTACCCTAACCTAAGCTAACGAAACCTAACCTAACCTAACCTACCCTATGGAAACCTGATCTAACCTAACCTAACCCAACCTAAGGAAACCTAACCTAACCTAAGGAAACCTAACCTAACCTAAGCTAACGAAACCTAACCTAAATTAACCTAACCTAAGGATGCCTAACCTAACGTAACGTAAGGCAACGTATCGTAACCTAAGCCAACCTAACCTCAACCAACATAAGTTGATGCACCTTAACCTAACCTAAGTTAATCCAACCTAACCTAACCTAACCTAAGACTCTTCTGACAAGCCTCACCCCCACATAGTGATGACGTTAGGAGTGCGTGGAGTTATACCTTCACTCCCTGATACGGATGTATGGCGTTGTGCTTTGTGAAGCACAGGGATAATTTAAGATCAGCTTCAGTCACCACGAATAGTTCAGTTCCTGTCGATAGACCATTTTCTAAACAATGCGGATCTGGAAATATAAAACAATAAACTTCTTCTTGTTCTCTTCCTTTCTCCTCATCCCCTTTTGTGATTTTCACTTCTGCCCTTTTGTTCTTTATTCCCCATTCACTTCCTCCACCTCCTGTTCTTCTTTCTCCTATATCTTCTTTCTCTTATATCAACTACTTTGACGTTCAGCGTCTGAAAGCGATATCGCGGCATCTGAGCTTCATTTCAGTGTTCAGAAAGCTACACTGTTTTCAGTAAACTATGTAATGAAAACCATTTAACTTGGACTTGCATTTGCTCACAGAGAACATGCTTCGAATGAAAATAAACATGTTTCTGGTAGCGAGTGTTTGCTTGGTGGAGTCTGTGTTTATAAACAGAATTTTTACCGTCAGTAAGATGAAGGTATTTTGTTTGTTTCCCTAAAGGACTAAAGCCCACCACACGGATCGTTCAAAGTAGTGAGCAAACAGCTAGGCAGAGAGTGGGGTCACCGAGGCTGCTGCGTTTCCAGGGGCATAATTCCGTCTACCTTGTCGTGAGGAAAGAACGGCCAACTTCCCTTCCGATAATACAGCGCTTTTAGCAAAACGAGGAAACTCACGAAGTTTGTAACCCAAAGAGTTACATTAGCGTAGAATGAGATGAGACATCTGATACGGTCCGAGATTTTAAGGACTGCGATGGAGCAGGTTCCTCCGAAACACCGGTACTTATTTTCTATGTTATCCATAACGTGTATATTTTTATAATTAATACATTAACTAACTTGTGCACATAGTAAATTACATTCAAAAGTACATATAAACTGCTACATGTTTATTAAGCTCACATGTTGGTTAAACCTTTAAAGGCGAAGCGTATCTGTTTTATATAAGGACTCAGTGCGTACCGCGCTGTAAACACTCTCCACTTCGGTTATAAAAACCAATCTCTTAATGTTTTGTAAGGCAAAAGTTGCTGTTTGTTCTGAGACCCGTACAAAACACATAAACGCAATGTGGGCACAAAGTAGAATTTTTTAATATTAAACCTGGTGGTATGTAAAGTTACCGCTAGGCTTTAAAAGGTTAATGTATTAATTCTAAGAATATTGACGGTGTGAATAGCATCGAAACTGTAAATGCTAAACAAACAAAAGCCATCTACAACTATAAAAACACAAAGGAAATACTTTATAAGACCAACGCAGCTATATAGTTTGACACAATATGTAAAATTTAATTACTGACTCCTAAGTATATACAAGTGAAGAACATCTCACTTAAAAAAATTTTAAATACAAAATATTGTGATATTATGATTTTTAACCTTGTGAAATTTGGAATTTTAATATTTTAATTATTTTAATCATTTTAATAAAGGTGACACAATACCTACATAAACGTGCTGGCCTTATATTCTTTTGTTTAGAAACTCCCTGATGATGGCATCTCCATGCCGAAACATGTAAGAGTTTATACTTACATTGAATTAATTTATTAATTGCGTAAGTTGGTTAATGTATTACCGGTAATTATCTTTAAAATTACACGGCGTCACACACCATAAGGTAGGGTCTGTTCTTGTTTTTCGACATTCTTTGGACTGATGAGGTTGAGTAGTATCGAATGAGATCAGAGGGTTGACTAAATCTTAAGTTTTTCGACGACGTTTGTTAAACTGCTCTGCTAGACGAACGACATAATGCGCCGTAAGTTTCTCTTTCCTACTTTCATCTTTGCATTGCTTCACGACGCGGACCTAATACAGGCTATATGAGGATATTATACTATTGACTCTGTATTCTCAGTTCCTACCACACAGACAATAAATTGCCTTCACTTTAAAGACCAGTCAGTTAATGTTGTTCCTTTTAAGAATCATACAAAGCCTATTAATATACTCTGTGGGTGAAATCCCGGGATATGTAGTGCTAGCACACATTGTACGTGTGGCAGTCACTGTGCTTTAAGGGTTTAAGACTACGTGAATATTGCATTAGTTTCTAAACGCGCCTGGAGTTCTTTCATTTCCATTTGTAAGTAGGTCCATATTATTTTATTTTAATTTATTTTTGTCACATTTTATTACAGTTATTATGCCTTACATTAGAGAAATAAATTTAATTTAGTCCCAATGCACAATATGCGTCCCAAGAAATGTTATTATTTCATTGCTTATTCAGTATTTAATCCAAATAATTGAAGATGTAATCACAAATAACTGTTTGTTACAGTTTTATGTTTTTTCTACATGTTTTGGCCTTCATTGGATATCTTCAGGAAGATCATTTACAAAGAATAAATTTATAGTAGATGCTGTCAAATATGTGCATACGTGGAGTTTAAATACGTTATCTTGTAAAATATTGCTAAAAATATATAAAATATAGATTAATTACATGTATTTTACACTTCTTGATAACTTTATGCTTAGTTGCAGAAAAACATCTTTGGCATGATTTATTATTAATATATTCCTTTGTAAATGACCTCCTTGAAGATGACCTAAAGGGGTCGAAACATGTAGGAGAAACATCACAAAATAACAAATAACTGTTTATGGTTACGTGTGCAGCTAGTTGGGTTAAATACTGTATAGTCAATCCACTGCACGGAATATGGGTGACGATAAACATCTCAGTGCAGTTTATTTTAAGAAAAACCTCTTCGAATAACGTAGCCTTTTTTCATATAGATATAAGACCATCTATACGGTCGACTGTACAGAGACAAAAGCTTCTGAACTTTCAGCCATAGGCCTATTATTATCCTAACTTGCTTGTTCGATGGAACAGATGTTACAACACTGACAGATATTTCTTACACGGAACGTGTTTTGCTGTCAGGATCATCACACAGCAGCTACATGGTAATAACAGTTTGGACTGACATTAAAAGCTGCTGAAAACTTTTAGTGTCCATCACTGCAGTACATCAGTACCTCTTCTGAAACTCTGTATCACCTAAAATAACCAAACGTTACTATCGTCACTATAACACAGAGGTCATAAACACGCTGACAGTAAAAGAGCTGTAGAATGTTACTAATTTTTGGTATAAAATCACGACAGTACATAGAAGCCTCTCAGGATTGACGTTCGTCTGCATTAGAGTGTATATAACATAATCAGTTTCTGCCTCATAGAAAACACAGTCCATATCCATTATAGAGAATATCCGGTGAATATATCCGTTCATCTATTCGTTCATTTATTCATTCATTCCCTAGTCTGTCTTGCGATAGATCCGTAGCCTCTTCCAAAACGAGTTCTCCACAGAGTACGATCTAGTCCCTCCTCTTTCAGTCTCCACTATCCTCTCGCTTTCTTAAGTCATCCAGTAGCTGCTTATGTCTTCTTTCTCGTTTTCCCGTCACTTCTATATTTCCCTCCATCTTTCCTCCAGTAACGTGTTTTAAAAGGCAGTTTCTACACAAGACGTGGCCAAAACAGTTAGCCTTCCTCCTTTTTATTGTATGTACGATATTCCTCTCCTCCTTGACTCTGTCTAGTACTTCATTTCTCACGCGATCGGTCCAACTGACCTTCTCAATTCTACTCCAGCACCACATTTCAAAACTTCGCAGATATTTCCGATCTACTTTCCGAAGTGTCCAAGTTTCAGCTCCACACAAAGCTGCAAAAATGTATTGTAGGGAATTAATCTGTACGGACACTTGCGTAACCAGAAATACAAAGCTCGTTAGGATATGTCACTTTTGTTCAAAACATTGATGTCATGGTTAACACAAAATGCAGGAGGAAAAACCATGAATTCCTCACAAAACTGACTGAAATGTATAATATCTACTGCTGTTTTGGGAACTTACTAGCATAAATCTCTGCCAACGAAGCGTGGCGCGTGAATCATAATATGAGAGGAAAGTGTAAATTAATTCGTCTTAACAATGTTGTCGCTTATGTGGTCGCAAAAATTGTATTTGCAGTAGATTACCATCATAGTCACAGAGAAACTAACATAATTGAACAGAGTCATTTTTGAGAAACTAATAATTCCTCAACTAATGAAGGTCCTGACATTTCATGGGACCCAAATGTTCATTAATTCATTCACGGGAGCCCCTCCCCCGTTATTAGTAGCACTACCATTAGCTAGATGAATTCTGCCCACATTCTCCCAATCTATTTCATTAAGACCCAATACTACATTGTCCTCCCGTCTATGCTGATTTATTTCTAGTGGTCTCTTTCCTTCATGTTTTCTTACCGAAACCCTGGGTCCTGCATACAGTGGAACTCGGTTCTAACGTCATGAATGGGACGGAATATTTTGTCGTTATAAACGAGCGTTGTTATAACTGAGGAGTACAATTTTATGTTTAACAGTGAGGAATTAATTGGTACCATAGAACACCTGACGCTATAGAGGCGGTGTCGCATAAACCGATGTCGTTATAACCGGGTTCGACTGTACATTTCTTTTCACTCCCATGCATGCCACATGTCTCGCCCATCTCATGCGCCTAAATTTGACAGCCTTGATAGTATTCAGCGAGGTATACAAATTACAAAACTGCCCATTATGAATTTTCTCTAGTCTCTTGTCTCTTCCAACCTCTTATGTCCTAATATTCCTTTTTTGGAACTCCAGGGGAGAACGCCATTTTATTCTAGGTGTTTAAACTTATCTCTGAACGGCGCGCAGGGGAGATAATAGGAAATGGTTGTTACAAGTAAGTGGAAAGAACAGTGCGTGTTAATAGAAAAGGTAAAGTGTTCGTATATAGCACGCCATTTAACAGTACAGAGGACGCAGTAACCGTCTGTTTTTATTTGTGAAGCAGCCTGCTAGGGAAAATGACGTTGGTAGTGTCTTCTGAGGTAGGCGAAGTTGATTGTTTACAAAAGCAAACTCTTTCTTTTTTATTTGGTAACGTCCTTTATTAATGGCAGTAGGCGAGTACCAAGAATTAAGAAGTAGTAGTAAATGGTTTTTTATAGTCACAGCAGTGGAGTCTTAAGTGAATAAACCAATAAAATAAAAGGGATATAAAACTGAAGCCCGTCGCGTAGTGTGCCATGAGGGGTAACATGGCTGCCGATCGTATTTGCATTCACGAATAGAGTCCAGTTGCTTGTGCACTTGTTGAGTTGCGCGCAGGCTCGACGCAAGTGCGGACAGTGTTTGGAATAATGACATACTAACAGCGGCCGTTTAGGCCGTGCCATGGCTCAGGCGGTTAGCCACCGGCCTCCCACCGCGGAGGACCGAGTTCGATCCCGGGTCAGTCCATGTGGGATTTGTGGTGGACAACGTGGCACTGGGACAGGTTTTTCTCCGAGTGCTTCGGTTTTCCCCTGTCAGTTTCATTCCACCCATGTTCCGTTACTAGGAAAAGGACAAAAAATAATCATCATCTTCATCTTCATCTTAGGGTTGCACAAGAAACCTCAAGGCTGCGGTGCGTCCGTAGCGTCCGCTGCGGGGCCCTTCACCACTAAAAAAAAAAGCGGCCATGTCGTCAATTGTAAAAAAGTCACTGTGAAGACTGTATTCACAAAAAAATATGATAGAAGAATTACTGTCTTTTAACTTGTTAACGCTTTAAAGCATAGATACTGCCTTACGCACCATCTATGGTAACATTTAAGAATACCACTATTGAGGTGCTTTCGATAAATATCGAAAAGCGCCCATTACCTTCGTCATGTCTGTCCATCCGTCTGTGTGCGTATATCAGCGCGGGTCCCACTAGACGGATTTTCGTGAAATTTTGATACTGGGGACGTTTATGAAAATTTGTTTTAAAACTCCAAATTTGGTTAAAATCGGGCAAAAGTATAGAGTATTTTACATGATGACCTAAGTATGTTTATGTGGGTCGGGAGAGCATAGTTTTCCGCATCCCTCCAGACCGGCCCAGGAGCGCATTCAGCCTCCTATATAATGATTACCAGGTCTCTTTCCCGGGGGGTAAAGCGACCGGGGCGTGGAGTTGACCACCCACCTCCATCTAGTGCCGAGATTAAAGAAAAAATAGACCTGTGCCGCTATTCCCTCTCTGGGCCTTCATGGCAGGTTTTAGGATGAAGTTTACATTTACCTTTACGTAAGTACATTTATATTGTTGACAGCAGTACGAAATATTTTGTAGCCCGACAACAGTGGAAGGGGAAGCCATTTTGCGTTTCTGTGGCAACATTCAGTGGTTTTATATTGTTGACAGCTACATGTAAGCCAAAAATAAAAAGGGACGCCATTGTTGCTTTTCCATGGCAACAGTTGTTACGCGAACGCGCCACAATGTTACGTTATACGTATATTGCTTATCTTCTTTTTTTAGAGACAGTATTTTGTGTTTGGTATAATTTCTGATAATAAGTAGTACTAATAGGGAGATTTACCGAACATTTCATGTTTATACAGTATTAACCATTTTATCTCCGCGTATAAGAAGTTTTACCGACTGATGGAATAGACTGTCGCTTTGTTTATTTTAGAATAGGAGGATGGTACTAATTAGGCGTTTAAATTGGTAAGGGTACGTAAATGAGCTACCCGCTCCCGCTTCATGTAGCTGTTAGAGCATTCGCGTATATATTCGGTTTTTCGGGGTTTCGGGCGCATAATATGTTGCTTTTCAAACTTTAGGCATACGTTGCTTTCCCTGTCTTCGTGGTCAGTGTTGCATACCCGAGAGTCATCGTCAATCTAGGGACAATAACGTATACGTGCTAAGTCTTGTCAGGGGGAAAGAGTGACTATTGTAGCCAGAATTGCCTGCCTGAAATGCAGACTCGACCGCATGACCACCCGGAAACAGAAAGAGGGGTCCTAACTACTTGGCTGCTACAGCACGGCCAACTGAAGTCTCGGGGAGAAAAAAGTCAACTAACTAACTAACTAACTAACCAACCAACCAACCAACCAACCAACTATCTAACCAACTAACTAACTCCATGGAGCAGAGTCCTTCTTGAGAAGCTAACAGGTCCTCAGCTAGTCAAGAAGTTCCACGCATTTTATGGAACCCGAAAGTTCATTACCGCATTTACAAGAGCCCGCCACCTGTCCCTATCCTGAACCAGCTCAATTCAGTCCATGCCCCATCCCACTTCTTGAAGATTAATTTTAATATTATCTTCCCATCTACGCCTGGGTCTCCCAAGTAGTCTCCTTCCCTCAGGTCTCCCTATCAAAATCCTGTATACGCTGCTCCTTTCCCGTATACGTGCTACATGCCCTACCCATCTCATTCTTCTCGATTTGATCACCCGGACTATAAAAAATGTCAATTATGAATGAAAATTCAACTGTCAATCCAGCCTTCCGGAAATATTTCTTTCCATTCCTACAAGCCTTCTCAATCTCTGTCACTCTCTCCTCTCCCCTCTCGTTCTCATGCCTTCAGCTCCTACTTTATGCTCTTGGCAAATGACGTGGTGGACATAGGCCAATAATTTTGCAGTGCACAGTAAAACCATCTGCGTACATTCTGGCCAACTGAGTTTACCAGAACACGAAGGCATTTCTGTGCCCCCAGCACCGGTTTCCATATCCTTTAGTCCTATACTTGTATACTACGTCAGCTGTGGGCCTAACGTGTTAAAAGGTACCCAGTTTATTCCTTATGTCATGACTTGGCAACGCCTTTGTTTCCATCTGAATCCTGAACTCTTGAGTAGAACACGTCATGATATTATTTTCTTTCCTCTAATAATTCATGTTCAAACAACAACTGCGTCTCACAAAGAAAATTCAGGATGTTACATTATGATATAATTCGAGTGTCTCTAAGAGAAAAAGAAAAGTGAGACAGAAAAACGGTTACAAATGTGAACGAGTAGTCACGGCACATGCATAATACAGGTGTGGGGTTACTTTTTAAAAAATGGCAGTGCATGAGATGCCCACTTCCACGAATTAATTATAGATGCGATGTTTTTTTCAGTTCGCAAGGCGTCCAGTTACGATGGATAGACTACGTATTAATAGAGTTAGCCCATCCGTGTAGCAAAGCTAGTCTGACTTAATTAACTCATTGTTCATAGAGAAACTTTCATTTTCGTTGTCATTCGCTTCGTGATATCAATGGTAGACTTCATTAGCAGCTCGGCTGTCACTAAAAAGCGACATAAAAGGAATTATTTTTCCATAAACATAAATGGAAATTCGAATAACCAATAATGGAATGCAATACTGGGAGGATATAACGTGAGCGAAAAGAAATTTGATATCATCTGGATTACTCACGCAGTACATTCGCTGTGCAGGACACAGTAACTGAAACAGTAATTAGGTATCCTTTATGCGATGTTTATCGCATTTGAGTCTGTAATTACAGCACCTGGATGGTGAAAATTGCTGCGGAATAGTCAGAACTTAAAGCGGCTTAGTTTTCCTAATGGACAAAGAATTTTGAACTCTGAATTCTAAAATTTAAACATGCAGGAAGGTGTATTACAGGTCTTCCCCCCTCTCCCTTCCCACCCAGGCGGTAAATCTTCGAAATTTTTCCACGGAAAGTAAATCCAGTTAGCTAGCTGTGCACAGACGATGAAAGCAAGTTAGCTCGACGTTCTGGTACAGCCACTGAAGATTACTGGCTTTGTGTATGTGACTCCTTGTGGTTTGTTAGAATTTTACCTGCACCTGTAACTTCATGGGGCAGAGTTGGTCTTGAGAATCTAATAGTTCGTCAGCTGTTCAAGGAATTCCCCGCAGTCTAAGGAACCTGAAAGTTCATTACCGTCTTTACAAGAACCTGTCACCATTTCCTATTCTCAGCCAGGTCAGTGCAGACCACATCCCCATCATAGTCCTTGAAGATGCTTTTTAATATTATCGTTTTATTTACGTCTAGGTCTTCCAAGTGGTCTCTTTTTTCAGGTTTGCCAACCAAAGCCGTGTAATAACCCTTCCCTTCTCTTACGTGCCACATTCCCCACCCATTTATTCATGTTGATTTGTTCACTCGTATAGTGTTTGTTGGGGAGTACAGATTAAAATGTTCCCCATTATGCAGTCTTCTCCAGTTACCTGTTAAGTCCTCCCTCTAAGGCCCAAATATCTTCCTGACCGTACTGTTCTTGAAGACCCTCAGCCTATGTTTATCCCTCAGTGTGACAGACCAAATTTTGCACCCACATAGAAGAACAGGCAACATTATACTTCTGTATGTTCTAGTCTCTATGTTTTCGGATAGCAAACAGAATAAGAATTTTACTTGCTCAAAGTAAAAAACTGTTAGTCTTTACATTTTGTAAAACATTTAACTTATAGAAAAGAAAAATATTTCAAACAAAATTTGTAAATCGCAACAAAAATGTTGTTGTTGTTGTTGCTGCTGCTGCTGCTGCTGCTGCTAACTTATTTTTTAATATTACTGTTCACTTTATGAGTTCTGTTCTTCTGGAAAACGAGGCTGTACTTCTGACTGATGCATACTGGCGTTTCGGAGGAACCAGCAGGTTTTATCCTAGGACAGAATCTTGATTTATTACACATATTTTTGGGAAAACTTGGTACGTATCTGCCAAACCACACGGCGTCAGCTCCCAGAACACCGCAATGTCATCATATTTCTCGTTGCTGACGTCAGCAGCAGCAGCAACAGTCTGCTGCCACCGTAATGCTTGTGCTCGTATTGATCAAGTATCCGACTCTTAACTACACGATTTCCGCAGAACTAAAAGCGTAGGCAATATAAGCTAACTATTCTAGTTACACAATATAACATCTTGCCTGAAGTGTTACCCTTTTAAAGCCTAGCGGTACCTTTACATACGACCAGGTTTAACATCAAAAAATTCTACGTGGTGCCCACATTGCGTTTATGTGTTTTGTACGGATCTCAGAACAAACAGCAACTTTTGCCTTATAAAACATTAAGAGACTGGTTTTTATAACCGAAGTGGAGAGTGTTTACAGCGCGGTACGCACTGAGTCCTTTTATAAAACAGATACGCTTCGTCTTTAAAGGGTTAATGTTGCTGCCTTTTGGTGTATTGTGATATATCATGCACTTTCAGAGCCTCACTGAGATATTTCAGTATGTCTCTCTCTTGAAAGAGCAACCAGCATTGCATTCACTCTCTGAATTTTTTATGAGTCTGTAAGCCTCTGTGTGTTTACAGCATTTCTATATGTTTCTGATGTCTTCATACAAGTATTATTATTATTATTATTATTATTATGTTTTGGTCCTTTACGGTACATGGAAAGCCATTTTATGTTGTTCATACCGTGCACTGCCGCTAATCAAACCACACAATACTCGGCCCAACAAAATGCGCTATGTATGGTATTATAGCATATCTGAAAGTAAGAGAGTGCATTTTGTTGGGCTGAGTGTTGTGTGATTTGATGACAGTCATTGTCTTTTGGGTGTAATCTTGTAGGTGGGTGGGTGGACTGTCATGAAGAAGGGAGCAGCAAGTTGTTCCGACACGCCGGTAACTATTTTCCAATCTATATGGCGTCGTAGGAGCCAGAGTATCACAGTCGGTGTAGCGACTAGGCTGCGGTCCAGGGTTCGAATCGCGGTAGGGGCAAGAGATGTTTCTGTTACCCAAAATGTGCAGACCGAGTTCTGGGGCTCCCCCAGCCTCCAGTTCAATGGGTACCGGGATTTCTTCGCTGGGGTAAAATGGCCGGGACGTAAATTAACCATTCACACCTCCACCTAGTGTGGAGGTTAAGAATGAGGAGCTATATTTCAATTCATTCTTCGTGTCTGCGTTGCGTAGACAGGGAAAACTGTACTTTCACTTTATGTGGCGTCATACCCCATAAAACCTAAATCTTCATTAAAATCGTTGTGACAGCCTCAAATCTTGCATTTCGGAGGAAAAGACTGTTTTTGTCCCCGAAATTTTTGGCTACAATGCCCCAGAGGCTGCTAACACCTACCAGACTGCAAGGTGGCAAAACTCATACGACTGCAATATGTATATCCTACATGTTATTGCCGCCCTTGTTGTTTTTTTGTTGTTGCTGCTGCTGCTGCTGTTGTTGTTGCTGTTGCTGCTACTGTTGTTGCTGTTGCTGCTGTTGCTGCTGCTGTTGCTGCTGTTGCTGCTGCTGTTGTTGCTGTTGCTGCTGCTGTTGCTGCTG
>BLKM01008038.1:0-24835 GCA_013340265.1 Coptotermes formosanus
GCTCTGGTTTCTCAGACTTATGTAACACTTCTGCAGAACTTGAGCCAACAGTTTCATCAGCCATGGAGACATCCATTGTCTAACATGGAATTTTCCTTACCTTCTTCATGCACACAGTTGCCTGAACTCTGCCTTGTGCCACTTCTTTGACGTCTGAGAGAAGGTTGTCATATGTCTTCCTGCTCTCAGCCAGGTGAAACAGGTGGCTTCCACGGTTACTCCAAGTAGTCTTTGCAATGCCAAGCTGGTCACATAGTCGGGCCACCTCGGCTTGCATCCGGTCCTGCAATAAATAAAAATCTCACCACAGTCCTTGATATGGCACCAGTTGAAAGTATTCCAAGTGTTGTGCTACCCCCCTCACCATGTTAAGCTGGCCCTCATTGTCAGCTGTGTGTCGCTGGAAGAGCCGCCACAGTCCCTGGTCACTGTAGATTCTATGAGCCAGAACATCCTCTGTGATGTCATGTACAAACTTTGTGTATGCTGCATCCTCCTTCCTGCACAAACAGACCATTTAGAAGGCCTATACATAAATGGCATTACTATAATCTATTCCAGACAGCAATCATACAGCACACTACAAGGAATGGGGTAGGGGACAAGGGGTCAGGAAATACAACAGTTGATGTACACAGAGTCTGGGAAGCATTTTGAACATGTCTCTGAGATCCGTCTGTTTCAATGATGAACCTTTCTTTCTGGGGAAAAAGCAAAACTTCTAGTCTTAGTACTACTCTCATCAAGTGCTGGATTATCAGGATTTCCAAATTATCAGACATCAAATTAAAGGAATGTTGTATCTCTGTTCTAAAGAACAGAAATGTACGCTATGAGGCAAAACTGGATGTACCGTCACAGTAGTACTAAACGATAATTCATAAAACCTGGATATACAGTTACATAAATGCACAAAACATGGATACACAGTTACATTAGTGCTAATGAATACTTCATAAAACTGAAATCATAATGGACTACCTAACAACATGAGGCCAAAGCCGTTTCTTGCTGGCACAGAAGCACATTCTTGATTTACCTCATTTGGGTCCTGCACCTCAAGGCTTTCATTACATGTTTTCAATGCTCATTAAATCATATCACTTTTATTTTCTTATGCAAGAAACTACACCTTACTGCAGTATCTCTCGGACACATTTCAGTTAGTAACAAGACGGATAACACACATACATATAATCGTAACATTGAGGCATATTCACGTAGCCACTGTTACCGTGCAAAAGCAATAAGTATTACACATTCTGTGTGTCTTTAGCCTTAGTTATACAGCATGTGCTGTGTTATATTGTCATCTGTGGCCTACTGTCTCTACCACATTTTTCCACTCTACCCCACAAATGGCACGATTATCGGGGAAAAAAGTTATTGAACGTAAAATGTGTGTTTTGATTTTCTCTATAACCTTTGCCTGAAACATTTCTTATTCTAAGAAGAATTCATAAATTTGCATACATCTTCATGTAAAGTACCCTTTACTGTTGTCAGATTTTAATGAAACTTGAATTTTGACAGATTTTTTAAAAATACTCAAATATCAAATTTCATGAATATCTGTCAAGTGGGAGAGGAGCTGAGCTGTTCCATGCAGACAGATGGAAAGACAGACACGATGAAGCTAATTGTTGCTCTTCACAATTTTACGAGCGCGCCTGAAAAGTGAATAACAAAAACCGTGGAACCAGAAGTGAACAGTCACTAGGTCAAAGTGGACTACAACTGATTATTGACTGTGGTCAAGTTCAAGCTCCACAACATGGGCAATGGTTGTAAAGCCTTTTAAAAATATAAAATGGGAAATTTTTGTACAAAATCTGAGAAAACTACTTTTAAAGCAGGAAGACTTCTTTGAGAACCCTGTATGTGAGAAAATTTAACATTAGTCTTATGGGAGTTGCAGTGGGACCCCAAAAATCAATCATCTAACACAGGAAAACTCTTTTTTTCCTTGAACTTCTTACTGGGGAAACAATATCCTAGCATGCCCATGCAGAAATATCTGCACTCACTTCTATATTTTCACATTTTCAAAGTGACTGTTGATTAGTTGATGCTTCAGCACTGACCTGAACCACATTCAGTCACCCTGAAGATGGAGGCAGTACATTCTTCTGAAACGTAAGAATATGCATCTACCAAACAATGCAGAAACCCAAAAGAAGGCCAGAATCTGCACTCAGTTGTGTGTTCACTGTACCCTATCAGCAATGCTAAAATCAAGCACGGGTTTTCCCCAGATGGGATAAGAAATGGTACATGGTTTCTCCAGTAACCTAGCAAAAGCAGCCATTTGAATCTTCCAACAGCAGAACTTATGAAGCCTACATCTTACCTTTAAAATCTGTCTGCCTTATTACAGTATGACACCGAGATAAGTTCAGTAAACTGGTTCAAAAATTGGAAGAGGTGTATGCATGTCTGACCCCGACACACATGCACACAACAACAACAACAACAACGATTGAACATGGTGAGCTCATAAGCACACTGTTTTCTTGTACAGACAGAAAACAGGCTAAAAACTGGTTTTGGAGAAGTATGGTGGGAAGGTGGCAACTGGAGTCATGTGGCTCACAATAAGGCCCATTAGCAGGATCTCACAAAGAGAAGGAACTTGTTGACTACTGAACTGTCATAAGCTTCTCAACAAGAACTCTGGTTCATGGAATTTAAGGCTGGATAACATCCTGGAATGGAGCAGTTCCCGCCTTTTGTGATCCCGGGTAGAAACGATTGCCAGCCGTCACAGCCATTACGAAAACGTAAAAAGCAGCGGACAGAAAAGCGACGCAGGCAAAGTAGAAGAAGGAACCGAAACACGATACGGAATAACCCACCGGATAACAGCAGACGGGGAACTAGCTTAAGTCGAGATAAGCCGAAAGCACACTATCGCCACACTGAACATTGCATCGATTTCATCACTGACGAGAATGGGCATGTTACACTCATTTTGCAGACAACATAAGATTCACAGAAATAGAGAGAATGCCTACTGGACGAGGTTTGCTGTGCGATATGTATAACGTCTCTGCTCTATGATTAGGTCGGGCCTGCCACATTTACCTCCTTATGGCACAACGTTAAGGCCGAATGTATAGAAACTAGCTACTTTGAATATCAATGGCATTGCCTCAGTTACTTGACTAAATATGCTAAAAGACTTTTTTCTAGCCCGTGATATTGAAATTCTTTTTATGCCAGAAGTAACCTTTGTGGACTTTCCTTCGATTCCTGGCTATCAGACCTATGTGAATACAGGTACCAAGCAAGGTTGAATGGCCATTTTCACTCGAGACACGATGCACTTTGACAAACTGTAATGTTGCTTCCTGGACGGGGAATTGCAGGATGGTATGGGTGAAAATTTATGCGCCTTCCGGCTCCTCTAGGCGAAGCGAGAGAGAGTTCTTTAACACCGACATACCATATCTGCTCCGTATGATACCACAGAATTTTATCCTTGGTGGTGACTTTAACTGTTTCCTGAACCCGTTGGACAGCACTGGTGCTCTGAAGTTTAGGCCGGCCGTAGACAATTTAGTAGGAAGCCGGAGCCTCATTGACTCCTGGACTAATACTATAGAGCGACAACTTTATACACACTGTGCGCAGCAAAATTCTTCTCGGATTGATCGGATATATATATCGCCTTCATTAGTCAAGTTGAAACGGCGGTCGGAAATATTACCGGCTGCATTAACCGATCACAGTGCTGTGGTGTTACGTATTAGTCCTGAAGTTCCATACATGGCCAGAGGAAAAGGCCTGTGGAAGCTAAATAATCATGTCCTGTATGCGGAAGAATTAACTGCAAGATTCGTACTAGAATGGAAAAGATGGAAGGCTACCCAACATCGATACATCCGTATTACCCCTTGGTGGAACAAACACGCGAAAAGACGTACTAGTGCCTTCTTTGAAGGAGAAGGAGCACGACTGGCGAGGGATGACAGGCTTCAGGAAAATTTTCTGTATACCAGCATATATGATGTGTTGAGAGTGCAGGAGCCGATACACAATAAGACCCTTAAACTGAAACAAATCAAAGGAAAAATTACAAGGATTCATTCCAAGACAGTCCAGGTGTTACAAACAGATGTGGACGTTTCACAGCGCATTACTGGTGAACAGCCGTCCATGTATAATCTTTTACAGACACACAGTCGTCGGCAAAGGCGTGTTATCACGGAGATTACAGATAGGTATGGGATCCTTCATAACACAGCTCATGGAAGTATGGAGGCCTTTGTTTAGTTCTTTACAAGGCAGTATGTTATAGTGTTGTCTAGGGGTCTAGGGGTCCCTCCATCAAGTGAAATGCAGTACTTAACAGAACGTATCTGTCATACCACAGGTAGTGCTTGTCACCTGGCGGAGGATCACATTCTGCAGTGATCACCCTCCGAGTTCATGGAGACCCTCAGTAAGGGGATTCATATTACTTCCAGGTGTATCCTACTATGTCACTTTGAAAATAATGTGCGCTCCAGACGGAAAGGAACGCATCCTACACAGAGTTTCTTTTTGTTCCTTCCATGCATGCATTTGTAATAAGTAAATCTTATGAGCGTATTATTAAAAACAACTGTCGCTTACCGTGTATGTACTGGTAGGAGGAGACGAACAAATTTATTTATCTGCGCCTGTATAGTTATCAATGTGAAGTAGAATACTGTGTGATAAACGCGTCTGAATTTTATACTAGTCTAACAAGCGTCATACAGTGCTCACCGGTCTATTCTAATACCCATTTAACCTCACGATTCAGCAAAGCTGTCACGTCCGGGCGCATGAGATGTAGTTTTCGCAACATTCCTACCTACTCCACGCTTTTTACTGCCAACTAATTCCAAGAAAATTCATGTGTGTCTCAGCTGAGTAGGGTCCAATTCAGAAGACCTCTCACAATCAGCTCAACTCAAGGCGTACAAGATGTAGTAATTCGCAATTTTCCTACCTGCTCTGAGCTTTTCACTGCCAACTAATTGCATGAGAAACATGTCTGTCTCAGATGATCATAATCTGCCATATATTGTTTCCAGGAAACACATGAGAAGTTTTCACTGCAGAGGGACCATAGAATATATTTATATGGATATTTATTTTTACCTGTTAAACATTCAGGTATTTTCTACACTGTATATTACAACCCAGTGATACAACGTTTCAAATCGTTGGCGTTGGAACTCTTCCATCCAACTCGCATATCACTCCACTCCTCATTGCATCTTTGGATCTCTGCCCATCCCAACATGCGGATCACTCTAAACGGGGTCCCAGATGACATCTCTCTCTCTTATCAAACCCCAGTCTTCCCAATACACGTATCATTCCAAACACGTCGCTTGCGAAACTGTCGCAGTAGCCATAATGGTATCGTACTCGACTACCACGCTTGGGGCTCCGGTTTCGCCGACCACACTCGGCGATGCACAACAACATATTAATATTAATAATAATAATTTCATTTAAAAATGTGACGTCATCTACTACATTCCTACTATCGACTACCAGATAGCGACAAAGTCGCCCATATGCCAAACAACACGGCGGCACAGACTGTGCTGACCAAACTACGTACCTCCAAACCACTTTTCCATTCAGTGTACCAAATGGGATATCGGAACAGAAGAAGTGCCTGGGAAAATTCGTAGGTCCTGATCTCCAACTTCGCACCTACACCACTGAGGACTTCCACGCCCGATGCAAGACCGGAATCTCGCGCACAATCACGGCTAATATGAATTTGATTGGTATAATAATTTTAATGTTTTGAATTAGACTATGTTTCCCTTTATTTCTAAAGCATAAAACCACAAAGCACTGTGTAGAAAAAGCTTGCGTTCGTTCTAAACAGCATAACACTTTACTACAACATATATTTTTCGAAAAAATTTAGGGAAGTTTTTTGCTAAATGAGCTGCGGCTTTCCTTTTCTTCTTTATGAAACGAAACTGAGAAAAAACGAAAGTAAGCACTAATGAAAAATCGAAACTTCTAATTTTCCTGAAATACAGATCAGATCGTAGCAGCTGAGAATATAATGATGAGTGTTACGAGGAATAAAGGGAAACGGGTACTGAAAGGATAACTGATGGAGAATTTGTGAACGCACACAATTAGCAGGTTTATGTATGCGCAAGAAAGAATTTGTGTACCCGACTTTACTTTATATGATAAAAATACGAAAAAGGAGAGCACAGCAAATGTTATATGATGTGATATATAGATTTGTACATATTAGTTTGTGTCTTTTGTTACAGAAATGACTGTTCCGTCAAAAGGGAGGAAAGTTGCAAGATATATTTGAATACATACAAGAAAATTGCAACTGTCTTGAAATGGAAGCACTCACATTTTGAAAAATTCTGGAAGATATTTATTTTTTGTTACTACTGAATACTGAAAACCTCACACAATTGCTTCACTTGCAAGAAAGTAAAATGTGTCGAGCGTTGGTACTTGTATTTTTCATGGTTTTTGCCACAATTTCATGCAGAGCTTCCCGGTCCCTAAAGATTATCCGTGATGATTTTCACGTCATGGATTACACGAAATTAATAAGCGAGAAACACTTCAGTGTTGGATATTCACTTGTGATTGTCCTGCCACTCGGGGAACAAGACTCAAGTAATAACGAAGTGTTTTATTTGGTTAAAGAACTCCACGCGTTAGTAAGATGGTCTGTACTTGTGTTTAATGCCAGGTACGAGATGGAAGCAAATATGTTCATCGAAACACACAAGCACGGAAATTACATCATACTCATGTCTGGACCCTGTCACGATTGGGAGGAACATACTTCTCGTTTCCGGCAGCAGCTCTCAAAATTGCGTTTCGGTAACACGGGGCCGTGGTGGAATCCAAGAGCCAAATTTCTTGTTTCTGTAATGTCAAATTGCACTCATTTTGAGAGCACACTTATTTCAAGAGTAATCCTCAATGAATTTTGGTTTCATGGAGTTTTGAAAGCCACTGTCCTCTTCATGAAATCAAGTGAAGACGGAGGTAAGGAGCCCGAACAAAATAAATCCAATTCAAAACAAGACAGACACATGGAACTTCACACTTCGTTCCCTTATGAGAATTCACAGCGGTGTGACCCAGCTGAAGGCACTCTAACCGTCAAGGTCTTCCCCATAAGAAATCCTAGCGATATCAGGAAAAGCGACGTATTTAAAGGCCATTTTATTAAGAATTTGCACGGAAGTCCAATAAGAGTGCAAGCAAGTATATCACCGCCCTTTTTACTTCCGCCTAAATTCTTTTGGTTTAACGACTCTTACTATTATTATTCATACGAAGATGGATGGGAAATTGAACTGATAAGGATAATTGGAAAATCTCTTAATGCTTCATTTGTTATTGAAGATGAGAACAATACGGAATATCTTAACGGCACTCCTTATATATTTATCGGGGGTTTCCTTGCATTGAATTCAGAAAAGGGGTATGAGTTTACACGGAGTTATCACACTTCTTGGTATGTCTGGTATACGCAGTATGCTGTAAAATATCAAAGGTGGAGCCGTTTCTTCGAAATATTTCCTGTAGACGTCTGGATATCTTTGGCTTTTTCACTGGTGTTGGGTGTCATTATAGTCCGCTGCATTTCAAAGTGCACACACAAATTAAACTTGAACGAATCCAAGACTTACAACAATATTTTAAGTATCGCAGCCAATACTATATCCGTCTTACTATCAGTTTCTGTAAACACACATCCTCGCAGCACACCAATACGTGTGTTCTTCTTTTGCAGGGTGTGCATCTCTTTTGCCATCAGCACAGTTTTCCAGGCTTACCTAACCTCGTACCTTATTGAACCAGGGTACGAAGTGCCAATCAAAACTCTAGATGAAATGTTAAAAAAAATTGGTTTCACTCAAGGCTGTGAACTATTTTATGCCAACAGTTCCGACTCTGTTGACTTAGCAATTTACAAAGGCTATGTTCGCTGCCCTGACCCCAACACGTGTTTCAAATGGGCAAGTGTGTATCACATTTCAACAATTTTAAACGACTTCAGAACTGATGGTTATCGCAAACTTGGAGTTTGGACAGTTGAAAACAAGAGTCCTTTATTATGTGAACTGGAAGATGGTCTTGTTGGAAAAATTGATGTTTTGTTTTTGGTTAACGAGGAAAACCCTCTCTTGGAATGTGTAAATGACGCTATAAGTCACGTAGTAGAGGGGGGAATTTTTATGCAATTAAAGGAACGATATTATGAAAAAGAAAAAACAGATCCAAAGTTTGACTCTTCTACGTTCGTTGACACGTACTATGCTTACAGTATCAGACAACTGGAGACAGTGTTCTACCTGTTGCTGATGGGATATCTATTGGCACTTACTTCTTTTATGATTGAAGCCATGTGGCATTGTTACAGGTCAAAAGGACCTGAAAAAGACGTACATCTCTTCCCTGGGCAGACATAAAGAGACAGTTGAGAAGCCTGTGGAATTAATTCTATTACATGGTGCTAGAAAGACGGAGCTCTCAGTGATTTCATTAGAATTATTTTTGAGTGAAGTTTTGGAAATAGAATACTTTATCTGTGTTAGTGTAATTAAATATGTGTAATTGCATTCGTGTGAAATATCGTTCTAAATGTCTTAATTGTGTGTTTGAAGGTAGCGTATTGGAAAAGCACATCATCTCATTGCGATTATATGCGAAAGTCATACCTTACTGTGGCTATGTACCATTGAAAGGAATCCCCGTCACCATACCTGTTTAACCACAAACACCAATCTCACCTTCCCTTTCAAATTTCCTTCTTCTACTAAGACGATGACCTCAGCTTCTGAGTCTGGTATGTGTTGCAGAAGGGAGCACTATAGTCAATATTGCGTCTCTGCAGCTGCTACTAAATTCAGTTTCTTTCGGTCCTGAAGCAATAAAACTAAGGTCCCCGTGTCGGCGTCTTACTTTTGTTTTGGGTTTTTTGCTTCACGTTATTTGGCGATTATATAATATGTATTTCTTTTCTTTATACCATGATGTTGCCCATCTTTTATTTGTGTGCGTAAGCATTGTATGTCTGAGTTTTATTTGTCACAGTGGGAGCTAACCTTTTTTATTCTTTATTTGTGTCTTTTTATTCACTGGTTGAACCCGAACCTCAGGGACGTGCAGTTTACTTGAATTTCCCTAGTGCTTCCATTCGTTGAGCCAGACCAAAGGGAGGTGGTGCAAGTAATGTGATAGCATTATATTGGTCGTCTTGGTTTCGTCAAGCTACGTTCAACGGGCGTATTTTATATTTCGTAAATTGTAGTTGACTGGGGTTAGTATAACAATTGCGGAAATGTCTACGGAAATAACAGTTGTTTATTTGATTTTGTTTGGTTTTGTAGGACAGCACGAATCCTAACCCTCTTTTGAAGGCGGAAATATATTATGACCTGCATATCCGGTTGATTAACATAACGGGGGAAGTTCATTTATTGAGAATATCTTGTCCCTTCATAACAGGAACTGTCTTGCCCATCTTGGAAAACCTTGGGAAATCAAGTCCGCAAACAATACCAGAATTTTATTGTGGGTAATATATGGAAACTCAAGGTTATTGTAGAAAAAAATTTACTCCATACCATTGGTTTCTCCATTCTTCCTGCCCGTACTCGAGTTCTTCACTTTGTTTTTCGGGGGAATGAACTTTCTATTTAGGCTAATATTCCAACGGATATGTCTGTTCTGGTGCTAAGGGAGCTGATTTTACGTGTGGAATCTATTGAACGGTTGGCAAATAATTATTGTTGAAGTCTGCTGGAAGATGGATCCGTGGGAAGTGCGATGACGCAGGCGGATATTGGAGTGCTAAACACGCGAGCACGCGGACGTCACTGGATTGCCTTCACAATTACTTATACCTGTTATTCCCAGACATATGGGGGAGAGCACTTAGCTCCTTTGAGTAACAACCAATTTTTGACGTGGGATACCACCTACCAGTTGATAATCCTATAGCTGGTGAGAATATTTCAATATTACTGTGGCGTGTCAATACATTACCTCACCCAACTGAGAGACTGGTAACAGATTTACTCTCAGTAGATGGGCTGGACGTAAATTTTATATGCAATTAATGCTAAGGCATTTATGGTACGTGCCGTTTTTACGATGACTTATCAGTTACTCCTGCATTTGACTTGTCCGTACAGAAACGAGGCCTCAGTAGCAGTGTGCAGGAAGCATTAAACGCCTGTTACAATTTTGGTCTGTTTCATAATGATGTAATATTCTTCTTTATTCCTAGCAGGACATTTGACCACCTGAGACAAGAGATGTTTTGGGAGACTACAGAGGGAAGGTGAACAAATCTCGGCGTACACGGACTCTATGAAGGGGCCGTCACAAGTTTTAAAGCTGTCCTCATCACAGAGTGAGATGGTGGCTAATACAATGGATGTTTTATGCATATCACAACCTTCCTGGGTACTTTTCAAAAGTCCTCTCCCTTCTTTTTAGGACTTGTATATGTTTTGTGTCCACGATGAAAATACGTGTATTTCCTTTGATGACTACATTAGGGCTCGAAATATTTGCCGCAGAAACCTTATTATCCCTTTCCCACTCATAATGATATTTCTGCTGTTGATATGACTTCCTATTCATGTAATCGTAACAGTAACATGTCGAATGTAAAAACGTGTTTCTATTGTAAGTGAATGGGTCAAGTAGTGCGACACTTAAGGAAAAACCTTGGGGAGTCTGGCCGTGAGGGACAAGATCATCGGCCTAAGCGCCCTGAGGCGCGACTAACTACGAAACGAGAGCGCATATTCGTAAGTTTGGATTTCGAAGTGACTAGAACTGCAGTGTAGATAGGACATCTTATGTTTGCCGTGTTGTTGGACATCAGACGAAGAAATACCGGCTGCCGAGGTGCAAATTATTTTTATTACTTTCACGTCAGTGTAAGATGTGTGAGATGAGCCATCCGGCTCAGAAAATTAAGTTTAATTTTATTGGCATCGGACTGTTTTTCCCCAATATCTTCTTGGGCTAGGTAGGTCGATTATGTCGCAGTAAGGAGAGTAGAAAGAGGATTCTGGTCTGTGTTCAGGCTTTTCCTAAGTCCGTGTGGTTCATCGCTATGAATGAGCCGAGGACGCTTGCTACTCTCAAAAATATGAAGAAAGGGGTTTTCTTTAAGTTTTTCGATTCCGGATGTAATGCTGCAGGTTTCACCTCGCGGGAATTCAAAAAAATTTTTTTCTGAATTAGGCATAAAACATATTACGACGTCCCCGGATTGCCCGCAGCCGTCTCATGCTGGACGCTTTAACTGTAATTTACGGGCAGCTCTAATTGCTTATCACGGCCACCACTTTATACAGTAATTTAACTTGGCTCCAATAACCCTTCAATTCACCTAAGCATGAGGCGACGCACGCAACTATATTTAAGGTCGTATTCCTTTGAGAACGGGGTCGCGTCTTATGCATCAAAGGAACATTCAGAATCTGATCCCCTCAAAATTCCATAAAAGCTGTCTGTTTAGGACGTGAAAAGCAGTGAGGCAGGACTTGCTCAAGTCACCGTGGGATCGACGTCCGTTAAAAAATAGACCAACACTATCGCCTTTAGGGTGGGATTAATTTGAAAAATATATGAAGAATGCTGTGATTGACAGTTTGTTACTGTTCTTTTTGTCACACTGCCGTAGCAGCAAGATATGGCTGTATTGAACCTGAGCATCAACGTGTTGTGTATGCTAAACTAAACTCTAGTCTCAGAGTATTCTGTGTATGTTATTTTAGAGAAAGAACTTGTAATGGGGTTTTCCTCTTTCGAGTCCGATGCACGTCGGCCTTTCGAAAACTTTTGTGATCCTTTATCGGAAAACCAATTCACGGGACCCTCTATATTTATTAAAGGTCCAGATTTGCTCCAGAAGTAGGTGTCGGACATCGTTAGGTTGCAAGAAAAGCAACCCAGGTGGGTAAGTCTGAGCTTTGTCAGAGAATCACACCTACACGAATCATGAGCTTAGGTCTCTTCCTGTACTTCGCATTTCCTACAGAAGGGATTTTCAGTCAGCCCCAGTATACACACATATCTTCTCAGTGAAATATGTCCAGTAAGAGGGCTAGTAACTACCCCAATTTAAGCGTCATATTCAAAGATAAAAAGCTACTCCTAGCAGTAGGACTAGGACTTGAAATCAATTCTTGATTCTGTCTGAGTTCTGATAAGACGCTGCCACAATTGTATGGCTGGATGGCGAAGCAGCCTTTTATGTTCTTCATATTTTGCACCGATACTTGCAGTGACGGCTCTAGACCAACAAACTGGTGAAGAGAACCCAACTTTGAGGGCTCATTGGAAATTTTATTTCCACGTGTTCCAGAATGTGTGTGGCCCCAAAACAGTCCCAAAAATGTAGGGCGGACATTAATTCAATGCCCTTTGGCTTTGCCGTACACACGGCAACGTTTTAGCAGCCTGAAGAGTATAAAATCTGCTTGGTTATCACAACAGATATTCATATGCTTCTCTGATTTAACATTCTTTCTAATTTCGTAAACGCAACACAAAATAGCCTATATCTCGGCCTGGTTAACTCTGACATACCTTCAAAGCGGGATCCTAGGCCTTATAAACAACGATGGCCCTTAGACTCAAGCACCAGGCCCCTCTGTGTCCTGCACCCATTGTATACAAGACGAGTCCTATGATCATAAGCAGTTCCAGGTCACTAGATCCACACTACACTAGTTAACATGATACTTGTGTTTAAAACTGTATGCTGGCCTCATAATGTCGCTAACCATGCTAAATGTGGGATCCGGCTTTTGAAGCCGCTTCCATATAACACTATTTCCTCTATTCGGTTGAAGGTAAGACCAGCACCCCAGAAACAAGACTCGATGAGCAGCTATCCTTGCCTGGCCTTGAATCACCAAGTCCAATGCGGCAATGTGAGTAATTCATGGCATTCATTGGAGTAGTGCATATATGCCCCATTATCCCCAGGCAAGCAATGCTTAGCTCCTTCTTGAAACTGCCTCTCTGACAACCAGGCCACCAACTAGAGAAGCAATGGTGATTTCTACCAGAATGATGGAGACGTAGAGCCAATAAATCAACTCAAGCTGAAACTCTCACTTAGTGCCAAAGAACTCATACAGGCCCACAGTGAATTTCCAGCCTTCTTCAACTTGATATTCTTCATTAAGTGAAGTATCAAAGTTTTCTTATCGGCTGCATTAAACTGGATGATCAAGTGTCCTTTATAAACTATATTAAACTGGAATGCCCACATTATCCGTAGCTGCTGAATTAACAGGCTTGTCACAGTGTTGTTTGTACACCGTATTGAAGTGGATTTCAACTTTCTTTCTTCGATTTATTAACCTGGATTGACAAAGTGTTCTGTGTGTGCTCTATTAAACTAAAGGATTACGATGTTCAATGTAATATGTGCTAAAGTGGATTTTTTAAATTTCCTGTATACACTGTGTTAAGCTGGAGTGTTAAATTGTTCTGTATACGTTACATTATACTGGACTGTCAAAATGTTCGGTATATGCGGAAATAAATTGCAGTGTCAAAGTGTTCTGTATACACTGCAACAAAGTGGAAAGTCAAAGCGTCTGCCACTAATTTAATCTGAGAGCTTCCATATTACTTCCTGTAGGAATGAACAGTTAATACAATGATAAAGGGCACTGCAGTATCCCAGATTACAAATATCTATAGCGAAATCCTAACATTTTGCAATAGTTAATAAAATGATGTGTAATAAACCAGGAAAAAATATTTAAACCTTGACTCAAGCCACGCTGCTCTTGCTGCCATGAATTTCGCAACGTGTTTAAGAATTCCGTCATTAAAATGGTTAAAGGGGTTATCATTTATAATTGCCGTAAACGTTAGTTTGTTTACCCCATCCGTACGTTCTCCACCGGAGCGCCGCATCAGGTCAACTTAATCCTGCAAATCCAGCATTGGGTGTTCCAGAAGGAAGAATGAAATCACGTGACTCAGAAACCATATAATGGAAATGTGCCGTGACGGTGTCTAGATGTGCAGTGCGGAGAATGAAAGTCACGTGAAAGGTAGGCGTTGCGCGTCGATCCTTAACATGAGCGCAATCCCAACGCATATGCCACACAGGTGAAGTTAGAAAAGGTGACCACCGTGAGGGTTTCTTCTGGTCACCACGAGTCCTTCGCCCCAATCCCTCCACAAACCTTTGTTTACGTTAGGTTTTCTTTTGCAGTAGCTCCATCACAATACACATTTGAAATCGCCTCCTAGAATGTAATGCTGCGCGCTGGACCGGAATAAATAAGGAAGGTGCACGTGGTAGAATTCCTTTCTCTCCGCTCGGCTCGCCGCAACCCACGGGGTATATATTTTCTCAATATATGTGCAAATATAATATCATGCTATTCCCCGGTCTGAGGATAGTAGTACTACAACCCTTTGCAGCGTGATAGGATGTCGCTTAAAATGGCTGTGCCACGCCGGTCCGTTCCGATGTTGAAGAGGGCAGTTTATCTTGAACAAGCAGCAGACTCCTCTTAGATGAGCAGAATATCAATGTCGTGTTGTTGGCACGATTCGTTTAACATTTCCAAACTCCTCTCTTACGAAATTCCCTCGACGTTCAATGTGGCACGTTTGTGCATTAGCCTTATATTGGCTAGTACAAGTTCTTGCTGCGGGTGTGAACCCCTGATTTCCGTCGCTCTTCTTCAGCGGCTGCTCCTTCTTTGTATGTAAATCTGTTTGTCCATTGCCTCTTGCGTGCCCGTAATGGCTGAGATGGCTGGCATTCATTTCCATCTGAGCCGTAATAGGTGGGAATTCTTCTTCCTTCTCCGCTCGTTTGGCTGACCTCCATATCTCTACCTGGAAAAATAATGTTCACCCAGCAGTGAAGGGAAGTATGGGATATTTCTTTCTTCTTACGTGCATGGTCTTCGGTGGTACACATGCTGCTTACCGCCCAACTGTCAAATGGAACAGAACATGTGGTGAAATTTCTATCTGCACTCTTAGTACCCCATTTCTGTCCTTGTACTGATAGGCCTGTGACCACATTTCATCTGCTATGTCCCCCACTTTCCCATATGGTTCCAGGGATCTTATAATTTTCGTCTGTGGCATTTCCGGATCAGGTTTGTCATTCTTAAGCGACGACGTCCGAGACCTACCATTCCAAGATCCTCTGTGGAGATGATACCCTCCTTGTGTGCTTACGTTAATGTCAGTTTTGCTGTCATGATTGTGCCATCTAAAACATCCTGCGTACTTACCATTGTATAGACCTGGCTTTTGCCCCATCTGTTTGAACCATCATCTGCTCTTGGCACGTAATATCCATTGTCCAATAATTCCGTCATATATCTCGTGTGCTGTGATATGTGGGCTGTCTTATTTAAAGTTGTAGACCATTTTATCCTCCGTTCACACATTTTGGTAACCGCTTTTCACCATTCACTACACTATCCCAACACTCTTATATTAACCCTTTAAAGACGAAACGTGTCTGTTTTATAAGAGGACTCAGTGCGTACCGCGCTGTAAACACTCTCCACTTCGGTTATAAAAACCAGTCTCTTAATGTTTTATAAGGCAAAAGTTGCTATTTGTTCTGAGATCCGTAGAAAACATATAAACGCAATGTGGGCACCACGTAGAATTTTTAATGTTAAACCTGGTCGTATGTAAAGTTACCGATAGGCTTTAAAACGTTAACATAGCTTAAGTAACTATCTCCTGAACACACTATATTTCACTTCGACTAATCAAAGCCAAGCGCCGTTTAAGTTATTTTAAGTTTAAGGTTTATAAGATTAATTAAAAATTTTCCTTTATTTCTTGATGTCTCTCTTTTTCTGTGGCAGAGCAACCGAAATCGGGTCTGGGCCGCACCATTTTTTAGGCTTCTGAATCACACAAAATAAGGCAAGCAATACTTTGTAGGGCTCTTTGGAACTAGTAATCATTACGTAGCAGTCTACTATCTACACAAAAAACAAGAGGGTCTTGTATTCCATCTTTGGGTTCAGAACCCACAATCCCTGCAAAAGTACAGCCACAGAGATAAGCCTCAGACGCACGGCCAGTGGGCTCTGCCTTTTGAGAGTCTGCCTATTGGCAGTTTGGCCTACTATATTCTAAAAACCTATTATATTATATTTGTCAAATTGTATTACTTAAAATATTCATGTGAGCGATGGCCGCAAATAATTTATTCTAACGGCCACCTTTTGGTCAGCCCTTAGTACGAGATATGATTGGCTCAGAGTAGTATATTTGCTTCTCACTTAGACTTTTCTTTGATTCATCCCCTGCCAGATAAGTGTGTGAATTTTTCTCTTCATGGATTAAAACATGCACTTCTGCCAATAAAATACCACACTCCACGCCATCAGTTTCCTCTTGCAATCATGAATTTCCTTACTACCTTAACATAGGTTCAATGATATTTTTATCCCAACACAGAAACCTATCCTATAACTTTGTGCAGGTAACCAGACCATAACATTAACTCAGACGACATATGATGTGCCAATTTTGTGATTTCTCATCTCCGCAGGTGTTTCTTTTCTAAGTGTAGAGTAAATATGAGGGAAGTGCAGTCGCTTAAAAGATTTCCAAACTAGTGACCTGCCTGAGATTCCTAGGACCTTCTCAAATGGGTTGCATTTGAATAATTAGTGAAAAATTTCACTCAATATAAACGAATCTAAAAGGCTGCGGGCAATGAAGCTGTGCATGGTAGGTTCTGTCGACATTTTAATCAAAACACTTGTGATAATAAGGTAAAAATTATCTGTTGATAAAGAATTATCTACAGCGATTATATCAGAATTAAAATTGGCGCATTTAACAATGAAGATCTTACAGGAAGAATGCAACGCTAAAGTTGTCAAAACTCCGATCACTAGTAGCCATCCTGAATGTGTTGGCTGTATTGCCTATGAGGAAAGTGTAAGCAAATAGATTGAATTAATGAGTAAATGTCATAGTAAAATTAAAAAATCACCTAAACCCATCTATCGCTTCAACAGTCAAAGTCTTCATGTTATTAAAAAATGGCAGTTTCAGGGATCATACTCTCACAAATAAACCGTCCAGTTATCTAACTTAAACATCAAGAGAAACACAGTATCTTAACAATAGGAGATATTCATGAATGAGGAAGTGCGCACAAGAGGGGACTGCCGTGTTGCAGCCCCCCAAATGCACAAAACCGAAAAATAAAATTTATTTTGTAAATACTGTGCCAAAGGTTTACATGAATTCCCGTTCAGTCAAATCAGACACTGAAGGCGGTGATGACTGGTACTTTATAATTATTTAACATAAATTAATAAAACGAAAAAAGAAGATATGACACTGAAATTGAATTATGAAATTGTAGTTATGTTGGTGTGTATATTAATGCAGTTGCAAACAGTTATGGTGTAATTACATGATTTTTAGAACACAGTTTTTACAATAAAAAATATATATTTTCACAGGGTCACCACACAACAAGGAAATTTCTGGGTGCGCCCTTATTCAGAACGTTGTTCAGGGAAGGTGGTAAAAATTCTTGGAATCTTGTATAATGTAGTAGGAATGTCCACACCTAATGCAGGCAAAATGCCTTAACTCTTCAATGAAAGTGAGGTCTGGAAACTTAAAAAGGATTTAGTCATCGTATGTGGTGGGACTAACGACATAGCCAAGAATGAGACTGAAATTGATAAGTCCCACTCGCAATTACCGCCTGTCGAGATTTTACCAGGGTTTTTAATATTAATGCTTACTCTTAGGAAGAAATCATACCTAACCGACTTTTCTTTGAAATCTATAGAAATAAAATTTAGCAGTCAGTTTATGTATTAATTAATTCAGAAAAATGGTCATGTATTCTTGTAAAAAAAATTAGGCCAGCGAATTGCAAGCAATAAAAATTAGCGTATATATTTTATTACTAACATATTTCTGGTTGCTGGAGAAGATCCGTCATACCTTGGATCACCATTTCATCAAACCACACACTACTTAAAATTCACATGTTTCCTTTAATGCGATATTCAACGAAACATGTCACCACCATACGCCCATATTACATTTCGCGCACTTACAAATATACACGGTGCCCTTCTGCCTGTCGCTTTCTGAAGAAAACACGACAGCAGGGTATGTTGGTTTTACTGGCCAGTGTATGTTATGGCAGCTGTTAAGTCTTATAACGTTTGTTGCAACCGTACACCGCCTTCGAACCAAAATGTGATTGGGGCGATCTTGGATTTTCTCAGCTTTGTCCATCAAATTCCTCACAAGAAGGTGTCTGAAATCTCGGTGAGTGTATTTGCACCACGTGAAGATTAGAGAATGCAAATACTGAGTACGGTTAGATCCAGAAAGTGGAGAAACACTTTCGTGGTCCACTTGAAATTACGAAGACACTTCGAACAGCTCTTTGCCATAAGATCGGAAATTTCGATGTAGTCCATGGGCATGTTTTACCGTGCCAAGGTGAGATGCTTCACATGCCGGCTGCTGTAGTCACAAAAGTTCCTTTCTGTTGGTGGTGGGTCCATGTTAGTCAGCTTTTGAACCTGTCATCTGTCCTTCCAATATAATGCTGTCAAATTTCCCCTGGTTCTCACCCTTATATCGTCCCTTTCAGTTTCAATTTTTTCGGACCGAAGTCAGTGGGCTTGTCTTTTCCGTTGGGTATTATGTCCAGTACGAATTTATTTTACGTCTCTCTAAGCCGTCAAAAAGTGTTGGGGATGAAAATAATTGTCCATCTGTAGTTTGTGTCCTAAGCCTTCAAATCTGTGAGTCAGATGCCTTCGAGCTGTGTGTGTTGCAGTCACGTTGAGAGTAGCTGAGCTTGAATCTGTACCAAGTACACCCTCATGAAACATGTGCACCTTGATTCGTCGCACAGTTTTTAAATTTTGATTTCGATAGTTTCCTTTCTTTTAAATATACTGCCTGAAAGTAAATCTGATCTCGAATTTTACAATTGCCTCGTCCACTGCCAAATATTTCGAGGGGTTGTAGAATTAGCATAAGCCAGCTTCAATGTGTCAAAGACGGCATTTATTTTCCAGAGTGTCACATTCTTCGTCTTGGTCAGATCTCTTTGTATTGTCTGCAAAGTGCAAAAACGCAGTACTTGTAAAACCTGTCTTGTGTCATGTTCTTGCCGTTAAACGGGGTGTGTAGTTTCTAAGTCTAGATCAGTAGTCATGAAGTGTGTTTTTCAAGTTATGTCCCATCTGCAGAGCTAAGCCAATGAAATTCATCATGTCCAACAGCGTAATATTAGGGATCCTGCTGTCCTGGCCACCTTGTCTCTTCAAGTGCTGCTGGTAGTTTAAGTTGGTTTGTTCCACCAGAAGCTGATAATTTTCTGTGAAAAACAGCATCAACACAGCCAGTGGGGATTTGTCTTTTTCGTTGTGAGAAGCTTCGATGTTTTCACTCCATTTGTTGGACCGTCAAAATGGTGGATATTGCTGTTCATTTCTTGAGGCAGCCTCCAGTTTGGTACTCCGCCACTTTTTGTAGTTTCTGGCTCGTTTTCTTGTGCTTAGACATGTTTTGTTCTTGTTGTTTTTCCTCTTCCTCCTCTGCAGTTCATCAAATTCGTCTTCAACCTCACTAGCCTCAACGCCTGATTCGGAGTTTGAGTCTGCAACCAGTGTTTCACCAATTACTTGCTTGTCTAATTTGATATTCTTCGTGGCCATTACTGTGTGTATTTGCTACTCTTATGACCCACAAACACGCCACGAAAATACGAGAATGAACATCTTGGTGAGAGCAAAAGAGATATAAAGTTTTGTAAATTTCTTAGTATTCAAGGGTTCCAACGAATTTTTATTTTTTAGACGGCTGTGTGTTGCACATTACTGCCGCACCACCCGCACAGAGTACCCCAGAACTACAACAGGCACAACTTTAAGCCTTTCTGTATGGGTAAACATCGATTTTCGTGGATTCCTCCTGATTATGTGCATTAGTCTGGATGAACAATAATCTTTAGGATATGCCAATGAAAACCTCTCAGATGGTCATTTAGTGCTCATTCTATATTCTACTGTTAAAATCAAACCATCACAAGACTCCTGTGCAACCGAGAAACAGAAGACGCCTTGTCTGGAAGAGTGTTAGTCAGCTGTCATAAGTGCGCAACTCTTAAGTGTTGACGTCTATATCACGTAATTTGGATGTGTTAAAGGGGTGGAAGTAAAGGAATACTCAAGCACAAAGCAGCAGTGATCTCCATTGAAACTACTTCATACGTATATCCTTAGCTGTTCATAGGAGAGGGGTGGAAAAATTGATACCAAATTCGACAACAGCTGGCGAAACCGATATTGGCCGTTCGTAGGATTTAAAGGGCTCGCTGAGCGACCCTGCTAGGAGTCGTTCGGCGTCGTATAGTTCTGACAGAGTTTGCTTAAATTTTAAGTATTACCAATGTGACTGCGATGTTTGCTCCACGAGGATTTCATTTGCAACTTTTCACATACGTCAACAAAAAGGGTTTTCATTTTTAATAGGAAACTGCAGATATTAAACCTTGAAAGACGAAGCATATCTGTTTTATGTAAGGACTGAGTGCGTATCGCGCCGTAAACACTCTCCACTTCGGTTACAAAACCAATCTCTTAAAGTTTTATAAGGCAAAAGTTGTTGCTTGTTCTGAGATCCGTACAAAACACATAAACGCAATGTGGGTACAACGTAGAATTTTTTAACGTTAAACCTGGTGGTACATAAAGTTTCCGCTAGGCCTTAAAAGGTTAATGAAGGTTTGTACAAGTACAAACTTGCAATAAGAGCCTACAGAAGTATCATTATGTTGCTCACGGTTTCCATGAAAACAAACTACGAAAGACTTCATTGCTTTTATTTGGGCTCTACGATTTAAAAATCTGTTTCTGACTGCAAACAATATATATACCATTTCTTTGTCATGGAAGAAAGATGAAAATTCTTTTTTAGAAGGAAATTATTGTTCCCGAAATGGAGAGAAAGAATGTTTATCTTCTAAAGGACGGATGTCTATCAATACGTTTGTAGTGAGGTGGAAAACTTAGTGCAGTAAGGAATGTGAAAGATGCTATTATAAGTTCTGAAAGAAGTAGTTCTCCTAACTTCTCCCAAAAAGAGAGTTATCGTAAACTAATTAGAAGAAAGAAAATAATCGTTAGAAGTGACAATATTTTAATTCTAACCCGATTAGAAGAAAAATCATTATTAAGTGATGATTCTTTATGGCTTTAAGAAGTTGGTAATACAGAAAAACTTTGCAATTTCGCTCTCTTTTTCCATCAAAATATTAGATGTCTGAATGACAAATGTGAACAATTTATTTTTTCCTTATTTTATTATAATTTAGCCAATATACTCTCTTCCTAATCTAATGTTATATTACTGATAATAATTTGCTTTTCATATATTTACAGCACTGTAATTTATACTTTAGTTTTTCAGTTACTGAGGTTTCTGTATATTTGTTAGAAATGATGTAGCATTTCATACTGTTACAGTTTGTGAATTTGGTTTAGAAAAAAGACTGGATTCCTCTGTGACAAGTATAATCTTGGAGTATATAATATCGCATTCCCGCGTTATAATGTCATCTGGGGCTGTTAAAATGTACCACATTTTTCAATATTACCTCATAACGACACGATCATTTAACAGTGTAATTGGAGCCCAAATGTAACGAAATTCTTCTCCTTGAATACGACCCAGTGCGGTGGAAACGTGTAGGAGGCTTTTACAGTGAAGATAATATCTATATTTTGCATTTATTTGTGATTATTACTTTTAAACTCTATTCAACTTTGCCTGCGTGTGTGGGCCTATTAGTAAAGACATTGATGTGGAACTGCACCGTTCTCCGAGTGTTTACAGTAATTACGTCACGGAGAGTAAACTCACGCACAAACATGTAACCGGATTTTCTGAGCCATTAAAATGTTGCATTGGTCTTAGCTTTGTTGTAAAAACTAAATTATTTGGTAATGTGCAATAAGGTTTGGCAGGCGCCGTACAGTATTGGTAAAGTAAGAGCTTTTGGACACAATTTGAAACACTTTTATTACATAATGTCCTTTAAAATGTATACACAAAGTGGCATGTGCACATAGAAATACGAAATGTATGTCGTAGTAGCACTGAGGCACGCGTGGCGCAGTTGGTTGAGGTACTGCGCTACAAATTGGAAGGTCGCGGGTTCAATTCAAAAAGCACGTTTGTTTAGGACATACTAAAAACTCAGTACACCCTGACACATTACATTAAGTGAAGCATCACTTTGGATATTAAGAGATAGCAAACGTAAGAAAACCATTCAACAATGGTATAAATTTCACTGTCATATTTGAATTTTCACTACTTTGGACATAAAACAAAAAAGGTCCTTCGTACAGCTGGTGTATCGGCTAGCTCATTTCTATCAGTGTTACTAAAAAGGTAAAGGAAAAGCAATCCTTTTACAGCCCTGGCCTGGCAATGAGGACTTCAGTAGGCGGAGGCTTCCAGAATTCCTAGAAAATCGGCACATGAAAGTATAATGCTTCCCAGCCGTACAGACCGAACGCCTTTACCCACCAGGTGATACCCCAGGTGCTCATGTCTGTAACAGGCTGGGTCGACCAAAGGGCCAGTGGGAGCGGAAACATTAAGTCAATGAAAAATCCCAACGACACCATCGGGAATCGAACCTGTGATCTTCCGGCTTGTAGCGCAGTGCCTCAATCAAAAGCGCCACTGCGTATCCCAGTTTACCTGTGCCATTCTAAGATTTCGAAAATTTATCCGCCACGGTTATTTCTATAATATGTGACTCAAGTTACTTGTTTCTTGGTAACGAGCACTTTGCCAAATCTTCGCCCTTTTGGGATGTTAAGGAATGTAGATTTATAGTTACTGACCTGTTGGGTCAATCTTCAAAGGTAAAACTTTGCTTTTTGTTCCGAGGGACCCGTGAATACGGAACGGATACATTTTTCTGAAACGTCGGTAAATATTAAGGCTTCCAATACAGGGATCCCAGTCATTTATTTCCGGTATTCAAGTACCGATATTGAAAAAAGATATAGGTTTTCGGTACTAATTTGAAAACAATTGTTTATGCTTTATTCATATATAGGTTTAAAAATCGATGACAATGAATCACAACTATTCTTGAATATTCAAAAAAGGTATTGTTACACACAATACGCAAGTAACGGAATAGCGAAACATCGTGAAACTCATGCCTGGTTTACTGGACACTTTGTTGCGCAGAAAAAAAAGTTGATGTTGCAGAGGCAGAGATTTCAGAGGTTGTTATATTAGAAAGATCTAAAAATATTTTTCCATAGGCGAATTAATTTTAAAACAAAAAAGGTGTGACGGCGAGCCATGTCACACTTATCACCAAGATACAACAACCAACCGACTAATATTTCTGGAATTGTAGCACTCTGTATCCGCGTGATGTGCAGACACGTCCTTCAATGCTAAGGGTTTTTTAGAATAACTGTGTTTTTCACGTATTTTGTCACAATATTTATTGTTTTATTAAGTTTGATTCAAACATGAATCAAAGTAATTACTTGTTTTTTCCTTACGCCATTGCACGTAATTGTCGTAAAAGTTTATTGAGCAAAATGTTTGTTTTTGGAATCCTGGTATTAATACTGGTATCCTGGTTTCATAAATTTAAAATAACGGAACGAAATAACGAAACGAAAAAATATTACGATTTTGATGGGTATTGTGAGCTGTAGTAACCAACTACTTATCTACCCTGCGTAACGGAGATCGCATTTACACCGCCGGGGAACCCTAAGACGACGCATGGAATAGTTCATATTTTCTCCTTTCATGTTAGGGTGCATCCACACTTAGCGGGTGACACAGTAGAGGCATCTCGGCTGGCTTTGCCAATAGGGAGTGTGGACGGCAGGACATAAAGTACCATAAAGATGCTCGCATACTGCAAGTACATTACATTATTCCTTGTGCATGAATAACAGAAAAAGTCAGGTAGCGACTGCACCGGCGTATCCATTATAAACCTTAATGTTTTGACCTTGTCCTTTGGAAAGCCAAAAAAGTACAAAATTTATGTCTCCACGGCGTCTCCGGGTAAAAAATGCTTTCAAATTACTTACGCAGTCTTCATGTCGGTCTGACGAATGAGACCTCGGCGCTCGAACACAGTGTAAATGTTGTGAAATCTCCATTGTAATGGCAAAAAAGGTATAGCCTATAAGAATCAACTGCTGGGGAATGACGGAGAAATCCGATGTAACCTAGGACCCAATATATGAGAGACCGGTGTATCAGAGGTATTTAATGTGATAAAGCATAGGGAAACGGCCATGGAATGAGAAAAACAATCCGTGATAAGAAAAGTCCTTTATAACTGAGGTCTATATAACCGACGGGTACTACATGCTAATTGTGATCTGCCAAACGAGATGCTGCAAAGCCAGAAGATATTCGTACGAGCTTTTCCCCAGTGTGGACAGAAAGCCAGCATAAGCCAGTGGCAATATACTGGCAATCGTAAGAGGGATTATACCTGACACTCGCGCAGCGTGGTGGGACCCTTATTATATAAAGCTACAAAGAATATAAAACCACTCCGTCCTCTTTGTAACTACATTGCTCTATTCTTGGAATAAATAAATCTGCAATACATTCCACACACTTAGCAACAAAGAGTGTAAATCTATTCCAGGCACAGAAATATTTAACCCTACTATGTAATTCTGTAACCGTTTACACACCACTGCAGTGCAGCCAAATATCACTCAGCCAAACGCCA
>BLKM01008050.1:0-17427 GCA_013340265.1 Coptotermes formosanus
CATCCTACATGTTAATGTGCCAAGAGACATGTTTACATACACATCCTCATGTTAACGTGCCAAGAGACATGTTTGCACACACGTCCTACATGTTGATGTGCCAAGAGATATGTTTACATACACATCCTACATAATTTGAGTTTTATAATGTAAAAAATAAAGCTCATCGGCATGAATAAAATAACGCCAGTTAATGTTGCGTAACCGCTATTTGCTGCGTCATGGTGACACGAGGCATTTTCAACCTATCGGTGCTTATCGCATATACAGCGGCTGTAACGTACGTCCGTTCCAAGCTTCTGGCCAGGGCCTTGTGGCCGTACTGTTACAATGCACTGATCTACCACGTGACAACTATTTAATCTTACGCAATTCATCAGCATGCGTTCCTCCAGATAAAGAAAATCCCACCATTAATCTAATGTAAACAATAAAATGTATCGGTTCTATAAGCGTTTAAATAAAATGGACGAGGAAATAAAAAACAGGCTTATTTGTGATGCCCGGCGTCCCTTTCGATGCTGATGGGTCAAGAAGTCTAAGACGACTTGACCCTTGCAGATGGGACCGATGGGCGATGTGTAATACCCCACAGAAGCGCTGATCTCAAAACAGACTTATTTACTAATGCTACATTTCATGACACTGCCAGCAGCGGTGGCGAGCATCGAGGGACAGGATGAGAACGAATAAGACTGGAAGCACGCAGAAAGTAGTAGTCCGAATACTTAAAAAGTGCCACCCCGGCACCTATCCCGAGAGACTCGGGAGGGAAAACCACAACAAACCTCAGTCCGGACAAAATGGTCCCCGAGCCCAGAGGAAATATTCGAAAATTCAGCAGTGTCTTCCTTGTGGAATTAATGGTGGACATAGAGCGGTCTTTCCTCTGGGTATTAACGCTCGACAAAGTGACAACTGGACAGGTTTTTCTCCTAATACTCCGGGTTCACTCTGTCAGTACCATTCCACCACTGCACCACGCTCGTGTTTATTCCATCAGACTGCCGATGCTATATTATCTTAGCAAATGACAGCGTCGTTAAATAAAACACTTCTCTGTCCCTCTTTTACATTATAGCGTCCCTAGTGCTGCAAGGTTTTGCGCTGCCTGTAAAACGCCATTACTTAGTAACAGCGGCAATTATTAACACAACAGACATTCAGTAACAAACAGTTTAAGAACAAACCCAGTGTACTGCACGATAAACCACTACAAACAACACAATACGAACGTGTCAACAATGGGGACGAAAGTTTTCATTTAAGAATATGAAACTCTAGAGTAATTTGAATTCCAGGCTATTATAACTGGACACACATCGCATTAGCAGACGCAACTATGAGAAATCTCACAGAGACGTAACGTTCTCCCCCGCAGTGAATATTAAGATTGTGCCCTTCTGTAATATGACGTCACTGTAGTTTGTAGACGGTTACCACCGTTTCTGAGGAAACTGCTGGCTCCATAATCCGAGATTTAAACACATACCAGACTAAACGGAGTCGCATCCCAGAAAATCACGTTATCAAACATCGTTTCAAAGAAGTCTGTAACTTCTAACTCTTCACACGTCTTTACGCAAAAGGACTGTTCTACAAAAATACCCTTTGGGTATTCAAAAGGAAGACTGTACGAACAATTTATGGTCCATAAACGTTGAAGAAAGCTGGGGAATGAGAACAAATAAGGAGATACTGGATACAGTGTATTACTAGGGGCAGACACTGGAACGTTTATAAAATCGCTCAACGACGGTATGGACATACTGAAGGATGAATAACGCAAGAATACCGAAACAAAGTGTCAGAATGGAAGGAACAAGGACAAAAGGAAGACCACGGAAAGATGAACTGATGAGATGGAAAAGAATCTGAAGATAATTAAAATAATAAATTGGCATGGAGTGGCCAGAGACCGGACGGGACGAGGCCCGCATCGCAAGCCAAGGTTCACAACGGACTGCTGTGCTTCAGGAGGCGGCAAATTGTTCTACAAAATTTCAGCGTCGTACTCCCGCGCCTGTTATATAGGTCGCGATGTATCAGTTGTTCTGAGGATGAAGACTGGAGGGACATACCTCCACACTACGTATTCATATTATTAAGCATTTCGTGTAAAGTAACTCAACTCATAAATATTTAGTAACTGCGTAAATGAACAACCCGTAAACACAACAGCGTTCCTGCATTAAGGAAAATAAAATTGTTGTTTTCGTGTAAATAACAATCCCCATAAATTCCAATAGGGTTTACGTGATCAAAATGTTGAAAACTTTGTTATGAATTCACTTTTACTAGAATAATAAACATCAGAGACGAAGTCGCCAACCAAATATAAATCTTCATATACTGCTTAAAGTACGAGGAGCAATGTACTGTGAAAAGCAAATTAAAAATATACTTACTCATGCTTCTACAAGTATTAATGATCCAACGAGTTTAACCCTTTAAAGACGAAGTGTATCTATTTTATTTAAGGACTCAGTGCGTACCGCGCTGTAAACACTCTCCACGTCGGTAATAAAAACCAATCTCTTAATGTTTTATAAGGCAAAAGTTGCTGTTTGTTCTGAGATCCGTACAAAACATATAAACGCAATGTGGGCACCACGTAGAATTTTTTAATGTTAAACCTGGTGGTACGTAAAGTTACCGCTAGACTCTAAAAGGTTAAATCCCCCCCCCCCCCCCCCGCAAGGATGCGGCCGGAAGGTGAGCGATAGGTATTCGAAGTATTTACTCCTCCATTTACGTTTTTAAAAGCAACATATTTCGTTCAAGGTTTTGTCTAATTCTTCCTCTTTTTCTCCTAGCCCTCTAATATTCCAAGTTGCACATTTAAATCGTAATATCTTATTCATTTCCGTGTCGTCTTTTGAGGAAAATCTGCCCGGCTTCCCGTTGTGACACTTGCTAGTGGCTAACATTTCCCTTGAATGGGTTACGAGCCCAGAGCAGGAGAAGTCCAGTGGTACGGTTGCTACCTTTAACCTCTATGACAGGTGTGATTTGGGATGGCATTTCCTCCATGCCTGATGAAACACGTTATAGCGCCATGACTCGGTCGCCATTGCCTCGTTTGTAGGAACAGGGCATACCAGGAGAATGTGAGGATGACTGTTGGGTTGGAGACGCTATAGTATTACGCATCATGAAATGCAGGAGAAGAACAGCAAGATACACTTGGACAGATCATAAGGCAAATACAAGGATTGCAAAGGAATTAAATATAACTCCAGTTTTGGACAAAATACAGAGTTACACGACAAACTGGATACCGCATATAAGCAGAATGCCCCGTAACTGATTATCCAGGATACTGAAAAACTACACACCAAACGGCAGAAGGACCCGGCGAAAACCAATGACGAGACTTCTGGATGAGTGGACCGGATCGGGTCAACAAGTAGCCCAATTCCATGGCAGATACATGATGATGATGATGATGATGATGATGATGATGATGATGACGACGACGATGATGGAAAACAACATAAACACGACAATGGCACAGTAGGAAACAGATGGCTACGGAATTAACGAAATACTACGTACCGTACTTGGACAATTCGACGACTGGCAGATTTCTGTCTCTTCGTTCTCCTTTCAAGTATTCTCAGACCACCCGTTCTGTAGCATGCACATCAAACCTGCCGATCACTGCACTTTAACGACAAACTTTTGAAAGAAGTACCAATATCTTAATGTAATCATCTGGTATTACCAATGGTTTGTTATGTCAACATTAGGCCTATATTACCAAATCACGACATAAGAGCCCGCGTCACAACAAACAGAATAACCCCGAGTAATGACCGACATTAGGCCATATACTGAGAATACTTTAATGCTGCAACAATCCGTGACAAACTACGTTTCCACAAAGTTCCTCCGCGGTTCCAAATCAACGCGGTATGAATACCTACGCGGACATGCTGCAACTCTATGCAGTACCTCAGACTGAAGAACTACCACATATTATTCTGCAACAAGACTGTGCTCTCCCTCATTCGGGGTTACCAGTACGTGCGTACCTGGACTAAAAATTTCGGGGAAGATGATCGGCAGAGAAGGCCCACTTCCTTGGCCTCCTCGTTCACCGGACATAACACCACTGCACTTCTTCATGTGGGGTTACGTCAAGAGCACTCTTTACGTATCACGCGTGCTGGAACTGATGACCTAAAGAAGCGTATCATAGATACGATCATGACTATTCATGATGACATGCTCTTCAGAACACGACGAGCTTGAATATCGACTGGACTTTGTCCGTGTTACCAAGGGCGCTCACAGTGAGGTATACTAAAATAAGATAAAATCATTAAGATTTTCACTACAAGCCACAGCAAGGTGCACGAGTCTAACTCAACTGAAGGACCGTGTTCTCTTGCAACCCGGGAGGAACTTTCTGGACACACTATATGTACCATGCGGTTAACAGCGTTAAAAGCTCCGACAGCAAACACGCATACTCGGTTATGCCACCCAGCCTCCTGCGCAATGGCTACCAGCTCTCTTTACCGCCAATAAAGCGGCTGAGGCTTGGCGTTGACCACCAGCCCACATCTACCGCCGAGGTTAAAAGAGAGGGTACAGCGATACCTCTACTCCCCCGCTGGGGTTTCATGGCCTATTGTAGGGTGAACTTCACTTTTACTTTATCCAGTTTGTAATGAAACTGGAGAATTCAACATCACAAACCTGGAATGTTACTTGAATATATTTCACCCCTACAAGGACGGTGGTGGGGAGGGGTGTTTATGGCCGTCGCTAATGCCAAAACACGGAAATGACATTCGGTGACCACATACTACACCTTGATTAACCCTTTAAAGACGAAACGTATCTGTTTTATATAAGGACTCAGTGCGTACTGCGCTGTAAACACTCTCCACTTCGGTTATAAAAACCAATCTCTTAATATTTTATAAGGCAAAAGTTGCTGTTTGTTCTGAGATCCGTACAAAACACATAAACGCAATGTGGGCACCACGTAGAATTTTTTAATGTTAAACCTGGTCGTATGTAAAATTACCGCTAGGCTTTAAATGGTTAAACCTATCAAAATTTGAAGATTATGGTCTTGTGGGACGTTGCGCTGTGTAGTTTAGTACGTAAACCAAAATTTCGAGGAAACCTACTGTCCCCATCATCCAACAAGATATGCAATGTACGTGTAACGCAAGACTGTGAGGCGTTCACGTAACCATCTTTACCATGAACACACAACAATGCATTCTATGTATTGTTGCGCTACACATGTCGCTGCCAACAAAACGGAACATACTAGATCGTCATGGAAGGTGCCTAATATGTTTGTCCGATTTTAACCAAATTCGGATTTTCTCAACAGATTTACGTTAAGTCACAAATACGACGTTTCACGGAAATCCGTCAAACCGAAGCGGCGTTATACGTGCGGACAGATGCACACGATGAAATCAACCGACGCTTTTCGCGATTATACGAACGCGCCAAAAACCGGGCTCATCACACGAATGTGCCTATGACAGAGTAAGTATTAAATATTATGAGTTTGTGTCTGTACTCTTGCCTTAGTTATCCGGCATGCAAATCGCATTTTTATGCGGCGTATTGTTAACTGTGGCCTGTCTGGCTCTACCACATTCTTCCACATTCTCATGAAGAGCACGATTTTCGAAAAAAAAAAAAGTTCTGAATATAAAACGTGTTTTGATTTTCTCTGTAGTTTTTATCTGAAACATCATTCTAATAATAATTCGGCGATATATTTTCGTACACACGTCTACATGTGACGTGCCTCTTTTCTTGTCGTACTTTAAACAAAGTTGAATTTCCTCAACGATTTTCACAAAATCCTCAAATATCAGATTTCATGAAAACCCGTGCAGTATAAGCCGAACTCCACCATGAGGACACAGGGCCCGCCGACGGGCGGGCGGTCATGACGAAGTTGCCAGCTACTTTTAGCAATTTTGCGAACGCGCCTGAACACCACGTACGTGGCAGGACGACCCAGAAAGACGTAATCTTCAATGAGTCAGTACCACTACAGCCTGACTCTTGCAATGTTTTCTAATTAAGTTCAGGTAGGAGTACTATCAACTACGGCACGCGTGTGTAAGGGAGGGAGAAATGAAATTTCAGTTGGTATTTGCGATTCTGTCTTTGAAGCAAAAAGTTCATGAGTGACAATGTTAAAACTGTGGAAAAACTTCTTCCCAGGGACGTTCTCTACAGCACGGTGACTACTTTATTTATTTATTGCTTTTGGGTTAGGTAATCCGTTTTGGCGGCTTGGGGAATGAAGTTCCAACCATGCGCTCATCAGCTTCGCCACGTGTCCGTCCGTCCATCTGCCCCCGCTAATAACTCACCTACTGCTAAAATGGGTTTCATACCATTAGATAAACAGGAATTTCTGATTTTTTAATAGTATAATTTTAATGTTATAATCTTCCACGCATTTGTTCCATATACACAAATTTATTTCCAACCAACTACACAATACATAGTTCTGATGCACATGTTTCGGCCAAGAACCGCGGCCATCTTCAGAGAGCTACAGTCCTTGAGGGCACATGCAGCGTCTTACGCAACTTGTCAGTCATAAATGGTGAATTACTTGTATATACACGTGGTATCATTCCACAATTAACAATTTACGTAACATTTAATGCATTAAAAGTTACGTAAAATGTTGTATTTGAAGCCTGTTTGCACGCATTGTACATAACATTTCCGTTCGTAGTAATTTTTGGCCGCAAGTTTTTTTTACTCAGCATCAGGAAATACCGGAACGTTCATTGGCGCTACAGTACGACTTCAACCTTGCCCTGCAAGACTACACAAACTGTTTACGTAAATCGCAATCAGGAAAAACGGCGAAAAGCGATCCACAAGTGGCGGTGGTGGTGTGGGGGGGGGGGGGGATTTGTAAACCCCTGTGCACCTCTACCTTCATACAAAAAAAAAAAAACAGAATCACGCCATGGAACATCAGTGAAAATGACATTCGAACCAACCAGCTTCACGTGTAAGCAGCCCGATGCCCATCCTTTACGCATGAGCTTAATCTACAACGTTCAGTATCTCACAGTAAACACACCGCTGATTAAAACAGCAACCGAATAATGCTGTTTGGTAAAAGATAAAAGTTTTTCCGTACACACGCCATCGAGGTATGTATGGGGAATGTGGGCATAAATCCACTTACTCTTACACTCGACACTAGATGGACGTCCGTAGCCTCACGCCCCGGCTGCTTTACTCTCTAGGAAAGGGCCCCAGGTAACCCACCGAACAGGAAGCTGAATGGGTCCCACAGCCGGTCTGGCGGTTCAAGACGAGAAAACCCTCTTGCCCCTACCGGGATTCGAACCCTGTATCGTACAGCGCGCACCCCGGCGCGGCTTCAGGCCAGTCTCTCTGAACCTAAGGAAACGCATGCACGTTCTGTCTGTCTGTCTGTGTGTGTGTGTGTGTGGGGGGGGGGGGGTTGGAGATGTACTGCGATCAGAAAGAAAGTGCAGTTTTACCGATCATCATAAGGCACTGCGTAATCGTGCCGGTGAAGTTAGGGGCGTGTGGGGCGCTGTTTAATCGAAGGCACAATTCGTTCCTACCTCGTCCCAGTCAATACGTTGTCACACGAAGTGCCGCTTCCGGTATAAGGTACGTACACGTACTGGAAGCTACACCTGTCACTGCGCAACGTCACGAACACAAAAATAATGTCACCCCTATATGGCGAACAGTCATACGATCACACAGCACACATGACACAGCTGTTACGCATCTTTCCGTAGTAGGGTTGCACTACTGTCATAACGCACTGTCACTTACACAATGTCAGCAAAAATTCTGTCGCGTACACGCACTGTTGAGCGTACCCACATTTACCACACACAGCCACTCGCCTCGCTGAACGGCCGCCCGCAAACTGAGGTCTACTTGCCGAGTTCCCAGAACACACGCAACATCCACTACAGGCAACGAAACGTGCTCTGTCACTGGCCACTGGCCAAACGTGACGTAAGTACTGACGACACAAACGCGCACAGGTCGGTGCATTTCCTGCCTATTCGTTGGAACAATCTCATCCGGTGATAGCAAAATTACAAATACATAAAGGAAGAGAAAGAACCCGCAAAAAAGAATACAAATAAACGTGTAACAACAGGAGGGGGGGGGGGGGGGGAAGGAAAAAAAAGAAAAAGAAAAATACACGAACAGCTGAAGTACGGAAGAAGTGAACGGCGAAAAAAATAACGGAAGATAAAACGAGACAGAGGGCAGAGACAAGAGGGAATTTAATAAGAATAAACGCCGTGAGGGAAGAAACGAAGAACAGTTGCATAGAGAAAATAAAACGAAACAGGAAGGAAAGCAAGGTAGAAACAAATATGCAGACAGGAAGAGAGAAGGATAAATACGTATAAATAGGAGGCTCTAATATTCATCTGATTGGTTAGCTTTTATTTAAAAAACCCCACAAGCAGAGACGGCCCTGTCGGATAGTCCGACACTGCGCGCATGATGTTGCGATCCGTCTGTGGAGATAAATATAAATACATAAATCAAGTAAGTAAATAAACTGGATCTGGTCGCTCTTCCTTCACGACTTTCGACTACAATATGTATTTAATATCTCGTTTGTGCCACATGGCCCTTGATTGGATCACACTGTTACAAACAGGGATTTGGTCACCCGCACACAATCGTACGGCATTTGGTGAGATCAGAGATTTTCACGACTGATAAACAGAATATTAACCATTTAAAGACGAAGCGTATCTGTTTTATATAAGGACTCAGTACGTACCGCGCTGTAAACACTCTCCACTTCGGTTATAAAAACCAATCTCTTAATGTTTTATAAGGCAAAAGTTGCTGTTTGTTCTGAGATCCGTACAAAACATATAAACGCAATGTGAGCACCACGTAGAATTTTTTAATGTTAAACCTGGTGGTACGTAAAGTTACCGCTAGGCTTTAAAAGGTTAACCTATCATACTGTTTTCCCTGTCCTGTTACCTCCTCTTAGATCCACTGTCTCTACTCGGTACGTTCTCGGACACGCTCAATTCGATGTGAATGAATGAAAAATCATTCCATCCTAGCAGTCAGCCTTCCACCGTGTTAACATCCACAGACCATCACCTGAGAGAATCTGAACAAACAACAAGTGGAATGTACAGGACCGAAGTACACATATTTTACAAACATCTGTGTAACCACAAATTTGGAATAATATTAAATGGTGGACTACTTCGAATGCCATTATAAAGCTTTCATGTACGGGTGAAAACTATAATGCATAATGAAACAAGGTAGGCAATGTACACAGAACGCAACACTGTGGCGCGTTCGCGTAATGTTTATACCTCCTCGGCTATCGCAACAGCCTCATACCATTTCAGTCAAAGAGTGGGCCTGTATGGCCATTTAACATAACCGGCAACAATAAAACATACTTACGTCTTCATGTAATGCGCCCCATATTTTTGCTCACCTTTAAACAAATTCGAATTTTCTCCACAGATTTTGGTGGAACTTCCCAATATCAAATTTCACGTAAATCCGTCCAGTGGGCGCCTTGCTGATACATGCGGACAGACTGACGGATGGACGGACACAACGAAGCCAACAAGCGCTTTCTGCGACTACATGAACAAATACGAGAAATGTACAGACGGATTCTACACTGATCACAGTACAGATATTTTACAAATATCTATGTAACCATAAATTTGGAATTATGCTAAACGTTGGAGTCCTTCGAATGCAATCACAAAAAACTTGCACTGAGTCATCCCGTTGTGTCAGTTTATAAATAAGAATTAAATAACACACTGTCAGACACAACACAAGCAGTTTTATCATTACATCTGGTTTTATTCTATAGCCTTATCGACTCGGAATAGCCCGACCTCACTACGTCTTTATACACTACGCATGACGGTGTTGTGTTTTATTATCTTGCATACTGCGCCTGATAATGGTTCACGTGTGAACCGAAACATGTTGCATACGTAATATACCTTTTATGCAATACAGAATTATGTAACTTCTGACGATGTTTTATTTTATTCTTATTTGCAAATGTAAAGCTTTCTTATATATAAGCGTACAAATTTAATTAATGAAACGGCTACAATGTTGTCATATAACTTCGAGTATGGAGGTGTGCCAACTCCGAATCTAAGGTTTACGCTTTCTGTCGCGTTCTACACCTGTGTGTGTTGGATATTACTCTGAATAGGAGCGCACAAATCCCGAGCGCCAGGTCGCCGTGGCAACTAAATTTTGTACGGCGGCACCTCGTATTTGTAGGTCCTCAGAATGGGACCTGCTTAACAGTCAACATTCCGGCGCCTAGCATTTTGAGATGGAACCTAGATTTTTGAAAAATGTGTGCACCCCTGGGCCCGAATTTGACTTCTTCAGAGCTGTGCGCGCAGATGGAAACCGCTTCTTTAGACGCTTAGCATCTGCTCTACGGAACAATGAAGAAAAATAGAATACCAAAAAACAGCACAGTGAGGTTGCGTTTTATGCGAAGGATGCGTTCTTGAAGACCTCGCATAATGCAAGGCTAATATTCCCATAAGAATAAATGGGAAGTAGGGGGGGATATGTTATGGGAGCGCATGAACCTACGATCATTGTATCGTGTTTGATTTTAAGCATATTTTAAATGTAGTATAGATAAATAAATAATAAAAGTTAGTTTAATGACAGTTTTATTAATTAATGTTGTAAACTGCCTGAAAAAAAATTGATAAAATCATACTCCAACGACAATGAAGTAACAGGAAACGAAACACGCGCCCAATCAGGACACGCTACCGCCCAACTAATTTTTTCATTTCTTTAAATTCGCATTATTTGAAATTTTGTGCACAGTGAGACTTTAGCAATATTTTCGTATCACACTTCTGCCTACACAAAGCCATGCAGTGTAGGTATGCAGTGATTTTCTTTTTGCTCGTTAATTAAATATGAGAGGTTCGGAGAATGGGTATACAAATTAATAACACATACATGCCACACGCCTTGAGCTGTTGAACGCTCTTGCGAGGGGTGGGGGTGGGGGGGGGGGGCGCACAGGTTCTCTTGCGCTCAAGCAGGTCTCCAAAAAGTCGTGTCAGAATGTGTTAAATATCGCTGCGAATTTACGGTCTCAGAAAAAAAAATTGGCCCAAGCTAGTTACAAAAGTCTGTATTAATTTTCTGCATAGAAGGTTTGTCAGTTTTGTTAAAACAACCAATAAATACAATGAGATACAGTTAGCAACCATTGCGCATATATGCAGACTTCTTTCTCCGTCCAGTATCATAATACAGTCGAACCCGGTTACAACGACATTGGTTGATGCGACACGTCGCCTATAGCGTCAGATATTCTGTGGCATCAGTTACTTCATTACTGCTAACCATAACATTACACTCCTCCGTCAGAATAACACTCGTTTATAACGACACAAAATATTCAGTCCCTTTTATGACGTTATAACCGAGTTCGATTGTGTTTTCGTCTATTTCAAATGCGCATACAAAGCAAATTAAAAGACAAGAAATACCCGAATAATGTGACGCGCGTTCCATCTCTGCATCCTGATCTGTCCACGTATACTGTCGTAACTCCATTAGCACTGCGCGCGTATTTTAAAAAGAAACAACGTTCCAAATATTTCACACTTCCTGAACACATTCATTCATTCATTCATTCATTCATTCATTGTAACCGGCCAGGGTCCGTAGTTCAAGCCTCAGACGGAGCTTCCAAATAAACTGGTGATTTGGCTGTTATCCGGTTTATATAATAATATCGAAATTAATTCAAAATTGCATTATTCAAAATTTAGGATCTTCGGAGAGTGTTTGCAGTTCAAACCTTTAAGGGGCCTTTTTACATGAGCGTGTTTGTGGCGCCACAACAGCGGCGCCCCATAAGGAACAACATAATTAGCGCGTTTCCACCTAGAAACGCTCTCGTTTGCTTGTCTCCCGTTACCGCAGCGCCGCCAAGTCTCCTGCACCACAGACGTCGTATACAGCGCCGTTTCCACGAGCGTGTACTATTCGCTTCAAACGCGCTACTATTTGAGGCGCTAGGAACACGCTCATAGAAAAAAGGCCCTTAAAAGCTTTCCGCACATCCGGCACGCTAGTTACTACGTAAGTAACAGTTTATCAAACCTGAAACGCAAGAAGCTTGCTTGGAAGCGGGCTGCTTCTGGGAAGGTACGGGGACGAGAGAATTCGAGAACATTCCATGAACGTTACATAACCGTTAAAGCATTGGGAGCGGCCAATTATCATTCCCGGTACAGACATCCAGCAGTATGGTTAATTGTTGGTTGTGCTAAGCAATTCTTCGTCTTACGTCGTAAGCCCACCGTACAACATTCATTTTCGTCGATCGATGACTCCTTAGCATTCGTACTTACTCAGCGAATTTACTCCAATCGCCACTAGCCGATCCCAGCAGCCGCGCCGTCTAAGGCGTAGGTCTGCGGCCAAGCGCTTGCTGGGATCGTGGGTTCGCATCCCACCGGGGGGCATGGATGTTTGTCTCTTGTGAGTGTTGTGTGTTGTCACGTAGAGGCCTCTGCGACGGACCGATCCCTCGTCCTACCGACTGTGGTGTGTGTCTGTGATCAAGTGAAAATAAACAACCTCGACACCTGCTGTGAGTAGGCAGAAGAGGGAAGGACTACGAAACGAAACGATCGCCACGACTTTACCAATACAGTAACGCACAGCTCTGTGATTACTATAGAGTTAAATTTATGGCGATTACAGTTGGGTTGACATTCGCTGATGAATGTTCCGCGAGATAAGGCTCGTCTAAATCGGTGAGTTGCAATTCTGTACCCGTGCGCCGGGCACCTTACAAGTGGGAAGGTTCTACGTAGTACTTTACGATCATTTCCAGAATGGAAACGCTGCATCCAAACAAAAAACTTTGCTCTAACATGACGTACTATATACGCACAATGCGGCCAAACAAATCGTGATGTCAGCTCCTTGTGTAATTTCTCCGTTTTCACAGTGTGACCAACGTTCCCTCTAATTTTTTTTGTTACAGCTGCCCGCAATTGCTACTGCTCTGAGCAGAAAATTTGTACATGACCTGACGACTGCGCGGCACTTTAGAATTTATTTGTAATATGCATAACAAGAATATTTAAAATTATAACTGAAAATTTTCAGCTGCGCCGCAACAATTCTGAGTGCGCGGGAGCATTTCAGTTATTGCGCGGCTGCGTACCCGCGCAGCTTAGAGGGAACATTGCGTATGTGAACGCAGATCGGCATCGAATCCAGCCGCACTTACGTCGCGCCGTATGTTACAGACGGTTAACTACTATTTACATGGGCCTCTAGCTCAGCTTATACTTCTTGCAGTTATCAAGTAAGCGGTACGATGTTCGGAAAAAATGTATTTGACATTCAGTATTTGACAACTGGGAGAAAAATTTGAGCCATAAAAATATGTAGTACAATTACAGTAAGAAAATGTTTGACTTAAAGACTTACTTGATGAAGTCTGGGACATGTCGATCCAATAACCAGTGATTTCAAGGCAAATTAGTCTTGTAGAATTCTCAGCAAAGTTACGTGCTGGGCCAAGCCGATCCAGGTATCCAGCGTCCGGATAACTGGAATTATACTGTACATATATTTTCCAAACGCCTTCTTTGAGACTTGGCATACATTACAGCTCACTTAATACAGTCATCAGGCTACGGGCTGCACTACTACGAATAACGGATTCGATTCCCGGCACTGGCAGAACTCTGATCTTCTCCTCGGCATCTAGATCGGCTCTGGATTCATCCGTCTCCTACCCAACAGATGTCTGGGGCTCATTTACAGGAGGCAAAGCGGCCGGGGTCTGAAGATGACCGACCAGTCACTTCTATCTAGTTTCGATACTACATTTAACAGAATATCGGCTTCCCGTTTGGCCGATACAGAATGTTCGCAAGTATATACAGCTGCTTCATGGCTTGATAATTAAGCACAAACACTACTTTTGATTTACGTCAGTCTTTGTCAATTTTTTGGGCTAGCAGATACGTATTACTAACAAAACTAGTGAACTGAACAAATACTACGACTTCCAAAGGATTATGACGATGGTATGCTAAAATTAGGCCTAAAATCACCGGGTTTATGGTCTTAGTCCATTCTCCTAGTATTCCAAACAGAATATATTTCACCTTAAGATAAAGAGATCCCATTTCCCGAACACTGTTCTGTTCGGACCATTAGGACGACGAACACGGCTACCAACCAATGCCAACACAACAAGCCCTCTTGCAACGCACATATGCCATACACGGATTACACTACCGCACGTGCAAATAAACAACAACCATCTGACGAATGCGGGAAATTCTAGTATACACCGTCTGCCAAACACGCTACAGTAAACACAAAGGTCAAGTTTTCCTTGTCCAAGCTATGAAAACCTGCAGGGGGAGCACACGTATAGGTCAACTCATTCTCAACCTCAGCGTTACACTGCGGTGAGTGGCCTACTTGAGACCCCGGCCGCAGTACTCCACCAAAAGCCGCGGTACCCACTGAACGTGAGGCTGGCGATCCCCAAAGCCGGTCTGGGTGTTCTGGAGAAAAGTCTGTTGCCCCCTGCCGTGATTCGAGCCCCGTCACCTCCCAGCCTGCAGCCAAGTCATTATGCCGACTACACTGGCACTACTCCAACACGCTATAGTAACACAAGTCAACTACATTTCATAAAGCTTATATATTTGTGTGTGTGTATATACATACATACATACATACATACGAGACTGGTCTATGCGGTTTGAGTTTCCGCAGTCGCGTTCCCTGTATCGCCACCAATCTCATACCATATGAAGTTCGCCCAACACGGATTCACCGAAGAGGCCGATTTCGGGGAACGCATCCCCCGTGTTGAATGAGGGTCTCCTATAATACACGGGCCTATACTACGATGTATATTATATGCATAAACTACCGTTCTTTGTATTTAATGAAACATACACTAAAGCATCTCATTAGACTTAAACCTTTAACTTTATACGTATTTCGCTAGCAGCACGCGCGTTGACGTCTACACTAGACGCATACAACGCTGCCGACAACAAACTTCACGGTAACTGCATGAAGCACCGCTGTTATCTGGAGATACGACAAAAACTCTTCCGGCATAGGTGGACGCTGAAATATCGACTGCCAGCTGTCGCTTACTGCTGCCATCTCCTGTTCCTACCGTTAACTACCACCAACCCGGGACCGCCAACATACCTAACGATAGAACAGCCCACCTTTAACTTTTCGTTTACACACGTGGATGGAATGTATCAATTTCGTGTACGAACTGGTGTATCTACAGGGGAAAAAAATTATTTCAGCTCCATATAATGTAACTATTACAGCAAACCGATACGGTAAACACGACATATGAGGAGCGAAGATACAGGCCCCCCCTTCCGCATCCTAGCTTCGACAATACAGGAGAGGTGTAGGTGATCCTCATAACGAAACATTCGGGGACGCATCCCGATATGTTATCACTCGTTAGGTGTGCTGCTGTTTCTAAGCAGTGTACAGTGTGATCCATGCTATGGACATCTAGACTGACACTGATTACGTCACTGTCGGAGTAGCAAAGCTTTCTCTCTGCAAATGTCCGTCACATCCTTTCCAACTTAAAGTGCCTCCTACAGTACTGTGTATCCCGCCCCGTACTAATCAATGTTGCCTATGTCAAAAATGTTATTAACTTGAAGAAGTAAAGAAAATATCATGGGGGAGGGGCACTCGTGTTGCGGCGTTCAGGAGAAGGGCTCGGCGGCATTATACGCATGGTAGTAAAACAAGACGCGGAGTGTCCAGATGACATACAACACCGGAGGCGGAACGGACTGGATTGAGCATAGTGCCAAAGAATTTAACTGTCCGTTTTGTGGAGATTTTCCCGGGCCGAACGCCCTGTGGTTACTATGCGTATCACCAGGTTCAGCGTTAAAGAGTTCTTTCTACGTTCCGCCCACAGACTGCGTATGGGTGTTATTTACGGATCTCAGAACAAATACCTATTATTCCCCTATATAGCATTAACTACACGATCTTCACAACCTCGACGGGGTGTTTACTGCGCGGTAGGAAGTGAATCTTTGAATTCAAGTTAAATTCAGTCTTCAAAAGGTTAAAATCAACTTCAAAACACCGCCTCTGTCGTATACATTATTTCACACGTTTCCGCTGCTTCTCAAAACCCATTCTTTTCCTAAATCGAAACTGAGATTGCCCCGGGAAACATACTCACCATCCTGCACTCAAGATCCACTCAGCATCCTGTTTCCGGGCCGTGTAAACACCCAGAGCACCACAACTGATAACGAAAATCATAAGCGTGACTTCACTCATACCACTACGGCGGCGGCGGCGGCGGCAACGGGGACGACGACGACAAAACTGACTATGGGTATTAGAAACTCTATTTTACAAAGCCGCCAAATTTGAAAGAAGGGAAAACTGGTCCCATAAAACGCAAGTTTTTCATTTTTTTTCTATTTTTATTTGCCATTATTGAATTCAGTAACCAAATCAACCATTCCTACGTTTAAGAAGTAATGGGGGGGGGGGCATTAGTCCCCCCCCTTGCGCAATCCGCAAGTTACACCTATGACAAAAGTCAAGATACAGCTTCACGGCCCGTCCGCTTTATCCCCGACCTGAATGGGGTCCCTACCTATACCAACGCAGCAGCAGGCAGCGTCGGCCCCAGAGCCGGTCCGGACGCTTTTGGAAATGAGAAAATCTCTTTGAGAATCGAACCGTGATACCTAAGTCATTCAGACCGTACACTACTCACTATACAGACTACGCCTTCCCGGCTCCCCTCCCGGCATGTAACAAAATTTACAGACCTCTTTTAACATCATCGTCATCAAATCTTGGAAGAAAAAAAAACACCACTTTTGTACTTGAAACATGGGGACAGGCACATATCGGCTTCACAGTGCGTGCATCTTGCGAAACAAGGTCACCCAGTCTACTGCGTACTTCATTTCCTACTGTGTGCTGGTCCTTTCAATCCTTCCCCTCCTATGGGCAAGCCTTCCTGCATGTCTTCTTGCTCTCACTGTCTCACCTTGCCCTCTACGCGTAGTGTTGCAGGCCGACGCTGAATCTCACAGCGGTCACCTTGCCCCTTCGACGCCATGAAAACTTGTAATTGAATGGAGGCAAGGCAAATCAGCAGCCCCTGTATGCGCGTTCGCAAATTGCGAAAACCAGCTATTAGCTTCGTCATGCCTGCCTGCCTGCCTGTCTGTCTATCCGTCCCCTCCGCCCGCCCGTATGGAACACCTCGGATCCCACGGGGCGGAATTTCATGAAATTTGATATGTGAGGAATCTTAGAAAATCTGTC
>BLKM01008055.1:0-24778 GCA_013340265.1 Coptotermes formosanus
CGATTTAGTTAAGGAAATATTTGCATTTATTTATTTAAGTTTTTTTTTGCCTGTACGGGAACATGTTTTCACATTATTTGTAGTTATTTAAATGCCCATTTTAATATTATAATTTCACCTATGACTAGGTCTTCCAAGTGTTCTCCTCCTTTCATGTTTTCTTGCTAAAATTATGCGTACGTTCTGATTTCCATCGCGCATACTAATTCTCCCTTCCGTTTAGTTTTTCTTGACACAGTATCTGATGAAATTCCTAGTTGTGTAAGTTTATCCAGCCACCTGTAACTTACCGTTTCTGAAGTTCAGACTGGATCTTTTCTTAGCAGGAGAAGCAAATTTCTTAAAAAATTTTACAGACGATACGTAAGTGCCACAATATCGATACCTGACAGGTTAATTCCATATTAACACTTCTGACATATAACAGGTTCTATTTATGTACCGCTCTGTAGACTGTGGTTAGTGAACAGTTATTTCTGCATGCTTAGCAATTAAATTAGAGTGACTCTTCCCTTGACAGTGAAATGTACATGGCTTTTCAAGACAAAGCTATTGCCAAGCTAGAAAGCACATCTCTTCTGTATTCTGCATACACACTAGGTTTTCCATTTACTCTTGTCGATGTGTTTAGCAGTTAATGAGAAATAAAATAAAACGTTAATATTTGAGAAATTTTACTTGCACATGTGTACAAGTAATAAGAAAACACTATTCAGGACGACGCTGTACTTTGCCAAGCACTAAATCTATTATTGAAAGATTTGAGGTGAGTACACACCGAAGTTTCGGTAATTATCTTCTTCAGGATTCTACTTCCTTCCATTCTTGCTTCTCATTCTATGCATGGATATGCATAGGCCTACTGACAGCAAATTTCATCAAGAAATTGATTGCGCTAATTTGAAAATGCTCTAGGCTTTCAGTTTGTATTTATTTTTATGTAGTTCTCTCATCAACATAATTTGATATTTTTAAAAATTTAATATATTCACAATACTGTAGAGTTTAAAGTTCAGGTAATTTGTTCATGACATGGGAAACTCATCACCAGAAATTAATCCGTAAGTCAACTGGATCTTGTTAAATTTAAATGTACGTCAGCTGCATAATTCAGGGCTTGTAATCATAAAATTAATTCATGTTTTTCATATGTAAACATTATCATCCTATACTTTGCTTTCCCTTACGTTTACGCAGAATTTCAAGTGGCAGAAATTTGCATAATATCATATGAGCAAGTTCTTTTAATACATTCATCTCTCAAACAATTAAGCAAATGTATAGTTACGTCTAAACACCTCGTTATGAAGGCTTACAAAGATACGGTAAAACTATAGCCCTTATATATGAAATTTTATTACGAACCACTGCACAACAATTCCTTTTACTCCTACATGTTTCGGCTACCCGTCGTGGCCATCACCAGGGAGTCACCTTTGACACAAATGCACAGGGTGCAGTGTCAATTAATGGTAATGTGTTCATTAGCTATTTACAGCTATAGTTGCTATACAGTACCAATAAATTTACACAGTTTAAATTATATGTATGACCCTTGAAGGTGGGACCGATAGGTTGTCCCGAAACGTCAGTAAAGGATTACAACTCGATGCTGCGTAAATCCCAGACGAGCGCAGATCTCATCAACGTCGAGGCGGAAGACTGAAATCGTACCATAAACATTGTTTCCCCATTTCAAGTTTGAAAGTTGGCACCAGTATCTTTAAACAGTGGTTGCACAGTTACGAAAACTCTTGCCGACTAAACTGACGATAGGTACTTTTAATTCGTGAACTGAACATTCGAACTCTCTAATGGTACGGTCCGCGTAAACGGGTTCTGATACCGACGTACTGTGTGCCGGTAATTCGTGCTAACAGTGCTGTAGTCCACGATGTCCTGTGCACCACTTCGATCACGGATATAGAGGTGGCGTGATCACGGATGAGAAGTCAGTGTGATCATGCGACGATGACTGTAATGTCGAATTTCGAAGTGGTAATTATTTGCGTCTGTGTTTTAAGCTGTTGCTCACAGTGCTTGACTGTTGAGAATATTGAATGTAGAAAGACTGGTCGCTGCAATTGTGTGATGCCGGATGGCGTACGTATGGATCTGACTCGACTGAATGATGACGCGGAGTGGTATGTCTCGTTTGACTCTTAACCTCTCGTTTTGCGGATTAGTAATAAGCCTACTTCGCAGCTAGTTAGTGACCCTACATAAATGTTACGAATTTTATGACCATCTGCTTTTCAGTTCTTCGTAGTTGCGCACCAGTTGGCATTGTACTGTTTTTGTAATTCTGTTAATGACCCATGGGACAAATTCGGCCAGTGAGGTGCTGCCGGCTGGCTGCTGAAACAACGCAATAAAATATTATTGGTTAATTATCTTACTGTAATAATTTTTGCTTGTGCAGGACTTTTCGCATAAATATAAACAGCCCCATCCTGGTATGTACGAAGGTCAACTACAAGTAGAAATCATTATTTTGCAGTCATAATGTTCGTTTAAAGAGCAGTTCCGATGTGCAGGCTGAGTGAAGGCTAACTGCTCCAACATAACCAGAGAAAGAAAATGCCACATTTCAGATTGTTAGTTTCAGACTGTTGGAATTGTTTTTCAACACATTGTTTTCTGCTACATGTGTCCCACATAGTCCAGTGGCTCACACCATCTCTTTAACTTCCACAGTGAGCCACTCAAAATATGAATTGAATGCTGTGCTGTAGGCGGTTTGTGATTTATACTGTATATAAAAATGGAGAAGTGTAGTGCTTGCCTTCTTATAAAGTCTTTCTAAGGCAGCAATACAAGACAATAGCAGCTAGACATATTTCTGTCAATTGGTGTTATGCATTTCCCTGTTGGCATGTTGCCTCATCCCTTCAGTAGTAATCTTGGAACATCCTCTGTCCATGTCCATTTTACAGAGTCATGTGATGCAAGGTTCTGAAATCTGAAGGTGCACAAGTAGTCATGCCATTCAGAGGGAAGTGTATGTTGCTGCTGTGATCCTTTATATGAGAACTTGAAGCAGCACCTCTGATTGTGTGTTTCTACAGTGGCCTGAAACCATGCGTTTAGCTACTGAGCAGCTTTATTAAACATTCCCTGTTCTTTCACAAACTTACTAATATTTTTGAGGAAAAAGAGTTAAAAAATAACATATTTGAGGCAGTTGTATACATAATTGAAGAAGATATTTTAATTGTGTTGCTGTAACAAGATTTGTATCAGTAGTAGTTAAACATGATCAGTGACAGATGTAAAATTACAATGGATACTCATGGAAAATTTTTTATGCCAGCCTGGATTGTATGTTCCCAGTTTCATAATCCCACTTTGGAACACCAACCCAACGTGACAGCCATGCAGTAGCTTGTCATCAGAGTCTTAACCTGCAACAGAATCTGGAGTTTTCTTGCAGTTTGTAGATGCATAATACTAACCCTTCAACTGTGGTCAGCTCTAGAGTAGCCCTCCAACAAGGAGCACATTGCACGCAGTGGTGAAACTTTGTAACAAATGAGGAATGATTCAGCTGTGTGCCATCACCTTTGCACCTTAGCCTTTTGGCAGCAGAGCTTGCACCTTAGCCTTTTGGCAGCAGAGCTGGGCGTTTACATTTTAGCTCACTCTTTATGTAAAACATGAGTGTTTTATAAAATGAAAAACATAACAGCATGAAATACACGGCATTTTATGGAGGAAAAAACAGAGAGTGGGCAACGTATCTCAAAAAATTCAGGAAGTGTATTTGTTGACTGCATTCAAACTCTGTTATAACATAATGAAAGTGACTGAATATTTTGTGTTGTTATAAACGAGTGTCATTACGACTGAGGAGTGGAATGTTATTGTTAACAGCGAGGAATTAATTGGTGCCACAGAATATTTGGCGTTGTAGGTGGGGTGTCGCATGAACCGATGTCATTATTACTGGGTTCGACTGTATATGATATGTGGCCTTTGGGTGGCAGCGGTACATGCATTCAATGTATAGGACAGCTGGTGGCAAAAGTTTAACTGGGGAATGAGTGTGACAGACAGTCTCCTCAACTCCACCCAATTTCTGAGCACGATCATGCTGCTGGCATTGCACATTTCCATTGCTGATGTTATGTCATGAGGAGTTGCAGTTTGCATGAAGTGATCCTTTTGTATTACAGTGGTGTTGTGTATTATTTTCAGGTTAAATGCTACGCTGGGTGATGTGTCATTCTTTTTTCATCCTTGTTCAGATATTCCATATGGCTACCACACAGGCAGTGATGATTGCACATCAGGAAGTTCAGTAAGTGACAGGACAGATGTAGGCTCTTCTTCGCCATATAAGTTACAGGATTCTCAGTACCTTCCTGATTATAGAAGGAATTTCAGTAAGTAAGGTTCCCTAAGTCATAAATTGAGAAGTTCCGCCACGGTGTGGGTGAGGCCTTCACTGTTTTGGTATGTTATGTGACATAGGTTGGTAGTTGGTTATTGACATTTTGGGACAGTGTATCAGTCCCATCCCATTGTCAAAATTCAAGCAGTCCAAGAAGAATTCTTTGGCTGCAAGCAGTCTTCGACTGCTTAACCCTCGAAGATGTGACATCGGTCATTGACGACATGTTATTTTTGAACGTCATCCCTAAGCACATTGGTGCATTTGTCCCATCTTGGCACATGATTAAGAATTATGTCACCGTAGAAATCACATACTTTCATTAGCAACGATTTATGAATAGCAGTTCCCACTTCATTATTACTGTGGAATCAGTAACCTCCCTAGTGTAGATTCAGCAGCCAAAGCAAATAGTCTGCCATGAGGTGTGACCCTTAAGCATGGCAGTGTGACACTACACAGCACAGATCATACACAAGAGTTGTAGTCGTTCACTGTGAACTTCTGGACATTCCACGGTATTGTTTGGGCTGCTGAAGCAACATTTCAGAGGTTGCTCATTCCACAATAATGAGAAAGTGGAAGTGGCTATTTATGAATGGTTGTGGGTGCAAGATTCTAAATTATATTGTGATGGAATTTTTAAGCTGATGCCAACATGTGACAAATACATAATTGTATTCAGGGATTATGCTTAAAAGTGATGATCCTTTAGGGGAATAGATAAGCTTATTTAACTGTGTAATGACTTCTCGTTTAATTTTTATGACCTATGGAACCTTGGTTACTGAATATTCTTTGTAGTAAATTAAAGTGTTTAATAATCATTTCTTGTATATATATTTGCAGTATTTATGCATTGTCTGTGCCAGGTTCTATAGAGAGTTTTATATTCTGTATTTGTAGCTTTGTTTGTTCAGCAAAACAACAAATACATATCAGAATCTTGGAACTGTTGAAGAAGGCAGGTTTTTATTTGAGAATTTAAAGGAGTCTCCTGTCATGCTGTATAAACATGGAAACATGTAAGTATGTTTTAGGTACTGTAAGTACATGTGTGATGTAATAAAGTGACTAGATTGATCTTTTTGTCTGATAGGTGGCAGCACTGATTAGGAAGTAGATGTTGGAACAAATGTATGATTGTATGAGTAACTTGATGCATCTGTCATGGTATCAGTTTTTTGAAGTTTACAGCAAAGTTGTACAGTGTTGTGACACCCACAGCAGACATCAGACTTTCAGAGAAGTTTAACATTTTGCAGGACATGTCACATCAACCTGCTATAACATTTTCATTTAGAGGAGGATAAATCAGATATTTGACCATTGCATTCTTCACTTTTTTAACCATGTCTTTATCTTTTTCCGTGGTGTTTTATTATTGTAATAAATGGAATACGGTTTTCTGTGTTCCAAGTTCCTATATACCATACAGGTGAAAGTGTGTTACATATTTATATTCTTTGCATTCTGCCAAACATTACACTGTGGCTGTGAAATTTAGCCCAAGGTTTGGGAAATTTTTTTACTGTACCTGAATCAGTGGTTTGGTTTGCGTGAAAATACAGCATATGTTTTGGTGTTGTGTACAGTTGAGTTTGTGCCATGAGTGGGATCTCAGATTAAGTTGCAATGAAGTATTCGCTGTATCCGCTTTGGCCATTTCATGTACTTCACAGTTTATAGTTAATAATGCCAGACAGTGATATACAATGCTATCTTCAGCATTTAATAGAACAGTGTATAGTGTATATATAATGGTGTTCAAGAAACAGTGTATGACATTATTGTTATTATATAAATATAGCAGACTGTTCAGATTTAAGCATTTCATGGCAATGGGTATGAAGATTACAGTCTTCAGGAATGTGATGCTGTACGCATTGCTGCAGTGAGCAGTGTTATCTCGGAAGCTGTGTTATCAAACGATGTGGTGTCACACCTCTGAATACCATAATCTTGATAGGAAGCAATTGATTGTCTGATTAGGAAATGAAGTTTCAGTACATAATCTTTGCATGGTGTTGTGATATACAGGGAATATTTTTTATGGCCAAACTGCTTACTGCAGAGTCAGATGCTGCATGATCTGCATTTTTCAGTCTGGCAATAAGACTACTCTATATCACTTGCATCCGTTGTTATTTTATGTGTTTTTTGGACATTTGTGTTACCAAAATATTTGTATTTCTCAAAAATGTATTTGAATTGCTTATACACATAAATCAACTGTTATTGTGACCTGCAGTATTAGTTTTTGTCAGTATTTTGACGCCTGAAGACATTTCAGATTAATTATGCATGACATCACAGTGGGTTCAACAATTTTAACACATTGTGGTAAACTTCAACAATTTAACATTTTATTAAAAATGAATAACAGAGTAACTTTCGTAACACAGCGATCTTAAGGCAGGAATACATTTCAGCCCTATAAGTGTGGATAGTGTACAAGTGACAACGCAGCACTGCTAGCATGGAGCCATACTGTAAGGGTTGTGAAATAATTAATTTTGTGATGTCCATTTTAGTGTAATGTCATTTGGATTCTGTTTCTTTTGGATTAGCAGTGATCAGATTCAAAGGCAACTTACCTTTTATCTTATAACAAATACTGCGCGATATACTAGAGAAAATTCATCATCTTTCTTCCAGCACAACAGCAATTTTGTTACTGTGTGTGTACAGTGCACAGACTTCATTCAGTGTTGTGGATATTGAGGCTAAGCAAGTTACTCATGTAAGTCATATAGTTACACATATATGTCATGTAGTTACACATATATATAAGAATTATTTATCCAGAAGTAAATAAGCCTCAGTCTTGCATGAAATGTCGTCAGCTCAGTATTGTTGCTTGTTACATTATATTTTTTACACCATAGGAGGATTATGACAATGAATAATCGAATCCCAATTTTGCTGAAAACTCCAAAATTATCATTTTTTGTTTCACCATTGTCTAGGACTGTAGAAACATAAACTTTTAACTAATGAGAGTGATTTGAATGAAAGTTAAGTAGGTATTTTAATGCAAGATGTGAGTACAGTATCAATACAAACAAATGCACAGTAGTAATTTAGATGTAGTTTTATGACAGGGTATCCTGCAACATGAGATCTGCACTATTCTGGGATATTATGTGGCATCATGTGGTAATCATTTACTGACCTTTCGGGACAGTGTATCAGTCCCACCTTCAAGAGCCCGTTCTTGACCCTTTAAGACAGGAGCGATACACTGTCCCGAAATGTTGGTAAATGATTACTGCATGATGCCGCATAATATCGCAGAAGAGCGCAGATCTCATCAACATCGCAACGGAAACCTGAAATGAAGATCCTCCAACATATTTCAGGCACTTACCTGGCCATCTTCAGGGAGGTATAGACAAGAATATAATTGCAGTTCCAAAGTGTTAGAACCATTCCTCTATTTAACATGATCATATGATCAGAGTATAAATTCGAAGTTAAAAGATAATTATAAAAATAAGTTTTAAATATAGTGATAAAAATTGTTGTGAAGTGTACCATATTTTAATGGATGGTGTGCGTAGGAGGTGCAGTGTAGTAAAACCACAAACCAAGCAAATTAGTTGTGGTGTAAACAATTCTGTTAACCACTCCAGTGATACACTGTTATAAAATTACATCTAAATTATATTCCATTGTCACAATATAAGGTCTGTCAATGACTTGATTTTGTTCTTTGTTACAGAGATTGAAACTTGAAAGTATATGGACATGCCCATCCCTTGAACTAACAAAAGATAAAAGAGCATCACAAGACTCCAATAAAGAGGGTTTGTCTACAGGCTCTGTACTAGTCATTCTCTTTTTTGTGTTCACAACATTGTATTTTGTTGGCGGAGCAGTTGCATTAAAGTTACTGCGGGGAGCTGAAGGCAGAGAAATGATTCCAAATTATGACTTCTGGGTGGATCTGCCAAATTTGGTGAGAGTAAGTGTCTGTTGTCTTTGTTCTGATTGACACATTGACACATAATGTGTCATTGTTTCATAGTGTCTAGCATACTGCATATGGTTTGATACTTTATGTTTGTAAACTAATTTGATTTCATACACTTTCAAGTGCATCCTAGAACTCTTTTCCTTAATTAGTACAAAAGCAAACTGCCTATGTAGAATTATGTGGAATTTTTTAACTGTTGCATTCTTTCACCTTTGGAAATCCAGAGATTTGTGATCAGAGCAGTCTTGGATGCATGACAGTACAACAAAAGTACTGGCTGTTGATGAAGTTATGATATAGTTTTCCAAGCCCTTCTGTTTTGTAGCAGGTCATGGCGTCAAGGTATACTTGCCAGACCATCCATATCAGCAGGTAACTACAACAGTTATCTTCCTCATGCTGTCAGAAACCTGCATATGCAAATAAAAATGGATAAAAGCCAATTTATTTTTCTCCTACATATTTTGGTCTGATAGAGTCGCTGGCAGGGAATTGTATAGTACTAAGGAGAGAGTACTAAAGTTTATGTCTAAACATACCCCCAAGTCAGCTTACCTGTTATAGACAACTTAGTGCAAATACTCAGTAGTCAAGCGTGCCTTCAAAAGTGGGAATTATCCCTGTGTCGGTAGTATCACAGTGTGTATAAATGTCAGTGCATAAAATCTATGTATGTAGTTATACTTTTTTATACATTGTGGCACCTTAAACAGCCACTAATTCCTTCGTTCATCCATCCATCCATCCAGCCATCCATCCAAAGTTTTAAGCATTTTTCTTTACGCTCGTGCCAAGAATTTGTTTCAGCTTGACTTAAAATGTGCTGAAAGCTGCTTGAACTGTTTCTTTCTGCAGGATGGATCTACCTTTGTAATAAATGGATGCCAAACTACCCCCAGCTATGATCGGATTTGAATCTCAGGACACTGTTCATTTGTAGCTGCAGGAATTCGTGTCTTTTAAACCTAAAAGGTTGAGTGAAATTATATGGTTTTATGTTCTTTGCCTTTCCTTTCATCCATTGTGTAGAACATATTTTGGTTCTGTGGCCATTGTGCATTTTCTCTTTGTGTGTGTGACTCAAAAATGTAGCATTGATGGTAGATGACTTTACTGACAGTAATTAGCTAATTTCCTGTAATGTTAAATCACATATTAAACTTTTCTTATAGCAGCAGTCATATGATGAAATAGTGACCAATTGTTCTTCTGTGAAGAAAAATCTGAATCTCTGAAGATGTCACCCTGTCATCAGATGTGAACACTGCAGTACCATTACTGGGATAGCAAGAAGTGGTGGAAGAAGAAAATGAAAAAAAAAAAAGAAAAGAAAAGAAAAACCTACAGAGGATGTGCTATGTTAAAAGTAAAATTTTGAGAAAATAATTTTAAAAGAAGCATCTCTTCACCCTTTTTTCTCTTTCCCAGGAAGCTGGAAGTTGCAGTTGTGCCTCTAACTCAACAGTGCCTTATTATATTCTTGATTATTAAGACTGTAGAATTTCTGTAAGGTTGATTGTACTCAATAAACATACTAGAACGTAGCAAAATAGTGGTAACTGTCTTTCCTGTTGTAACCATCATGAGAACAGATATTGTATTTTGGTATTATTACTTACTGTATATTGACCTTGTGATAATTAGGCTTAAAAAGTTGATTGTTGTACAAAATGATTTTTTTTGTTACCATATGATCATGTATCATAAATTGTACAGAATTACACATTAAATTTTCAGTGTGTATAAATTTTTAATGTTAAGCCTCATTATTAGCATATAGACCTCAACTTTCTCCTCCTCCTCCTCCTCCTCCTCCTCCTCCTCATGAATCTCCAAACTTTTTCATGAACTTTGGCTATATTATGGATTATGATATTTGTCCATGCATACTTAGCCTTCCTGTGTACCTCTCTTGTGATTTTATGGATTCCATGGTGGATAGTCCTTGAGATGAGCTGGTCACGAAATTCCCTGCTACATATTGAATGTGAAGATTCAGTGGCATATTCATAGGGGAACCTGCTCCAAGTCAGTACAGTACAGTCCACGTGCTGCTTCCTTAACCTTTTAGAGCCTAGCGGTAACTTTACATACGACCTGGTTTAACATTAAAAAATTCTACCTGGTGCCCACGTTACTTTTATGTGTTTTGTGTGAATCTCAGAACAAACAGCACGTTTTGCATTATAAAACATTAAGAGACTGGTTTTTATAACCGAGGAGGAGAGTGTTTACAGCGCGGTACGCACTGAGTCCTTATATAAAACAGATATGCTTCGTCTTTAAAGGGTTAAAATTCAATTTCACTTTATCCTCCATTCTGTGCATGCCTCTCTACTTTTCCTTCAAACTCTTGTGCTTCAATCTTCATGACTGGTATTTTTAAAATAAAGTTGATTACTACTATGTTTTAGAAGAACCAGAATACAGCATTTTTGTTTGAAACTTAAATTTACCAAAAAGTAAATTGTGTTTAATTTTTTTGTAGTATCAGTTGTGTAGGGAGGACTAACAACATGCTAATAGTAATTCTTGGACAGTTAATGTGTTTATTGTACCTGTTGTCATCATTGTCGTCGTCGTCATCATCATCATCATCATCGTCATCATTGTTGGCGCAACAGCCCTCCAAGAGCCAAGGCCTTCCTTAGTTGCTTATCCCAGGTTTCCTGGTTCAAGGCAACGCTCTTTCAGTCCCACATTCCGATGGCTTTGCTATCATCGTCCACTCCATCCTCCCATCTAATTTTCAGTCTTCCTCTTCCCCTTGCGCCTCCTGGATTACTAATGAGGATTCTCTTTGCAGGCCTATCTTCTACCATTCTAATAACATGTCCTGCCCATCTCAGCCGTCCCAACTTTATCAATGTGACTATATCCTCATCACACAATGTAAAGTTCATATGACTCCTTGTTGTTTCCAATGTGCCACTCGTCTCCTTCTTTGGTGGGACCACAAGTTTCTCTCAAAATTCTCCTTTCAAATACCCCAAGGCTTCCAATATTCCCTATCTTTAATGGCCAGGTTTCCGACCCATATACCAACACTGGCCTGATAACATCTTATATTTTTTTATTTTAGTGTGGTGGGATTTATTGTACCTGTACCCATTTATATTTCTACATTGTTACCCATGGAGGTAGATTTATTTTGTCTTAAATTCTGTCTCGTAATCCCGACTAATTTGAGTATAAGACTATTAGCCAACACGATTGACCTATTATAACCACTGTAGTATGAGCCAAGCTGTGGGCCCGCCATCATTTTTATTAGTCATAGACCCAGATGTTCTTAATGCACTTATGAATGGTATTTAGTTAGACAAAGCATGTTTATTTGCAATACTTCTGCAGTGTATGCCTCACAGAATAGATGTGAGTGAAAGATTTGAAAAAAATGTCCCATGTCAATAACGCCACGTAAAAGAACAATATGCAAAATAGAATAAAACTTTTGACTGACAGGTTCAGTGCTGGACAGAAAGAATATAAGAAGATGTCATATTTTAACTGAAGGGACTGAATGGTGTTAGCAGTCAAATGGAAGCAAGCCCTAAAAAGTACATGAAGCTGTTGTTAAGTTCTGAAGAAACCATGATACTAGACTGTGAAAGTAGGTGTGATAGAGCAGTACATGTGCTACTTCTGTGGTCACTAGCATTAAATATTCTTATGCATAGAGTACATCTGTATAGACATGAGGTCAACATCATCACCTGTCCGTGGTTGTACACCACTTGACCCATTTCAGAATTTTGTTGACTACTAAAAATTCCCAAGTCATGGAAGCAGTACTTGACTCCTAACATAAATGTACATGGTTGTAAAGTTCATTTGGCCAGAGGAGTTGACCAAATTGACATCCCAGCTGCAAAGTTGTCTTACGTACACGCTACTTTTAGATGGACTTGGGGATAGCAGGTGTATGGCCAATCAGGAGCATGGTTGCTACATCACACTTTTGTTTTTGTGTCAAAGGATGAGTTTTGCTTAAGGTACTATCCCTTACTCAGGAAGTCTTTGGGTTTTCTGATTGGCATTGAAGACCTCCACAATAAAGGAAACCAAGGCTCAAATTATATCGGGCAGTATATACCAAGAGGAAGGCAACTAAAGTGTGTAAAGGACACTTCGGCACACAGTTCTAAAATGACTGTTCAGTTCAGTAACCTTTGTTTTTGAAGGTGTCTGGGGATGTAATGCTGTTTCAATGGGTAAATAACATCTCTGAGTAGCTTGCTGCCTCCATCTTCAGTGTCTGAGCATTCCAAGAAGAAAAACTACTCTGGAGAAAATGGGTGTAAGACTGATTTAGATAGACAATGGGGTTGGTTGTGTAATGCAGTGAGTGGGTGTCGTAGAAAAGGCAGGAAAGTTAAGATGAGCTGACAGTACAGAAAGCAATATACAACCTTACAATTGCAGCCCTTTCCAGGGCCACATGAATTCATGATTTCTCATTGCCTTGCCATATCGCTTAAATTCTCATGGCTCCACTACAGCCTGGGCTAACTTCCTATCTCCACCTACACATTACATTCTGATCTCCATCACTTCCTTTCAATACAGTCTGCTCCCTTGAAACTTCCTGCGTGTTCTGCTGACTGTCCCTTCCATGTATAAGACCATCAATCCAGCTGGTTCACTACCATACCTTCCAGCACAGCTACTCTTCTGTGGACTGCTTAGACCCCTAAGATGGAGGCAGCAAGTTCCTCTGAAACATCGATGACTATTTTCTATTCAATGCAATGTCAGTTCACAGAAGACTTGGATCTTCCTGAACCCCACCACAAAAACCTCAAATCTCACAACGTCGATTTCATTAAAGATATGTAACAATTTTTATTAACATATTTTGTTACATAGAAATACAACAGTGTGTACTTTGTCATACAAAAATTACATAGCAGTCCTTAATTACATAAAAATGTGTTTGTAACTATATGACAGTGGGTATAAATAGGACAGCACAATACATAAAAGAATACTTTGTATTGTATCATTGTAGAAAAGGCCAGGATTTTGGCTCAATGGCTTTGAAGCATGAATGCTTTGCAGTTCATTTCATTTGTCTGTCAGATGCCAGACCTGCAGAATACACCATTATACAGTACTTGTTTCATGAATACCGTGTAACTGACACTTCCTCAATTATAAAGTATTCTTGGAGAAGTTTAACATGTTGGACCTTATATTACAAGTACCATTACATTTTTTGCTTGCTTGCTCATGGCATGCACACCTTGTATTATTTTAACAATGTATAAATTTTACTGATTGGCCAGCAACCTCTTGTAAAGCTATTAATGAATATAACATTACAAAATACGAATATAGACACTATATAAAAGCAATAAAATGCAGACATATCGTGGCTTATCACCTTTAGACGATTTGTATTAATGAGAAGTTAACTTGTCCGATCAACAGATATTTTCATTTGAACTTCCACTTGTTAACATATGTGTGTGTGTGTTGTGTGAAAGTCATTTCATTTTGCAAGAACAGAATAGTGGAGGTGTAATAATATCTTGAATTTGCATGACAGTGTACAATTTATGTGTAGGTTTAATTTCCCAGACTCATGGTGGCAATTAGAATGAAATTATTCCAGGAATAGTAGTGTCATGTGTGAATTCATCAGCAGTCCTGACAGCAACCCACACATTCTTGCCAGTTGCTGTGGTGACATTTGAAATGTTGACACTGTTGGATGCAAGTTCTGTGATTATAGATGTTAAATTTGTTGTGCAGTTCTGGCATTGGAATAGATGAATATTATTGGTCAACAGCACACCAGCTGGTCCAAAGCTTGCATCATCAATTGTTAACAAGTATGGCAATTCATCTGCTCGAACAGTTCCTGTAACATTGAAGAATGCATTTCATAATAATCACAACTGAATATGTGTAAATATGAGAGGGAAAGAAGCAGTGTTTGAAGTGTCTCTTCAAGCCTCTTGGTCTGGATAAGAACCTGGGAATTTGCTTCACAAGATTTTGACACAGACTAACCCTTTAAAGACGAAACGCATTCTGTCTAATATAAAGACTCAGGGCGTACCGCGCAGTAAACACTCTCCACCTCAGTTTAAAAAACCAATCATTTGATGATGTGTAAGGTAAAAGTTGCAGATTGTTCCCAGGTAAGTACAAAACACATACACACAATGTGAGCACCATGGAGAATTGATTAAAGTTAAGCCTGGTAGTATGTAAAGTTACCGCTAGGCTTTAAAAGGTTAAATCATCTTAATGTGTAAATATGTAGCAGAGAATGGGGCGGGTAGATTAACAGCTGTTGAACAATATGATGAATATAATCATACTGCATAGTGGACAGCATGATAGGTGGAATAATATAAATTTAACAATGTCAGTAATGTAATCATACTGCACAGTAAACGTCAAGATTGGTGGAATAGTAACCACTGAATAATCTAATGAATACAATCATGTTGCACAGTAGACAGCATGGTTGGAATAACAGACATCAAAGAATGCAATGGATATTATCATACTTTGTAGAAAGCATGATTAATGGAATAACAGCTGTTGAGTAGTGTAACGTACCTTGCAATGAATGTGCAACACTCTGGCCCTGGGACACTGTCACGGTGAGTGTGGGCACATCACTGTGGCCCTCATAGGACTCTGACACTTCTATGCCAGCATCCTTAGCAAGAGTTGGGGCATTGATCAGATTAAGTCCATTCTTAGTATGTCCTGTCAGCATTCCAACAAGGACTGCAGTACCCAAGAATTTCCTGTTTTCCATACCAGAACCTAATAAACAGAACAAGCCAAAAGTCGTAGGTGAATACTGAATGTACTGGGAGCCTGCTGTGAGTACCTGTTATAACAAAATTATACAGTGACAGTCCAGGCTTAATTATGATTGCACAATGAACATGTCCCAAATGCTGTGTCATACTTCAGAGTTACAATAAACATGGAAGCAGCAAAGTGGTTAAAAATACCAATACAGTAGGTGTCGCAAAAACAGATATTACTATTCCATGGAACTCAACATACCACAGGCACATTTTCGATCCAAACTTCTTCCATCCACGGAGAGTTGTACAATATGTATGTACTTTAGATATGCCTGAAGTAGTTCTGCACTGTGGGCTGTAGATGGCATTACATTGGGATATAGTATTTGCATATTTATTATAGTCTCAGAAAGCAAGAGTTGGATGACTGATACTGAGTAACTTCAGCAGTTGATAAATGACCACTATGTAACCTAATGTGTTAAAAAGTAAAGGTAAAGTTGTCCCTGTCCACACCATGAATACATACAAGGGGAGAAGAGTTATAGTGCCATGTATTCTTAACCTCAGCACTAGATGGAGGTGAATGGTCAACTTCACATCTGGCAGCTTTTCCACATTGATGCTCATATAGGAGGCTGTTCAGGCCGCAAAACCCATCTGGACTTTTGGAGACCAGCAAAATACCTTGCCCCTGCTGGGATTCAAACCCCACATTCTCTAGTTCATAGCCTAGTCACTGCACCCATTATACTATCCTGGATCCAATCTAATGTGTTTACATACCACATATGTTTGAATGGTTAGTACTCATTCTCTATGCTTCAGAGATTTTATGCTCAAATTCAACCCAGATTCTGTCCTGAAAAGTTTTTTGTGGTTTTTCTCAGGCTTTCGAGGAGTCCCCTAGGATAGCATCCTAAAATAAGTACACATTGCTCCGTGCACATACTTTCCAGTTCATTATTTAAAAATCATTCAAGGGTACCTTTTGTAACTTGACAGGTGGATAAACACAATTAAGTATACCAGCAATCAGTGTGCTTACCTTTAGTTTTGATGCATATATTTGTCCCAGGCACTACATTTTGGATCATTTTAGCAGCCACTTTGCCCAGTTCCCTCCCCAGTGTTATCCAAGGTGTGTTTGTTTGAATCATGGCAGCAGCCAGCACAGGGGCATTGACCACTCCTGTGACTGCATAGCGAGCTCTCACATCAGCAGGGCAGTTGGCTGCTAGTGCCACAAACTGTTCGGCAATCTCCACTGCTACTCTTAGCTGAGCTTCATTTGTGCTAGCGCCCAAGTGAGGTGTTACAACAACAGCAGGGTGCTTGATAAGTTCCAAAGTAACAGCAGATTTTGGTGGTTCCTCACAGAACACATCCAGTGCAGCCCCAGCACACTGGCCATTCTGGAACACAGTTTGATAATAAGATGTGAGACACCACTTTTTAACCTTTTGACATATAACAGAACATGAAGAGTAAAGCTTTTCATTCTTTGCACAGACGCATAACATGATCACACAATGCAAAATTCATATCCAGTTGATCCAGCTGGTCATTACATTCCAGCTTCAGTGGTTCTGTTGATATTGGCGGAATGGTCTGTGTTCAAAGGTATTTGTGATGGCCCACAGTTGTACACTATATCAAGCCCAAGTTTAAATTAGCACAATCAAACTGTTTATCATATTACAAATCATTAACAGACAAAATATGCATCTCAGAAGGACTACGATTTTTTTTAATTCTCATCCTTTTACAGAACTGAAAGACTCATTACCATATTCACAGGAGCCTGTCTACTGGTCCCTGTACTGAGTCAGATGAAGCCACCAGCTTCACAAACTGCTTCTTTAAAACAACAGGACAAATAATATGTGTGTCCATCTAGTGTTATAATTCTACTGTTTGCACTTTTTTCAGTAGTGTAATTTAGGTATAGTATATTTTTATCTGCAGTAAATGAGCTCCAGACCAGCAAAGGATACCAAACTGCAAAACACTGAACTGCACATTTTTGTTTGTATCCAGAAAAGAAACAGCATGTAGTAAATGCATATGTATCTGCATTCTTATCCAAACTTAATTGACTTGCTGCATTTACAAAAATATAATGTAAGAACTTTGTCTTCACAGATTATACAACATTTAATGACAGCATGATTGTAAGTGATGGATTTGTTATTCACATAGCTGTCTTCTGGATTGTCACTGTGTAGTCTGATACACGTTTACCAATGTTTTGGAGGACCATATTGCCTCCAACTTCCTGAAGCTTCTTTTGAAATGTTGACACACATGTATCAGGCTACACAGTGACAACCAACAAGTCTTCAATATATATAAATCTTCATCACTGTGAACCTTGAACATCATGAATGTGACTGTGGTCAGAAAGTGTCATGGCCTGTTTCTCAACGCTGATATTTGGAGGGGCTCTGTGTACAAGAATAGATATGTAAGTCATAATAGGCTCAGAATTGAATCAAGGATCTGTGAAACACTGACCCTTAATGTTTGATGCCACATATTCTATTGGGTGTGTGTGTGTTTGTGCTTGTCAAAGGACTGAATTACTTTTATTTCATTTCTTATGTTCTATATTATACCTTAATTGCAGCAAGCAGAGCTCCTTCATCTATGATGCCTCCTCGTGCAACGTTAATTATCCTGACGCCACACTTACATTTATTCAGTGTCACCTCATTTATTAAATCTGAAACAAGATCAACAAATTTAGCAAGGAGTACATATGACAGAAATTTTTCAAAAAGAATGGAAGAAATACCATTAGAAGTCAAAATTACATTCCCTATGTGACATTTGAACCTCTCTATATTGAAATCACAACACTGAATAATAACTTCTGAAATACAAAGGCCATATCCTACGTTTTGTAAAACTCACTCCCTGCACGGAACACCATTATCCTTTAGAAGTAGGTAATCATTAATGTGATGAAGCAATTCCTTGCCTCTGATGGAACTTTGATGAAACCTTCACTACATTCTTAACAACCCATGACTGTATCCTGTCCTGAGCCAATTGAATCAATTTCACACCCTCACAATTTATTTATCAGAATCCTTTTTAATACAGGATCATTTTATCTGACAACTATCACTGCCATTTCCTGCTGCTTCCCTGCTGTACAGGCGGCGCAGTCAGCTGAGTGGGCTACCTTAATTAAATTAATGAGCAAACAGAATGCGGCAACTAATTGTTGGCAGATAAAATAATGACCTTATATTAGCCTCCACCTGTCCTAGGTCTCTTGCTTTCAATTTCTAACTACATTCTTATACACATTTCTCATTTATTCTGCATCTGCTAAAAATCCCAACCATCTTCTACTGTATTTAAGCACCTCCAATACTAGTTGAGGAGTTTTAACTCCGTTAGATCCAAATATTCTAGAGCTATAAGTAAAATAATTTTCAAAAGGTTACAGTCAAATCCAATTTCATATTATAATTGCAATTAATAATTCAAATAATAAATACAAATGCAACCCACCTCCCATATGCTGTATACATCAGGACTTTGTTCTAAAAACACGCTCATTCTTTGTTTTCCCATAGGACCAGAGGCCACATTTCATAGTAACACAAACCAGCATGTATAATTATAGTTTTATATACTTTAATCATTAACATTTTAGACAAGAAACTGGAAGATAAAAAATTCCCATTTGAACAGTCAGAAGCATTCTCCAAATTTGATCTTTACCTGAGCTTGCTTGAACATGATTTTGACTTAATACCATCATTCCCAATTGCACATTGTTTTCCAAAGTACACCATGCTGATATGTTCAACTAAGTATTACACTCACTTCTTGTCTGTGGTATGAGTGGAGTGTGAACAGTGATGTAGTCTGCAAGGGGCCATATTTCATCCAGTTCCAACTTTTCCACATTAAACTGCTTAGCAGACTCGGCAGAAACCACTGGATCAAAACCAATCGTCTAAAAGGAAATGACAGATTATATTGTATGAGCAGCTAAAAACTGTCATCCGGGCAGGATCATGTACTAATGAATTTCAGTGTATGGATCTGCTAGTGCAGATATGCAGGCACTTCTGGATCATAACCAAGAAGGCCTTGGAGGTGGTTCTAAAATACGGACACTTCCTATTTATTTTGGTTACAAGTGAGTTCTAGTATATTCCAGTATTTCCATGTTGGCCATTAATTAACAGGAACTAATACTGATTAATAATACTAAAGAAATAAACTGCTTACAGCATATGCATCTAGAACAGTAAACAAGTGCTTCCTGGTATGCTGGAATGCTCCTGTTTATTTTTACAGTAGAGTGCATCTTCTATCACACACAAATAAATTCACAAACCAACTGTTACTTTTCCACTGTTTAGCCAAATGACTTCAAAATTTTGTAACTGGTTTCCTCTATATTATCATTCACATTTACGTCTGTGCTATATCATGAGGAAACTGCACCAGTTTTGTTGTTTCTCAGTTCTGTACAGTCGTTCTAATTTACTTGTTTGTCTTCATGTTTCTAGAGATGATATTTTAATTGAGCTGTCATAGCATTATCATCTAATTGACACATACATTTTTCAGGTGACTTCTCCTGTCTCATTTACTGACTAAAATGTGTATGCATTTATCATTGTCCCATTGCATGCTACCTGTCCTGCTTATCTCATTCCTTGATTTGATTTTCATAATAATATTTGGTGTGAAGTATGAATTGTGTTGCACTGAGATATTCAGTTTTCTCCATTCTGCTGTTGGCTCCTCCATCTAGTTTCACATATTCTCAACAGTTTGTTCTCAAAGCAAGGTTAGGGATTAAGTTTCGCATTCATATACAAAGCACGGCAAATGAGAGGACTATGGTACCGTTTCTGATACTGTTGTAGGTATCTGCTGCCATATTGTCTCACGAAATCATTCTTCTTTATTTTGTCTGGGTTGCTGGATTATAAACGTAAGACATGGAAGATCACTTACTTTCATGCCATAAGCCTGCATTCTTGTAGCAACTTCACGTCCAACCCTGCCAAGACCTAACACAGCTAACGTCTTTCCTGATAGTTCGGATCCTGTGTATATCTTCCTATCCCAGCGACCTTCCTTGAGTGACTGGCAGGCTTGGGCTACATTCCTGCATAACAAAAGGACAATTTTGTTTACAATCATCATGTTCCTGTGAAAGTCTTCATTGAGAACAGTGGTCTTAAAATTGCAAATGGTAATACATCTTAGGTAAATAAGCATTCTGACTGAAGGTGGTTGCATTGTACAACTGCCACTACCACAATTCATTCTTCCAATTTCAGTCAACTTATAATCTTAATTTTCAGCAAATTGGGCTTACATTTAAGGGAAAAATCTAGTGAAATGCTACATATGGAGTGAAGCTTTGTAGGTATTGAAACCTGTGACACTTCAGGAGGTAGATCAGGAATACCTTGAAAGTTTTGAAATGTGGTGTTGGAGAAGGATGGAGAACATCAGTTGGACCAGTTGTGTGAAAAATGAAGTACTACACAGAGTCAAGGAAATGCAATGAAATGAAGGATGCTATTTGGACTGCTCACAACTTGCATAGGAACTGCCTTCTAAAACACATGATTGAAGAGAAGATAAAAGGAAGTATAGAAGTGATGGGAAGAGAGGAAGAAGACATGAGCAGCTACTGGATGACCTCAAGGAAACGCGAGGACACTGGAATTTGAAAGAGGAAGCACTAGATCGCACTCCTTGGAGAACTTGGTTTGGAAGAGGCAATGAACCTGTGGTAAGACAGACTATGTGATGATGCTGATGACTCTTCATTCCAACAGCAAATAATGTGATCTTGATTACTACCAGTATACCACTGCCTATTTTTCTTTTACGCTGTATTCCTTGATAATCATAGTAGCTGCATGATCTAGAATTGGCACACACTTTTATCACAAGTCTTAATCCCACTTGAGGCATATGTTTTCTCTTATGTACATTGATGAACTGAAGCCACTTACACTTACAAAATGTGTAAAAGTCAATAAAGGTAATTCTCTACACTAAAATAGGAAAAATATATGGATGTAGAATGATAGTGAAGTTGAGGCACGTCATCAAGGAAGCTGTCTTTTGGAGGAAAAAGGAATATGTGTGCTGCTTTTCACAGTTTCATCAGCCAGGGTTAGATTTACTTTAGTTACAGTCACTTTCTCCTTCCCAACTTATCCCAACTCCTATGCAGCATATCAGAAACTAGCTGGGAGGGGAGTATCATGACTGCACTACATAACAGTCCAAGGGATGGCAAACTGAGTATTTTAAATGAAAAAATATGTTTTTTTGCATGCTATTTTAAATTACTGAACTAAAATAAATGGAAGTTCAATAAATAATTGTGAATTTTTTTAAAGTTCATGATTTATGTTAGGGGGCAGCCACTGTAATTACTTGTCAGGCCACGGTAATTACTTGCCCCACATACCAAACAACTAGCTACACCACTGCAGCACACACAGCCTCCTATCCTACAAGCTGTTTCCTTTACAGTTATGCTGGGGTTTAATACAAGCACTCTGTCACCTTTTGTCAAGGTTTGTAATGTGTAAAACTTTCCTTTTCAATCCCCATATACCTTCATGATGTATTGCTCATGAACAGGCAAATCTTCACCTCTTAACTCACCTGGCATTCTAAATACGAAAATATATTCCTGAAAGGACATTTTCATTCCAAACCATATATATTACAGCATAGCATTAAAGAGAGTTAGAATTCATTTTTATATTCACCTTGCCAAGGTTGATATTAGAGCACATGTCAGCTCACATGCACTGACTGAATTCCCTCCAGGTGAACTGCAACCAAAAAGAAAAAAGTGTATCACAAATTTCATTGATACAATACACATAGTCATGGGTAAAATTTAGAAGACTCTTCAAGTCCAGCAAACACAAGACAAGATGTTATGGTTACCCACTTGAGTACTATCACGCCTTTTCTTGTGGCTGCTTCAGTGTCAATATTGTCAACACCTGTGCCTGCCCGACCAACTATGCGGAGAGACGTAGCAGCTGCAAATACATCAGCTGTCACCTTGGTATCAGAACGTACAATCAGTCCATCATAGTTCTGTAACAAACACATCAAATTCATTATCAGTGTTTTTTGTTCATTTTAAAGATGATTTGCTATTAGTGAATACCTGTAAATTTCTAAAATAAGTACACTTTGATACTTAAATTTTGGAATAACTGAATGGCACATGTTTGCATCTACACAGTTACTTTTAAGAAAGGTAGGGAAGAATGGCAGATGGTAACCCTTTTCTCATGACTGCATCCCAGAATTCAGAGACCAAAGATTCCCTAAAGACACTCTTTTTGGGTTTTGTGCCAAAATTGCTGAAATTTAAGACCAGGAAAACTGTATTAGGAGCATAACTTGATTTATTATACCCTCATTCAATTTTACTCATGTGTTTCTGGGCTAAAATGTGGTTGTTTTGAGAAAATTCAGAACCATTAGGTTTGGAATTTTAAATCACTGTGCATTTGGTTCATATTTCAAGGAGGAGAAACACTCAAAATGTCGCTCAATGACAGTAATAACTGGAAGTACGAAGAAGTCTTAACTACAAAAATCTATTGCTGAATTTGTAATTACAAATATCTGATCACCTTGTTTGTTTTCTAAAACAATTTGCTGATATTAGCCTGTAAGTAACTGTGTGTTTTCTGGGAGGATAACAATGAGTTTTAATGTATTATATGGATGACCCTCACCTTACAACCACAATGGTAACTTGTACATACCATTTGCTTTGCCATTGTGAAGTTCTACATTTTATCCATAGTGTTTTTATGGGTTGGGAATGCTTCTAGGAATAAACAGTGGTCATCTCCATGCGTGACATTAAAAAGTCGGCTTTGCAATGGAGACAAATGTGCTTCCCATGATGCAGAAGCAGAATTTTTATGTTTTATTAACTGAGCTTCAAAGGAATACCAGGTTAAGCGAGTTCTGCTGCAGCATGCATTGTAATTCAGAATATAGGCACTGTATACAAAGTAGAACACAAAAACATAACTTCGCATTCACATTCTTTTTCCTTCTTCCCAGAATGTGGAGCTGCCCTAGGACAGTAGTCTTGTCCTTTTGGTTCTCTAGGAACATTGGGATGTTTTCATTTTCTGCACTACACTAGAATTGTAGTACAGAGATAAAATTCATTATGAGGGTACACCCAACTTTAAATAATGTTATTTACTCCATAAAAATATAAAATTATCAAAGTAAATAAATATGATGAAGTTGTAACACAAATATGTGTTTAAAAAGCTTAAGTAAATGATGTGATTTCCAGATTTTATACAATGGTGCCTCCACACCTTAGCAGAGACTCTGTTGAACGCCCATGCCCTTTCTTAATTTTGTTTGTCCATGTGTGTGTGAGTAACTCTTGTATCAGGTCTTTTATTTTTAAAGTTTAAATTTACATATTTAATGTTGCATAATCATTTTACTATTCAAAGCCTGGTGGTACACTTGAGAAGGACTGCTACCTAGGAGGAAGACTGGTGCTTCTTATAATTACTCAGTGCTGTACTGATTTGCTTTTTAGACCAATTTAACAAAGGTAATGGAGGAATTCATAACTGCAGCAGAGTCTTGCATCTGCTCTCATGGGACAGTTCCTGTTTGTTTGTTTGTTTGTTTGTTTGTTTGTTTGTTTGTTTGTTTGTTTGTTTAGTTACCGACGCTTTCAATATCTCACACTATATGGGACAAAATGGTAGGTTAAGTGAATAGGAACTGGAAATGACGCAAAAGGAAACTGTCAGCATACTTGCTGGGACTGAGGAAAACCACAAAAAACCTTAGGACAATCACCTTTCCGGCCGAAATTCGAACGGTGTACTGACTAAATGCGAGTCAAAAACCGTTTACTCTTTACCCAGTGTGTTCGTTGTTATCGGCCTGCATTACGTAACAAACAATTGCTTGACAAGTGGGTTCAATCATGCAGCTAATACTGTGGGCTGAACCGTGAACCAGATAGAATGTGATACAAGCAAACGTTGTTGAGTGAACTTTCAAACTGGTTAAAACCGGCTGCCAAGTGGAGAGAGAGCCACTTCTTTCTTTTTTCTGACGAGAATGATGACAACTGCATCCTGACCGTGTACAGCTGCCTACATACGCGATGCATTTCCGCTGAGAGGCCAATGTAGGGGAACCACGCCGTGCGCGCTGTTTGTGGCTTACACAGAGACACGTGGATTTGTAGTTATTTTATCTATATTTCCAGAATTGTTTGTTTGCAGTTAACGAAGATTTATTACTAGATTATGGAGTTTTCGAACTATCCTGACATTTCAACCTACGGCAAAATTTGTCTGTGGAGACTAAGGATAGAAAATAATTTAAACCTTCAGGCTAGTATTTCCCAAACTTTTTTCTTGCGCGCGGACCTTTCGGCTTCGAAACATAACAATAGAACCTCACATCCTTGTTCACGCAAATACAGAGATAAATACATAGAACTGATTTTGTATCAATCCTGAACTGAGTCATCCCGGTGTGTTGCTACCATTCAATTTTAAATTAGTGGTGTGTCTGACTGTGGTTTCTTAATTT
>BLKM01008061.1:0-12959 GCA_013340265.1 Coptotermes formosanus
TCTGGCTTGCATGAAATTTGGGGAATTTGTTGACTAGCTGAGACTTGGTAGCTTCACAAGAAGGATTCTGCTCCTTGGAGCTAGTGAGTTCATTGACAGTAGCAGTTTTAACAAGAAAAAAGGTTTGTTTTTAACTGCTGTAAATTTTTGCGCAAAATTTATCTTATAATCAAGTCTCATGGTTTGATTTTTATCATGTGATACCCACAATCTGTGGTTCAGGTGTATTAAGCATAACTGAGATGAATGTAAAGGGAAATATTGATTTGTTATGGGTATAATTTGGTGAATGAAGTCTGGTAATACATTAACACAGCAGGCATTGGTTTGTGGGGGTAGTGTTTATCTTTAGAAGGCTCTGGTGGTATGGGTCTTGGTAGCATGTGGAGTGGATTAAATATCAGTGACTTGCAGGACCTTGATCAGTGGAACATGTGGCAGGATTTTGTGATAAGTGCATCCTGTTAGAGCTACAAGGAATATTTTAGTCTCTATTTTTGTGTGTTGTGGCATGGTATATAGTTAAGCTACAGTTAGGTTACATTCTTCACAGGTAACTGAAATTCATGGTCTTAAATTATGTACAGTCTCCACATTTGAAGTCTTGTCATGCATAACTTTACAAACAAAATCTGTGTCCTGGCAGAATACAATGGATGTATATCAGATACAGACAAATATGGAACAACAATTGATTATGTTGAGTTTTAAGCATACGCCTTGAACACTGTGAGGAGAAAGCCTTCGATACAGGAGTAGGTATTAACCTTGTTTATCTTCTAGAGAAAATTAATAAGCAGTAAGCACATCAGAATTCATTTTTGGTGATAGAAGGTTTGAAGGAGATGTGGGTGTTAGATTCCAAAAGGTTTAACATATTTATTTAAGAATAAAACAGATGTTCCAATTCCATGGTTACATGGTGAGTTGTCTTAAAAACGAATTTAACTTGAATTGTCCAAAAATGTGAGGTTTCAAGTTCTCAGATAATATGGGGCTGGTAATTGGGTTGTAATTTGGGTGTACTGTGTTGGAAGAATGCAGTGCTTGATGAGGTGTAGTGCATGCGTCTTCTGTTATGGTAGTGTAGTTCACACAGCAAGTAGAGGTTAAGTCATGCACCATGCCGGGATAAAACACACATATAAAATGGTAATGCTTGCTCATTAGTCATTACTGGTTTGTACGTTAGCAGATGGTTACAAATATTAGCTGGAAACTGTAGCAATGAAAGGTGCGCTTTGGCTAGTTGTACAGTGTTTGCCTTCGCTTCAGAAAGTCCTAATAAGCAGCAGTAGGTAGGAGCACTGCTAAATGTGTGTTACTATTTTATCAGGTTTAGTACATTAACATAAATGTACTGGTCTTTGGAGAACTTTCCAATTTGTTGAGGTTAGGTAATTTTACATTTTGTTTCCAATGATGACATGAAATTTCAACAGTCTTTATAGTAGTATAGTAGTTTGCCCACGCATTAAGTGCAATGCAGAATATTCCTAAATATTTAATTATTGACAATTAATCAAGTAATTATTAGTCAGAAACTGGAGGAAGGCTTACAGAAGCCGTGCAAGTCATACACATTTGGTGAACTCTTTGGAACATAAATATTGTTGAGAACAAATGTAATGCTGTCTGCAGAAAAATGTCCATTGCAAAAAAATTATAATAATTATAAAATCAGCCTTAGAGTACCCTTAGTTTTACATCGTGAATGATCTGGGATTTGTTTCTTATAATGATACTAACAGTACTAGTAATAAAGGAAGATGTCAAAGTTATCATTTTTATAAAATGGTTTTAGTTTCCACAGTTTTATTTAACAGTGAAATGGACTAAGAAGAACAAAGCAATTAAAAAATTGTGAGGAGCAGAAATTCACATTCTAAGGAGTTTCAAGGGTTGTACAAGATTAAACTCCTCTGAACATACAAATTTGGATGTATGGTAGTAAAATACATATTTGGTAAATGGAGGAATTGATGACTACAAAGAAAAATGGTTAATCCTCTTGAACACAGTGGAAATGATGATACAGTCTTCAGTACATACCTAAAGGATGTGGGATATATTTCCAGATGGAGGAAGATAATGCAAATGGTATTGTTACTATGGCACTCCAAATGGAGTTACTCATTTTATGGTCAAGACAAAACATCTGGAAAACTTTTCATGTTGGGAACTGGCTTGGTCTGCATCCTTGGGTGAAGTGTTTGGGGGTGGGGTGGGGGGGAAGGGGTGGATGCCTGTTGTGTTGGGTCCATTAGATCAAAGAAAACTGTCAGCAAAAATGTAAGGTTGTTTCATGTTTTGTGTAAGTACCGTAGTTTTATGCCCTTGCAATGTGTGTTACGTTGTATCACGTGGGTCAGAGGTTTTGGCTTTCACTTGGGAAGCAATAAGATTGACGGTATTTGACCTGTCTTATGTCACAAAAATTTGTTTAAAGTCCTGTTCGTTTTTTTTAGTTAAATATTGTGTTTTCCTTGGTCTATATGAATTGAGTACGGAGGTCTAGGATCATTCATGCAAAGTAAAGTAAGGAGTTGTAAGTGAATGGCAGATTGCACAGTACAGTATATTGTGTAGAAAGAGAGACAGGCAGAAAATATCGAAAGTAATGCATGTGATAAAATCTGAAGCACAGAATATACTGTATGTGACACAACATACGAGTCATGAAGTAACTGCAGAAAGAAAATTACATACCAAGGAACTTCTGGAAATGGTGATCAAGCTTCCAGGCTTTTACATTGGGTGTTGCTCAAACGATAGTCGTCTCGGTTATTACAGAATGTGGGGTAACTATGTTGAGACGTTTCGATGGAATGTGTTGCCTCCGTGTTCAGGGTGACTGAATTTGTTTGAGGTGGCCGCTTCGGCCAATCACTTGAACCAAATTCAGTGTAGGAACCCAGAAGACAGTACTAGCAAGATATGTATTTTATGTTACGGGAACAAGCGTGCAAATTCTGTACGAACGGGGTTCATTGCGTAGTGAGATATAGGGTGGTAAATGTATAAACAATGTTAAGAGTATGAACTGGATTAAGGTGGTTTGGTGGTGGTGACGTGATGACGTTAAAGCTTTCTGTGCTCAAGTAAGCTATATACCCATTGCCACCTGTCGAAAGTTTCTGTCTTTCATGCACTGATAGAAATACAGTCAAACTCGGTTATAACGTCATGAAAGGGACTGAATATTTTGTGTCGTTATAAACGAATTTTGTGCTAACCGAGGAGTATAATGTTATGGTTAACAGTGAGGAATTAACTGGTACGACAGAATATCTGACGCTATAGGCGAGGTGTCGCAGAAACCGATGTCGTTATAACCGGCTTCTACCGTAGTTTTCAGAAAAGATGCAGACGTTTATATCTGAGTGCGTTATACAGGGAGCGTGCTGTAAGAGGTCTGAGATTGCCATGACAGTGAATGCCCTGTGCTGGTCTTCTGGGATGTGATGTCCCACAGTTCAGTTGATATGCACTGATCATACAAAGGCACTTAATGCGTCCATCTTCAGAGTACTCAACCCTGACGACAGACGCAGTAAGCTCCTACAAACGTTTGGTAGCTGTCTTACTGAAATATACAGCTTTACATCCCACTAGGCTGTAGTTTAAAGGATTTGGTTTGGGAACAGCAGTTAGTTTTGCTTCTTAACGCAAATCTCTTCTGTATCTTGTGTCCATTATAGATTTACGAGTGTACATCAGTGCATAAAGAATAATAAGAAGATCAGCGGCTACCTTGAGCTTGTGTTCGCTGCAGTCAGCATGTGGCACCGTAACAGCTGACAACGTACGTACGTCTTGTTTGCTTTCTGTAATCATCAGGAATAATATGGCTAGTGCGGTAAGTACACTCTTATTGATTTATTAACTTACAATCTTTATAAATTATTGACTAGTAACAGTTCGAATCTGGAAAGTATGCGCATGTATGCATTGAACTGGGAGATGCGGCGTTTGTCCGTGCTGAAGAGGAGAAGTCACAGGGAAGCATTGTGGTAGGGGGAACATCCTGTGCGCAGTACTAGTCCCTTATTTGGAAGTGCAGTATGGATAATGAAATACTTGCCTTTTTTCAAGCAGCGTGCAATTTCGCAATTTTATTTCCAGCGCCTCCACAGCATAATAATTTGAAGCTGATTTGTTAACACTGTTCTCACGTTGTGCCGGTTGCTAAGCCTACTGAAAGAAAAATGTAAGCTGACGATAATCGAACAAATTTAACTGCTGCATTTATACGAGTAAATCGTCGGGAAATATCTTTAGCTGTAATTTGGCAATTGTAATGCTGTTGGACGGAAAGAGACACATAGTTTTCTGCGTAAGTTTTACTACATGTTTGGATACTCATTTCTACTCTGCAAACTTACGGTGTTGTCGAAAGTCTGAGAGCCTTTCAAAAAGATTCTACGGGTCTGAAATTGTTAAACAGCTCATTAATTACACCGAGGGAAGATTTTTTATTGGGATTTCTAGTCTTTGCTGGGAAGATAACATTAAAGTGAATTTTAAAAGAGAGAATATGTATGGGTGTGGGTTGGATTTACCTGGTTGAGGATATGATCCAGTGTCTTTTGAACCCAACAGTGACATTTTTATTTTACGTATATACAAGGAGGCGATTTTCTTTACCTGCTGTGCAAATCATAGCATCTTAGTTTCATACAGTATTCCATAATACGCAGATAAGCTGTGCATCCATGCATCCTTCCTTCCATCCAAATGTGCGTTATCTTGTGTAACGGGAGTTCTTGGTGACGTCCAGACAACGAAGTAAGAGCTTAAGAGAGGCGTTCGGTTATCGTCCGTCGAGCACTGCGTTGACGGTATGTCGAGTATGAATGGTGCGATAATTCCAGCAGAAACATGACACACCCCACACTATGGCCTATTATAAGGGCGTAGAAAGCAACAAGAAGATGAGAGATGGTGAAAACAAAATATTCTCCAGACGTAATTCCTTCATCATGAAAATAAGTAGAAAGTGTCCAGTGCTCTCTGTCATGTTTGGTGATTTCNGCATATCCACAGCATCGTCATATTTATTGCTGGACACGAGGAGAATTCTGTCCGGTGAGAAGGATGCAGTGGCGATATTAGCCACAAAATATGCCAAGTGACTCGGTTCAGTGGTGATATAATTGAATTGTGGCGTTGTAGCCCCCACAAATAATAGCACTGCTTGTATCAGTAGCGTCTGCATTTGCAGTGAGGGATGTAACAACATGCCTTTGGTAATGATTTAGAATGGGTTTTGGGAGGAAGATGTGCAAGAGTATTTTCCGTGGGGAATCCCCACGAGAAGTTGTCTTTTGTAAAATGGACGATAAGGAATGGACATATATTGAGTTTATTAAAATGTGTTTTGAATTATATGTAATTCTGTCAGGTTTGGAAGAAATTTCTTAGAAGCGGACAACTTGGAGGTGTGTAAATAATTTTTGTTTTAGAGGGAATAGGAGAGGAAACCGTTGTAGATTGTTGCGAAAAAAGTTCCAGGATAGAAAGTTGGAAAATAAAAGTTTCTTGCTTACATTTGTATCGAAAGGAATATGAAACTAGTTACTTCCGCATAACATACAAACACCACATCACATACTGTTTGTCTTACACTTCAGGGGCTACGCATTGATACCAGATATCGCTGCAACCAGATCACCTTTCATGAGAGTGTATTCATGTTTGTCATCTCGCAGAGGATGACCGAGTTTCGATATTTCGTGTTCACGTTGTAATTTTTATTTCCAACACAACGACCAGAAGAGTTGCTTTTGCAACTGGAATTTCCAGTTGTTCGTCGCCGAGTGTATAAATGCGGACGGAGAATGAAACCTGCTAGTTGAAGTGCGAGGTCCAAGAGTCGATGGATATTTTCCTTCACTCCTGTCTGCAAGTACCTTTTGTGTTACTTTGGAGACAATACAGCTGCATTGCGTTTTGCCTTTCAAAAGTTGAACACAAGTATGGTACTTCTGTTCGGTTGTGCCAATGTAATGGCGTAAAGTGCGTTTACGTCTCGCTACAGTTTGAAAGTCTGCAGTCGAAGGATGAAAATCAACACCGTAATGTTGCTGATAAAAGGGGCTATGCAGGAACTGGGTTGGGAGATATATCAGTTTTTGGAAAGTCATTTGTAAATTGTAACAAAAAGGAACGCCTTTGTTGTACTTCTTTAATGTAAGACATCCCCCGTTTGCGTGCTGATATAAGCACATATTTTATTCAGTCTCCACAATTTGACCCAACAAGTGGCTTGCCACAAGTTTTATCGACAATTAATTTCGGTTCAGTAAACATCCATCGTCAGACCATAAGAAAAACTCTTTTTGTTATGGCCTGATGATTGCTGTTTTATCAGCCCAAACTATTTGCCGATGAAAAATGTGTCAAGCGACTTGTTGGATCAGATTATGGAGTTTTATGACAAAAAATATACACTTTCACGCTTTCACAGTCGTTGTGGGATTATTACATGTGGCTAATGGTTTGTATTTTGTCATTGATAATATCTGCATAATGGCGAGTTTTAGGTATCTGCAAGCTGTGTACAGTCTGTTTAGAAATTCGCGCCTAAGTACCACATCACACAATACATTTTCAGTGTATGTACATTACGACGGTGTCAGTATCTTGGATTGTAGCAACATAGTGTCGATGTTGGGCTCAGTTATGAGTGGTGAATTAGCAAGGATGCGGAATGTGGGGCCGTTGCCTAATCGAGATACGGACTGAGGAAAACAACAAAATGCTTAAACCAGGATTGCAGATTCGCGGGCCGGGACTCATAGCGCATACAGTTATACAGAACTGCCGCTACACCAGTCCGTTACGTAACATACGCACTGTTACCGCTACACCAGTCCGTTACGTAACATACGCACTGTTACCGCTACACCAGTCCGTTAGGTGACATGCGGAGCCTAAGTGTACATTGGAACGACAACATTCCTTGCTAAATACTTAGACCGGCGAGTAATTTTCTGCGAAATACGTCTAAAGTAGAAGTTGATGTGACATTCAGGCACATTTTTCTCTTATCATCTGGCTACTTAGGCGTTAAGATGGAGTATGCTGCAAGTGATTTTGTATGACTAATGTTGTCTAGGTCACGCAATTAAATGAGATTTCTTTTCAACGTTAAATATATCTGATTTATTCCACTGAAGTATCATCATGTTTAAATATACTGCCCTGTATTTATATTTAATTAATTATCGTGTATGATTTTAGGTTTTTGCTGCGGTGAATACTCATATACTGACTGTCTGTGTTATGACGCCGTGTTGCTTGGTAGGTGGTTACCAGTGTCTGAGCAGTGTAACATTCGCCAATTTTAGTGTGGAGAATAGAGGCTGTAGAAGAAAATAGAGATCTACGTATTCAGTACACATTATGGTGTCCATCTTATACAATACGCTTGGTGTGATTGAGCGTGTACACCCCATTTGCCGTGGTTACGATGTACTGTGTTCTCTGTCAGATAGAAGGCGAGGCTGAAAAAATACTGCGTCGTCGAACGTATTACAACCAGCACAACCACCTTGCAGCACTCGCGTAGATGAAATTAAAGCTCCATTTTCTTTAAGAATAAAGAAATGACAGATGAAATGTACAGTGGAAAAGCGCGTGAATATTATGACGCCTCGTGGCAAGTCAAACATAATGCGTGTCTTATGTGCTGTACGAGTGATGAGCATTAAACAAGAATTGCTTATTGGTCTCGGTGAATGTGAAGTGCATTTTCTGGGAATTATGTACCAGTTATCAAATGTACTTTAATTTAATTTGACTCTTCCGACTACGAACCGATCGCTTCATTTAGAGCCCTCTGTGTAGGTTACATGGGGCCAGTATCTTCTCTGACGTTGATCAAGAACATGGCGTAGGACATTACCTGATTCAGTACCTGAAATGTGATAATAAACGGGAAATTTTAGTACACCGAACTCTATATTGCTGTTAACACACATCACAACAAGAAAAAATTTTTTCTTCAATTATCGAACGACACAGTGGAGAAGAATCCGCCTTAAGAAGGCAATAAGCAGTCCAGAAACTTTCAACGTTTTAAGGAAGGAAAATATTATTCATCTTCATAATCACAACAGGCCACCACTTGTCCCTGTCCTGAGCCTGATTTATGCAGTTCTAACTCTCGGAAAACATTTTTCTGAAGCTTATTTCGTCCAAATACGTCTAGTTCTTCTAATAGTTCGCTTTCTCCAAAGTTTAAAAGTCAACATTTCGTCCGAGCTTCTCACATCACCCTTCCTTAAAGCATCCCCCTCTAATTCAACCGCCCTGATTTGATCACCGTAACAATACTAGGCGAGGAGCGGAAGTTAAAGAATCTTGTCGTCATGTAGTTTTCTTACTCCTGCTAGGAGACGGATAGCTCAGTTTGTATAGTAACTGAACTGCGGGTTGGACAACAGAAGAATCGGGTTTTGATTCTGGATAGGGTCAAGTGGCCATTCGCTGCTGTAAATTTTTAAGAGCTGTTCTGAGTTCCAACAAGCGTCGTATTTAATTTTCAAACGGGGTAAAATAGCCGAGACTTGAAGTTTACGACCAACCTCCAAATACTATGGATGTTAAAAATGCATGGAAATATACTTCCACTTCCCCATGCGTCTTCATGGTATAGTGCTTTACTAAGGAAAGGGACAAGCTTACCTTTCCTCCGTAATGTTACTTACCCTGTGACAGGCCCAAATATTCTGCTTAGCCCCCATTCTCAATTACCCTTGTGTGTGTTACTTTGGTGTGAATATTGGAGTTTCAGACTCATATAAAATACTTGAAACTGCCATTTTTGCTAGGGAGAAGCTTGTAATTTAGGCTGTAGGCTTATACAATGGAATTGTTGGATGGGAGTGAATAATGGATTGGGAAGGAAGTTTAAGGGAGTGGCCTTTGTTTAACTACAGGTGTTTTCACCGTATTAGCCTGGAGAGACTGAAGAAATTTCAAAAGCCTCTGTCAGGGATGCTGGTGTCCTGGCCCGGATTCGAACTGGGCACTTTCAAAGTGGAAATCACATAGCGGTACCGGTTGGACCACGTTGCTGGGTCCGCTGCGTTCCATCCCACACTTCGTGTTTCTAATACTATTCAGGGTTTCGGTTCCGCTATGCCTTACCGTCATCATGGTGTGACGTGACAGAGGTGCGAAGCCCCCTGCTGTGAGGGCCAAGTCCTGGTTTGCTGCGGTCATCATGAACATGAGAGTGCGCTGTTGCCGGAGGGATGCCTCCATCCACCGACTCTTCCAGACGGATTCCTTAACAAACGTAGCCTGAAATAGGAAATAAAATATATTCCGTTTAACGCCGGTCTCAATTTTCTGATTAAAGTGATGTCATCAGTGCAATATTGGGTGTTTCCACAGCGGGTGTACGTGTATTCACGAGTAAAAACTCATTGTTGTGGGATGGGCTGCATTTCCTCACTCAACTGTTGTCCCGAAGCGTCTGTATGTAACTACGAATCTACGCCGCGTAACATCCCAGAAGGGCGAAGATCTCACTGCATGAAAATCTGTTTGCCTTTCAGCTTGCGCCTCACTGAATGCGGCAAGAAGGTTTTTGTGAACAAATGTTGTAGAGGAAAATGAAGCATACGTTTGATATTGACTATATTTTCTCATATGTCTTTCAATTTTCGAGATAATTAAAAGAAAGTAGTGAAGCGGCCGGAATCGTTCCGCTATGCCTACATATACAGTCGAACCCGGTTATAACGACATCCGGTACTGAGGCACCTCGTCTATTGCGTCAGATATTCTGGGGTACGAATTAATTCCTCACCTTTGACAATAACATCATACTCCTCGGTTATAACCACACTTGTTTCTTCGTCTTCTTCTTCTTCTTCTTCTACTTCTTCTTCTTCTCCTCCTCCTCCTCCTCCTTCTTCTTCTTCTCCTCCTCCTCCTCCTTCTTCTCCTCCTCCTCCTCCTCCTCCTCCTCCTCCTCCTCCTCCTCCTTCTTCTTCTTCTTCTTCTTCTTCTTCTTCTTCTTCTTCTTCTTCTTCTTGTTCTTCTTCTGTCATTGCAGGCCTTAGTGGACCCTAGCCTCTTTCAAAATTGTCCTCCACTACTGTCGGTCCTGTGTCTTTGTTTCCAACTTTGAAAGCGTCTCAACAAGACATTGTTTTGTGCGGGGAGGTTCTCAGCCCACGCCCAACCCCTAACCTGGAGGACCAGTGTATCCGTTTTTGTCTGGGCCATCACGTTCGACCCGTCTAGTATGGGAGGCCCTACCAGTAGCAATGCTAGCGCTAGCATAGTTCTCAGGATCATTTGACCCCCAAGCCCCACCACTACGTCAAAGTAGTGACACCTGCGGGGGGGGGGGACATTCCTTTATATTGATGCAGAATATTCAGTCCCTTTCATGACGTTATAACCGATTCCGACTGTACTTGTTTCACCGAAGGTTAATAGTAACCTACCTGATGAATAAGCTCTTCTCCAAAAAAACAGTATATTCCAAGCTGCATGATAAATAAAACTGCTACCATTATGACCTGCATCACGTCAGCAGTTTGGCCCCAAATCTGAAACATGACCACTTAATTTAAATATACCAACATCGATAATTTAAATATACCAACATCGATAATTTATGTGTGTTTAAAGAACAGTGGTCCCTCGGTAATCCGGATCCCCCCTGGTCCGGACAGTTCTGGGTCAAATATTTACTATTTCAATGGTTATTACAGTAAGTTATTATTATTATTATTATTATTATTATTATTATTGTGTACTGCTAGGTACTGTATATCCGCTTTAAGGAGTTTTACTTTAGCATTGAGTGATGAGTTTTTGTAAAGGTAAAGCAATCCCATTACAGGCCTGGACAGGCCCTGAGGGTTCCAGAGGTTGAGACTCCCAGATTTCAAGGCAGTCGGCACATGACGGTGGTAAGGTTGTCAGCCCTGCGCAACGGCCGCCTTACTCATTCCTGTTAAAGGCTGAGTGCGACTGAAAGAATTATGTCAATGAAAAATTCCGATGACACCCTCGGGAATCGAACCCGCGACCTGCCGGTTTGTAGCGCAGTGCCTCAACCAACTGCGCTCCTGATGAGTTTTTTTATGTTACCTGTACCACAGATATTCCCCTCGGTGGTCCGGATTGCCGGGTTATCCGGACCACTTTTACCCCATGTATTCCGGATGACCGAGGGACTGCTGTATATCTGACGGCGTTCTCATACCGTGACAGCAGCCATAGCAAGGAAGCATAGGGCGCCTATGACAATGAGGAAGTGACCCAGTACCGCTGCACTCAAGGTGTCTTCCATGGCCCGCATTAGGCTGAAACACATAAAAGAGTCAAGATCATAAAACCCTCAAAGCCTATCACATGGTGGTGTTCTGGGCCATCCCACCGTGCTGTCGGGTAGGAGCAAAGTTTGGGAAGAATATTCTGTATTGCGGGGCCGCGGTGGTGCAGTTGGTTGAGGCACTGCGCTACAAACCGGCAAGTCGCGGGTTCGATTCCCGATGGTGTCAGGTTTTTTCATTGGCATAATCCTGTCGGTCGCACTCTGGCCCTGGGGTCGACTCAACTTCTAAGAGAAATAAGTACCAGGAATATTTCCTGGGGGGTAAACGCGGCCGGTGCTTGTGGCTGACAACCTACCACCTTCATGTGCCGATTGTCTAGAAATCTCGGACCCTCCGGGCCTGTCCAGGCCTGTAATGGGACTGCTTTACCTGTTACCTTTATCCCGTACTGCTTTCATTTTTCCCTCGATCCTCAATGTTGTAATACTGTAACATTTTACGCATATGCACGGCATCAAATGTGTTTGGCACTATGACAAGTCGCCACGCTTTTAGGATGGAACCTCTCCTCTATGTAGGGTGCAATGATCAGCTTCACGCTCTGGCCTGCTTAATCTCGACGTAAGGGCTCCCGGTACCAGCGGTTTGTACCACAGTCTCATTGGGTGTGGAGATGAGGAGAAAAATTCTGTTCGTATCCCAGAATCTAAAGTCTTAAGGAAAAAGTAAGGCGTGCGACTTAGGGGCTTATGATTGTCAGGTGTAGACGGGGCGCTAATTTGAAAATTAGTCTGAACGGGAACGGTGCGAAGCGTCAAATTCCTGTGAAAACGGTAACGAACTTTCTGGTTCTACAAAGGAACTAATATTTCTAGACCAGGCGAGCGACTGTAAGCTTCTGGAGGAGGACTTCACTGACCAAGTTGATTCAAAAGGGAATGCGTCCTACATGCTTTCATGGAAAATAAATAAATATTACATATTCTGAATGTGTATCTGCAGGCTTAATTATCCAGCACGCAATGCGCATGCGCCGTGTTATATTGTCATCTGTGGCCTGTCTGGTTCTACCATATTTTTCCACATTATCTCAAAAACGGCACGATTTTCGGGAAAAAGTTATTGAACATAAAATATGTTTTGACTTCGTGTACAAATTTTGTGTGAAATATTTCTCATCCCAAGAACTGAGCGAGGTACTACCGTAAATGTGCATAGGTCTTCATGTAAAATACCCGTTATTCTTGTCAGGTTTCAATGAAGCGTGAATTTTCTGGACAGATTTTTGAAAAAATATTCAAATATTAAATTTAATGAAAATCCTTCCGGTGGGAGCCGACGCGTTCCTTTGAGGACGGACAGACTGACATGATGAAGCTAATAGTCGCGTTTCGAAATTTTGCAAACGCGCCTAAAAAAGCAGAAGCAATGAAGGAAGTTATGTATCCAGGTTTTACTTTACAAAGTACAGGAGAATGGAATAAACATAAATGTAGACTAATGGCAAACGGAAATAGATTTTTAGTGGCAATCGATATGTTTGTGGCAAGGGCATCAGGTATGAAGATGGTGATTCTTGCAAATGTACGTCAAGTGTCGCGTGAGTCGAGACTGATGTTTGGGGCGGAAATCAGGGGAATTAAAAGGGGC
>BLKM01008061.1:17959-140155 GCA_013340265.1 Coptotermes formosanus
GGGGGGGGGGGGGCAGATTTTTCGGAAACTGTGGAAGATATTTTTCAAACTATTTTCTGATATGGGCTGTCGCAAGGATCTCGTGATACAGAATGTTAAGAATTTTCGATACTCAAGGTTATGAAATGTTTTGTCTCGCTTCATAAAGGTAATAAGTGAAACATGTGAAGCCCATTTTACGTGCAGCGTTGTCAGTGCATCCCCATTTCCACGTTTCAATAATATGGAGCCAGCAAAGTACCTGTTCGATTCTACTGCAATTCTTTATCTTACCTGAGAACATTTTGGTGGAGTCGAACACACTCGTGAAGTTTCTCTTTATCAGCGGCCGGGTCCAGCTGGTTTTCTTTCCCGAAGTCTTTTAGTCTTGCCTGAATCTTTTCCAGTTGACTACAGGCAATGCACACCAGGGTTGCGTAGAGACCGAGAAATGCCAGGTACAGTGACAAGTTCACCACAGTGGAGTATATCTGTGTGCAACGAAATCAAGGTACACGTTTATAGTGGGATCAGTTGTATCCATAACGAAGCAGTCACTACCTTACTATACATTTTTCTTCACTGCTTAAAAAGTGCATCATATGTACGGATAGTTTATTCTAACTTATAAACCAGTGCTTTTCAAACTGTGGTAGGCGGATGGTCGCCTGATGGTACATAATGAAATTCAGGATTTTTTTCAATAAGTAAAATTTAGAAACATTAACTGCGCCGTTAGAATTCTTTTAAATGTGTTGAAATGTAGGGAAAAACATTTATAAAGTATATATCGAGGTACTGTTTTATCGTTAGAATATAAATACGCTCTCCTCTGTCGTCTAATCGCGTTATGTTAGAAAAGTAGCAACTGCGAATTTTGAGGTTTCCACAGTGTTGCTGTTTCATTGGTTGGCAGGTTTGAAGACTTACAACCTGCCAACCAGCGAAATATCCCTGAAGACCAGCATTCTGGATGTATGCATTAATATTTACAGTAGGTAATATAAGCGTATATGTGTTGTACTGTGGCAGTGGTATGCGTACATGTGTTGTACTGTGGCAGTGGTACGCCTACATGTGTTGTACTGTGGCAGTGGTATGCGTACATGTGTTGTAATGTGACAATGGTACGCCTACATGTGCTGTACTGTGACAGTGTTACGCCTACATTTGTTGTACTGTGACAGTGTTACGCCTACATTTGTTGTACTGTGACAGTGTTACGCCTACATTTGTTGTACTGTGACAGTGTTACGCCTACATGTGTTGTACTGTGACAGTGGTAGGCGTATATGTTTTGTATTGTACCAGTAGTATGCGTACATGTGTTGTACTGTGACAGTGGTACGTGTACGTTCATAATTTATCGCCAGAGATTAAAAGTGAGACAGTATAAGTTATTTCGGATTGTGGGCAGCACCTGTATAATTATGGTGATTTCGTGTATTGGGCTTGGTCGGGAGTCGAAGGGGGTCCACATGGCAAGTCCCAGTTTCTCAGATCCAACACCTCGAAGCAGCATGTAGATGCTGTGGGGCCCAAGAACTATCCAAGCAAGGTACACCATAGCTTTTTGGATCCAGGGGATTAGTCCTGCCATTGTCACGTTCCCGGAATCTTCGTCCCGCCTGGGGCAGTCCTCCCAGATGAAGTGTTCGGTCTGACGAATCAGCTTGTCGATAGAACCTTTGCGAAATCTGTAACGAATTTTGCGAATTTAGGTCATGGTTGTGTATAAAATTACACCGTTTAACAGCGTCTGCCCTGAAGATGGATGCAATAGGATCCCCAAAATGTTGATAACTGCATATAGACCTACACGGTGTCATAACTGAGAGAATGCCAGTGAGAATGTCACGTTTTATTACCTTCGTAACTAATGTTTACTTAAACAGTCCGAGGGTAAAGCATGGATTCATGACTTCGAGTGAGGGGAAGTTGACGAGAAATAATTGAACTCAGGAGAAGAAATGAAGGGTAGATATCGAAATCTCCACAGCAAGGAAATGTTTAATTTGTGCTCTTCAGACAACGCTATTATGTCGATCAAAACGAGGAAGATTGGATGGGCCAGTCTGGTCGCCCGCATGGGGAGATATTTGCCAAAATTCAAATATGTCGGAAATTTGAACAGAACTTAGAATGAAACTTCTGGTTCTCTGCGAGACACAGAACATCTTGACCATTTGGTCGCCCGCATGGGGAGATATTTGCCAAAATTAAAATATGAAGGAAGTTTGAAGAGAATTCCGAATGAAACTTCTGGTTCTCTGAGAGACACAGAACATCTTGACCATTTGGTCGCCCGCGTGGGGAGATATTTGCCAAAATTAAAATATGAAGGAAGTTTGAAGAGAATTCGGAATGAAACTTCTGGTTCTCTGAGAGACACAGAATATCTTGACCATTTGGTCGCCCGCATGGGGAGATGTTTGCCAAAATTAAAATATGAAGGAAGTTTGAAGAGAATTCGGAATGAAACTTCTGGTTCTCTGAGAGACACAGAATATCTTGACCCTCTGAGCGACAGTGAGGTCCTAAACGTGGGTTGTGCTGCATGGAGTTGGACTACTGCTCGTTTTCTTCAGTGTAAATTTCCTCAGATGTCCTGCAAGAGAGACCGGAGTAAAAGTACCAAATATCTTCTCTTCTCGAATAAGCTGAAACGCCTTTACGATGCCTCTTTACGGAAGAGACCCTATTGCGTAAAAAGGGAGAGTATTTCCTGCATCTGCTATAATTTTGATATGTGTTATTTTGAAAGCGTTTCGGCTGTAGGTTTGTCTGTTCCAACAGCTGCTCGTATTTCTGTGGCTCAATTTGACGCGAAGGGCGTCCACGTCTTCCTCTTGAGCAGTACAACAGATTGCGTGATGCTCTAAATTTATCTTATTTTATGAAGAAATTTAAATAATGTTTCTAATATTTAATAAGAGTTTATGCTTACTTACGCTGCCTTAGGCATTTCACTTTATTACTGCAAGCTAACCACGAAATATCAAACCATTTTTCATCTCGCGCTGTTGACACAGCCACATCGAATTGTCTGGCGCAACGTTTAGCGAATCTACTCCGTATTAACGACGTTGTGGTTTGGATTCCCTTCCCGTATTTGGTATCCAAACTGAAGATTTTCATAGACTTCTTAAGTCGCTCAAAGCTCATCGACAGGTTTAGTTGTAAAAATACACCTTCAGATATGTGATGATTTATGATTAAGAATTGCCCGTCCGTGCGATCTTGCACAACATTAGATTGTTACCTCAATAGAAAACAACAAAATTACTAAACTTAAAGTAAATTCCTCTATCACCTGACGAACAAGTCTATCCAATATGAAGTAGTAAGGGGCATGGCGATTCTAGCGGGTTCCAGCATTTCTTCAGTGCTATCCAAATGTCTGAAAGTTTCAATGACTTGTCCTATCCAACAGCCGTAACCAATGCTGATCGCGAAAACGGCGTATATCCTATAAGCCACGGATTTGCCATCACCCATTATGGGATTCCCCACTATCTTGAAGAATGTCCGATACAAACGAAAGCGTGTTTCCGTGTTCATACCGACTCTGCCTTGCTTACAGTGCTGCTTCAGTCTTACTTTCTTAGTAGGCAATTGCGTGACCTCGACATGAATATTGGATTGGAAGCTCAGTGAATTAATGAACGCATCTGTGTCAATGGTTCCAGTGACGTGTAAATGATGCACAGAGTTCTGTGGTGTATTTAAGATGCCTTGGAACACGTGATCAGTGTGAAAATTTAAAGTTATTATACAATTAAATATTGTAAAACATAAGAAACACAACGATTTAAACGTGTATGGAGTAAATTTAAAATTGTCCATTCCGTGGACATACTATTACAATAGGTATTATGACCACCTGGTACACAAAATTAAAAATAAAATATGAAGAAAAAATCGCATACAGTATATGAAGATAAAAACAGAAAAGAAAAACTCTTAAAAACGAGTGCAGTCATCTCATTTAATAAGAACTGCTTACTTTGGGACTCTTGTGAAATTTTCTACATTTTTTTAAAATTTAATGTGTTCCATGTCGGTGCACTATATTATACAAAAACACTAATCACCAACAAATGCACAAAGAGAGTTTTATCATCAATCATAACACACTCCTACATGTTTCAACCCTGCTGGGTCATCTTCAGGGAGAACGTTTTGTTATCGTTACACTAAGGTTGCACTTTATAGTTGAGTGAGAATGTGCTGTTGACTGTCCCTGCGGTCCCGCGGGACCGCAGGGAGTTCACGCCTCCAAAAACAACGCAGTACACTGTCAACAGCACATTCTCACTCAACTATAAAGTGCAACCTTAGTGTAACGATAACAAAAAGTTCTCCCTGAAGATGACCCAGCAGGGTCGAAACATGTAGGAGTGTGTTACGATTGATGACAAAACTCTCTTTGTGCATTTGTTGGTGATTAGTGTTTTTAGTATTTTTTTTATTTTGTGTACGAGTTGGTGGTAATACGTGTTGGTGTAGGGAGTGATTTATTTCACCTTAATTTTAAAAAAGGGAATTCTGGAAGCAAGATGCTGACTATGGAATGTGTGTGCATGTCACAGAATGAGGATGCTGGAGAACAGAATGTTCAGGAGGATGTGTAAACCGAAGAGAGGAGGAGGCAGTGACAGGGGGCTGGAGAAAGTTGAACAGTTAGGAGTGCTATGATTTATACTCCTCGCCAGATGTTACTGGGGTGCTGAAATCAAGCACGATGCGATAGGCGAGGCATGTAGTAAGCATGGGCGTTGGTGGAATACGTACAGAGTTTTGGTAGGAAAACCTGAGGGAAAGAGGCCTAGATATAAATGCGAGGATAATATTAAATTGTATATTAAAGAAATAGGATGAGAAAGTTAGGACTGGATTCATATGGCTCAGGATAGGGGCCATTGGCGAGGTTTTGTGAACAATAATGCGAGGGATTTTATAAATATATAAATCTGTATAGGATTATATATAAAATATATTATGCTTGTTCTCTTCTGGAATTTGATTTCTACAGAGAGCCAAATTTATTTCGAAAGCAGATTTGTGGGGTTACACGGTTTTTGAGATAAATAAGAAATTCCGGGCGATCGCACCGGGACTGTTACTTTAAGTTGTGCATATAAGTGTTGAAGTGTTGACTCCTTGTAATGTGTACGTGATATGGGACTGGACTGTAAATATTCTACGTATATTAAGAGACTACAGGGTGTTAAGATAATCTCCCGAAACTCGTAATTTGACAAGTATTTATAGCATAATAGCATAAAACATGGAAGTTATTTTTTCCACGTAGTAAGCCATTCTTAGAATTGCGGATATGTGGACCAGGTGTAAATGATTGCAGGAAATCGTCTTTCGTTGGTGTAATGTTACAGCCTACGTATTCTTCGGTCCGTATTGCAGCCTAGACCTTTGCCGTTAAAAATGTTACGTCTAGGCAGCAGCACCATTTATTGTATCATGCTTTCTTTCTAGAACATTTTGAAATTATTAGCGTGCATATTGAATGAAACTGTGATTTTTTAATATACCTGAGTAGGAATGCCTCAGAGGAAACATTGTCTGTGAAAATAACAACTACAGATGGTCACTGTCAAATTTTACTTTTGAAATTTCGCGGAATTTATTATTCTTACAAGGGAATAAAATAACTGAGACAATGGTAGTTCTATCCCACACCGCTTGCATTTGGGCCCTACATTATACGCAGGCCTATTACGTAATGAAAAAAAAAAAGAAACGTATTTTATTTCCATGCCTTCGGCACATGTTAATTCCCACTTGAATATTTCAACAGTAAGACTTTTCCCCTTCAGGTTTCCCAGAGGATCTTTGTATAAATAATGACTAGTAAGACTGTATCATAACGAAGTCTTCATGCATGTTACCACCAGGAGTTTCTTTGACTTGTTAAATAAATTGAACGTTTCTCTAAATCGGATAAAGCAATAAAATAAATATGGCCCTGCCATGCGGAGCTGAAACAGCTCAGATGACCGAGAAATCAGCTTCGCATCCTTAGTAGGGTCAAGAGACATGGCCCTTGTCAAGAACGCCCGCGCTCTATCTGTGGAACACACAGCCTTCTATTTTGTTGGTTACCGTTGGGTTTTTTTTTCTGAGGTAAAGCAGCAGGGGCTCGAAGCTGACAATTCAGCTTTATTTAGTGCCAGAATAAGAATGCATTGATCTATTCCTCCACGCTTCGACCTACGCCTGTTGATCTGAAAAGGTCTAACGAAAATTGTTATACCGTGCCTATTTACGAGGCGTGTAGGCGTACTTTATTTTTTAAATCGGAAGTTTTGGTATAGCCCATTGGTGGGCATCCTGAGGGCCGCGGTCCAGTTTTGGTCCGGTGCCCTTTCGTAAGTGACCCGTGGAGTCTTTAGTTCCTTGAGATCCTAATGAGAATCAGCCCCATATAAATATGTAATGAAATAATATCTTTTCTCGTACTAACTATAAACTGTGGAATTTCCATGAAAAAAAAAACGGGGGTTTCCACGAAGGGTTGAATACAGGCAATCCTGCAAATAGTAGGACTATGTAACGGTCTTTAAAAATTGAGAATTTCCTTTTATAACCCCCCGTCCCCGACCGCTTTCGTTATTGAAAGTTGAGAGATAAAACGCAAATACACGTGTTCTGTGCATAAAATGGATACAAGTCGGTGTTTCAATATATTAAAATTTAATTTAAAATCCTCTGTGTCGCTTCGCCAAATCACTCGTGTCTGAGCGGCCCGCGGTTAAAAAGTATTGCACACCCCTACCATAGGTCATAACCACACTTAACAAGTAGGCTGTTACACTTGTATCGTGGAATTCGGTGGGTGATAACAGGCCTAAGGAATGGTGACTGCAATTGGATTTGGCAGCAAGCCGTCGTAGACAGTTTAAAGTACTCGTGCTGTAATGACCTCGCGTGTACAGATAAATTGTGGCTGAAGGTGGTTTTTGTTAGGTGATGAATCATTGAATGCTTCTGCCAGAGGCAGACTTATCCCGCCAAAAAGACATGACAAAGTGGAGGTATAGCGCCACGAATTCTTCACCTCGTCACTAGATGGCGATTGTAATCAGCTTCACTCCCTGGCTGCATTACTTCCAGGGAAAAAGACCCCGGCATCTGTTGAATAAGTGGCTGGGATGGCCTCTGGTCTGGTCTGAGCGTTTTGGAGAAGAGAAGAATCTCCTGTCCCTGCCGGGGTTCGAAGGTCTGTTGCTTAGCCTTCCATCCCGTATGTTAGCCACTATACTGACCCAGCTACGTCGCTGCCAGGAGGGTTGGACGAAGTAAATCGGTCATGTCTTTTCAAGTATCGTCGTTTCATTTCAGTTCCGGACTGTTACAGTGCGTGCAACGTACTTGCATTACGGAGAATCAGGCAGGCAGTTGCTACAGCATGTGGCGTATTGTATGGTGGAATTGTTGTCGAGCACCTTGCTTTGTTACCTTATTTTCCTTTCTTGAAAAAAAGGAAAAGTGACGGGTTTCCGAGATCTGTACTTCCTTTGACTGTTGTTTCATCTTTCGAAGAAAAACTGATCAACAAGAAGCGTGATGTGGCTATTATGCCATGAGATTACGCCCAAACGATGTACTATCCAGCATCATAAAATCAGTAGTAAGGGCATGGCACACGCTCAAATTTGTGCGGAGGGCCACCACTAGCGTCACTTACTAATGAGTCCTGAAATCGTGATTGGCGGTAGCCTTTGGAAAAATGTGCAACTTGTACCGTAATAGTTTGTTAGACTGCAACACTATGTAACAGTTTCCCTTACCTCTCGCTGTGATTTTGATAATAAGTTACTTGAGCGAGGCATGTGACATTTGGTATGCAGATACATCACGCAGACACGAGTATGTAAACATCCAGTATGAAACACTGTTCATTAACATTCGGGAACATGACGAGGACGCCAAAGTGTTAGGTTTTATCAGACACGGTCACCATAGCCTATACAGAAGCTGTACTTCCACTCCAGTAACGTATTACTCAGCTCAACATTTGAAACCGTGACGTAAGTTTCCTTCCTGGTCTGTACAGATAACGCACAACAGATAAGTATGACGTACCAGTTTGCACTGAATGACTACCTGCCGCAGTAGTTGCATCATCCTCCATGAGATGGCAGTGGAGTGTTGAAACGTTCTGGTAATGCGGCTGTCGATAGTATCGAGGTTTGCAAACATCGGCCATGGCGACCGGCTGGCAACTGTCCCCAACTTTGGTAGTTTATTTGACTTATGTATGCGAGTGTGTATTTAAATATATAAGTGTCTTGACAATAACAATTTATTCCTGATGCTGCTATAAGCATTTCTGTTTGTGTGTAGCTCAGTTAAGGATTCCTTGATGTGAAAACATTGTTGATATGTTAGCCTTTAAGGGCAATTTCGCTTTACATGATGCACAACCTGTTGCGATTTGGGCGGTCGCGGTTTCGTTCATTTTGTCAGCTCATGCGTCAAAGAAACGCAAGATTTATGGGTTAAAATGTTGGTTATTTTGTGTATTGTGATCATTCTACCTTATATGTGTGTTTAAATGCGTTTTTAAGCATAAATCCAATAGTGACGTCAGTGAACAGTTACGATGACGCGCCATTTAATTGTATGAAAGGTAAGAACTTGATAATCAATTTCTCTACAGGAATATGAAGATAGGTAATGAATTACTTCTTTAATTAATTAATTAATGGTCAGTTTAACAACACTGTCAGGATCTCAGACTATATAGCATTTTTATTGTTGTATTTTGTCTGATATAGATTGTGTAGTGTTTATTGTAGAAACATTAGTATATGCTTGAGAATTCCTTTGCAAGAAGTAAACTTCCCAGAAAACCTGTCATCACTTGTGAAAATTTTAACACTCTAAAAAATCTCTTTAACATTTAGCTGCTGCAAATGGCAGTAGTGATACTGGTGAGCTACTGTGTATTGAAATGTAAAGAAAGTACTCTTATGATTGAAAAGTTACAGCTAAATGGTGAAGGGAACAGGGATGGAGATAGAGGTGAATGCTGCATTAATTATGAAGGGTGAAGTGGGGATGTTGATGCTGCTGGTAGCTGTCTGTATCTTCCATTGTAACAGGTGAGGTGTGAATTCTGTGAGTGACAGAAGTTCCAAAGAATGTGGATCTGTTGCTGACACTGAAACTTACAGTTAAAAGACTGTGACTGTTGATGTTCATACCATGTCCAAAAGATGTAGGTTGTAGTGCCTTAAAAGGTGTGACAGACTTCAGATAACAAAGTGTTTAGTGGAACAGGAATCAAGAACAAGGAAAGAATAACAGTCAATATAATTAATGAACTCTAATGGTACTCTGACAAGGCAGTCAGAGATAATTGCTATATACTTTGGGGACTAAGAAACACTGTGTGGACTTCCTTCTTTGATGGATTTGCCAAATGTAACTCTCTGTCAATTATTCGTGTTCATCTGCCCAAATTCGTGTCAAACATGACAATACAAAGTGGCTGGCAGTCTGGCAGCTAGTCAAGATGTAGTCTGAGGTAGTGACAGTCTTGTTAAACAGTAAATAAATAAACACCTGTCCGTAACTGAGTAAAATGTTCTCAGGCTACCAGCCGTGTCCGGTTGCTTGATGGTGACTAAGCCAACACTATTATAATAGGGGACTGTTATTAAAATCTTGTGCATCCAGTGCTTAACATAATGTTGGTGTTGTAATATATTCGCCTTGTGTATTTTAGCATTCTTTGAGATCCGTTTTAATATTATCCTCCTATCTACACACTCTCTATATATCTTGTAAGATCCGTCTTAATATTATGCTATCTACCCCCATCCTATTTCTTGAGGATTAAATTTAATATTATCCTGCTATCTACACCGTTGTTTTAGAAGAGTTCTCTTTGGTTCAGTTTTTGTTTCCAAAACTGTGTATGCATTTCTCGTTCCATTCCTGCAGGCCACATGCCCAACATATCTCTTCCTTCTTGATTTCAGCATCCTAATAACACATGGTGAAGAATACAACTCCTTCTTATGTAGTTTCCTCTGTCCTCCTGTTACTGCCTTTCTGCTAGGTCCATATAATTTCCTCAGCACCCTGTTGTAAAGCACCCAGAGTCTGTATCTTTCCTTTAATTTGGGAGACCAAGTTACACCCCCCAGCTAAACAACAGTTAAAACTATAGGTTTGGGTATTTCAACTTTTACTCTTCGGATAGCAGATGGGCGAACAGCGGATTCAGAACTGAACGGTATAGTGACTAGGCTATGGGCTGGACTATCCAGGTTTCGAGTCCCAAAAGGGGCAATTTTCTTCTTTTCTACAAAACATACAGACCGGCTCTGGGTCCCATCTGGTCTTCTATTTAATGAATACTTAGGGCTGTTTCCCGGCGTAAAACGGCAGGAGAATAAGTCTGACCACTCACCACCATCTAGTGCCGAGGATAAGAATTAACGGAGCTACACCTGCACCTGACGAAAGTGTTTCATAACCAGTCTGTCTGTGACATTATTGCGTGTTATTTCGTTGTTACTGCAATACCATGCATGCCTTTAAAGCAGCAGTTTTCACTGTCGGTGCCGCGCTGTGCGGTTCCACTCTGGATTCGCATTAAACAAAACACGTGTCGACAGCGATAAGAATCGTCTCGAGTATCTGGATTACATTAACTGCCATCCTATTGGCAAATTACGGCAAACTTACAAAGGTGTGGCCTTGGGTAAGACAAAATTCGGCTGCATTATTCCTTGGCAGCCTTTCAAATGTAATTATTGTAGCAAACAACGGCGGGGATATTCCTTATAGAGTAACATCATTTTGTGTTAAGTGTTTATTATTTCTGAAGGTAGGAATTAAATTATTGAACATAAAATCTCACTTCAGGCGATTTCTGAATATTACCAGAAGCTCAGTGTTTTGTTTTCTAATTATAGGCCTACTGTAGTGCCACTTGGTCTCGGCGTCTAGTTCTTGTTGGAGAGGAAAAAAATGACATGCTTGACGTGCAAGATGGTGCCAAGTGAATATTCTTCTGATGCAAACTCTCCTTTGAACAACTGATAATAATTCGTCATAAAATCCAAAGCGCTCATCACGTAGGCCTATTTGTTGCTATTAATATATATACAGAGACATCTGTCGGTAAATAGTGTTAGTACGTAAGCCAGCGTGTGAGTAAAACAGATGTATAAGTAACATGTTTCCTCTTCGGACGAACTTGCCGCCTCCAGATTCAGAGAAGAGGAATTTAGGTGGGGTCAACAAGTTCGTATGAAATGCTGGTCTCAGACTACACGGCGTCACGTCCCAGGAGTTAGTAATTTTCAAAGTAGGCATGAATAACTAGGTCACCAGGTCTTGAAAATATTCTTGCTTGGGTTAGACCGAAGCAAATGTGTTACTGAGCTGTTTGGTTCAAGTTTTTCTGAAATATAGTGCGGTGTGAACTTTATTATACTCGAACAAAAGATGGCTGTTATAACTTGTAACGTGCATGCGTGCTTGGTAACTTTTTGGCAGACTTTGGTGTATATTACTGTCTTATGGTTTCTATTTATAGCACTTTGGTGGTATTAGAGACGTAATTACTGTTTGCTGTAAAGTTTCTTTTCGTAGTCCTTCCCTCTTCTACCTACTCACAGTAGGTGTCGAGGTTGTTTATTTTCACTTGATCACACTCAGACACACACCACAGCCGGTAGGACTCCTCTGGACGAGGGATCGGTCCGTCGCAGAGACCTCTACCTGACAGCACAAACACTGTACAAGACAAACATCCATGCCCCTAGTGGGATTCGAACCCACGATCCCAGCAAGCGCTCGGCCGCAGACCTACGCCTTAGACTGCGCGGCCGCTGGGATCGGCTTTGCTGTAAAGTACTTGTTGTAAATTAGTTAGACTTGTGTGTATTTTTCTTTTCTAAATTTCACTTCCCCTCCTTTTCTTTATCCTTGATTTCGTCAATCTAATAACATCCAGTAACAAGTAAAAATTATGAAACTCCTCACCAAGTAAAACTTCCTCTACCTCGTGTTACTTCCTCGTTTGGATACAGATCTTCCCTTGCAAATGAAAACGAAGGATAGGTGGTGATAAAGGATGTATAAATGGACTCCATCAATAAATCGGAGGAGAGGAAGAGAAAACTGGAAATAAAGAATTCACGTGGGCTGTAGTAAATTTGTGTTGCCCAACCAGTAGAAAGCTCTTTATTAGCGGGGCGTTTAAAGTTATGGAGGAATGTTGGTTGTTGATTTATGCTTTATTATAGTATTTTCTTTGTTTTTCATCTTTTAAACACGCAAGACAGTATCATTAAAACACCCTTAAGTGCTCAACAATAATGTTTTTTGCTTATCGTGAAATATTCGTATAAAGAATAAAGTACTTACAAAAATGGTGTGTCACTCCATTAGGAGGTTTATGTCACTCTAGAGCCAAGCAGTGTACTGTCAACAGAAGACCTTCGGAACTATTTGTTCAACCTGTTTACACGAAATTTTTCCGGGAACCCACCTTATATTTTTATATTTCCAAAGGAATAGTCATTTCTCATCAGCGTAGCCAAATAGGGTTCCTGTAATAATATGTACAGTATTGCTGAAGGTCACATAAAGTAACTGGCTTTCATTTAATATGGAATGTGAAAATTAAACCTGTTTATTTTATTATGTTTTACTAGTTGGAAATGACATCTTAAGGATAGGATTGAGTACAGAATTTGTTTGCTGATAAGTCTGTTTTTGAAGTTTATTTGCCCCCAAGACCAAATAGATATTTAATTATGTATAAATATCATTATGTCGTAGGATCGTTCCAGAATATTTTTGCAGGACATGTTAGATGCGCTAGAAACCAGAAAATCAAGATTGTGTTGCTGACAACGCTTAGGGTATATGGTTATGCGCACGGTCACTTTGTTCCCCTCTTATGGACAGTTGCAGTTCCTGTTTCCGAAGCTGAAGTCCATTTTTTTGCGTACACAACTTTACAGTGTTTGTATGTGCAGAGTGTACTTAAAATTAAGGATATTAAGAGGCGTCTTAAAACATATTTTCATTATCTGTGATAACAAATTCTGTGGCATAGGGATCTGGGTTTCTTTTAAGCGTATGTCATTAAGTATTTGGCAGCAGAATTTAAATGATACGAAGTCCAATTTTATTTTCTTAACTTGCGAATGGGTTCGAAGCATGATAGGAAAGGCGCATGCGCTGACAAACCCATGTAGATATTAATGTAAACTTATTGAAATTAATCCATCTTACGGAAAATTGGAATGGATTGACATTTGTTCGTAAAATTCTCCGTTATCAGATGTGAAAATTCTTGCAGAGGTACTGGAGTTTTTATGTGCTTATGCGTAGCCAGATGGACAGGATAGTTTTCACAGGAGCTCCTCAGGGAGTACAACGCGCCTATAAACTGCAAGCTTAGGCCTGAAGTCCTATAACTGTGTTGCAGCAGTTATTTTAATATTATTCAGGTGATCAAGATGAATGAGAGGAACGGAACATGTGGCACGTAAGAGGGAGAGGAGAGGTGCTTACATGGTTTTGAGAGACCACGGTGTAGATGGATGGATAATATTAAAAAGGATCTTCATGAAATAGGATGGGAGGGCGTGGGCTGCATTGATCTGGCTGAGAATAGGGGTCAGTCGTTGGCTCTTGTGAACACGGTAATGAACACTTGGGTTTCATAAAATACGGGGAATTTCTTGAGTGGGTCAGGCATTATTAACTTCTCAAGAAGGACTCTGGTCCTGGAGTTAGATATAGTAGTTATCTCAGATACGTAAATTGGCATGTAGAGTAACTGAAAATTCTTTTGCCAAAGCAAGTATCGTGACAACTTTAGTTTGGTTCGGTTTTTTTATTTTATTTACGTACAGTTTCTTTCCTACATTCGTTACATAAAAACAAGACTTTCAGCGGAGAGAAGACGCATTATTATTATTATTATTATTATTATTATTATTAAGTAAACTTTTAATCTTAACAAGTATTTTTTATTGTACTGGAAGCAAAAACTCAATTTATGCATCTATGCTGTTCTTAGTATATTTTAATGATTTCATTGACACAAATAGTGTGTCAGCTATACCTGTTTATACTTTCAGGTGTCAGGTACATTATATAGGTACAAAAGTTAACACTGGTTCACCGTCTGCTGTACTACATTATACATTTAACACAATCTGTCTGTAAGTGTACATAATGTTGCAAGACTATCGAATTTTGTGTACAGTTGTACTTCCTTAGGTAGGTTGTGTAAACACATTATTTCCCTTAACTTCTGCCCCTAAATATTTGCGATTTTGCCTTCGTTGCAATATATCTAATATTACGCTTTTTAAAATTTGGTAAGTACTTTTAATTTCGTTCAGGAATCTTATGTGAAGGCGAGCTGTTGAAAATTGTGAAATAAATTCAATTATATGTTGAGCAAAGGGTTGAACATTAATTTATCTGAAATAAAATGACAATTGGTTCTGCAGCAGATCCGTAAAATTGTTACTAATGACTTATTAAATTTTTAAGCTTTAAAATATCATACTTCTGTTATTCTGTTTTTTACGCCTTCGTCACTGCACAGATGAAATTTCGTTGTTATGTTGTGAACTCGTTTGATGTGTTACAAATTAGGTAAACAAAATATGAACTATTTAATGTGTTCCATGTCCGTGCACTGTATCATACAAAAACACTAATCACCAACAAATGCACAAAGAGAGTTTTGTCATCAATCGTAACACACTCCTACATGTTTCGACCCTGCTGGGTCATCTTCAGGGGGAACGTTTTCGTTACCGTTACACTAGGGTTGCACTCAACTGTAAAGTGCAACCCTAGTGTAACGGTAACGAAAAAGTTCTCCCTGAAGATGACCCAGCAGGGTCGAGACACGTAGGAGTGTGTTACGATTGATGACAAAACTCTCTTTGTGCATTTGTTGGTGATTAGTGTTTTTGTAAAATATGAACTATTTAAATTTTTTTGACGTTGTCGACTGTGACATATAAAGAAATGTTACATTACCCGAAAGTGCTTTAGAAGAAATATTAATCATTTTATACAAGTCACATTAATTTTGGTATATACATGATTCACTCTGAGGAATATATAATCATAGCCCCTAGTATGATTACCACAGTCCAAAGAATGTATGTTATTCAGCAATGAAAATATTTTTGTTACGAACGTGTGTCAGTGGTCCCATTTTAATGTAAGTTATTACGACATTGTACAAAACACTTCTGTGATTAATGTGAGAAACGTACTGCCTCATTGCAGCAACAAATATTTTTAGATCAGTTACACTGAAATGTGGGTTTCCCGACTGTAAGGGAGTGTGTTTTCTAGAGTGATATATTTCAATACGTTCGAGTGTGTAACACGTCTCTTCCTTCTTTAAAACAGGATAGAATTCAAGAACTTTTGATGTGTAACAGTTTGATCCCTTCTCCTTTTGTAACAGTCTTAGTACTCTTGGCAACGAAACATAGCGGAAATTAGAATTTCAAAGCTGCTAACTTAAACATAGTCTTCTTTTAAACATTTGCATTCTTGAAAAGGAGATGCGCCACTTAAGTGTACTTAGGTATTGTTTTCTGTGTCCAAAATCGTGACTCAAGAATATGCTTTTTTCATTTTGAAAGGTACTTTACTCAATGCGCGGAATGCACACTATCTAACATTTCTCACATATGATTATTTAAGGAAGTAGTCTAGTTCAGCTTATTAGGTTATTGACATTTTGTTTTGATTTACAGAAAGCTGAGAATTGCTGCTGTCTGCAGACATTTCCTAAAATATAAACTGGTTTTGATTTCTGAATTTTGTGACTTCCTTGTTAACGTTTTGTAAATACTTCATAAGGGTCATGTGTTAATATGTTTTACTCATCATTTACAATTACAAAGTCAATTTTCAAGCGCGAGTGTTGCTGCACTATTATGAACATTTATTTGGTTCGAAATATCTTCAGATTACCACAAGTGACCACAAGTGTCGGAACACACAGTATGCACTTTATGGTCTGAACGCTTTACACGGAGTCTTGGACAGTTCGTAATTTGTTTTACGAAAACTGCCTGATAACTGGTATTGACTTTCTTCGCACTTTCTCAGAGTCGCTGACTATTTGGGGTGGACTTAGCAGCGTCAGTGACTTCCTGTCTGGTCTCTTGTTGGCATCTGTAGGCACCGTGTTTTCCTGCTGGTTAACTTTACTGTTAAACTTCTCCATTGCTCTGTTATAAGTGCCGGTACATATCCTTCCCCACGACTCTCGATTTGCACTTGGAGATCTGCTCCTTGTTACCTGACGTTGGCCTGGACTCAGGGTAGGGGACTGCTTCTGTGGCCACGGCTGGGGCTCGTCGTTACGTGTAGGTGTCGCAGTGCTTGGAGGTGTCAGTTCTTCCCAGGACATGGAACTAGATCCTTCGCTTGACGCTGCACTCGTGTCACTGGAGTGAGACCCAGATCTTAAATAGTTCGGTGTTACTTCTACAGACAGTTGGAATTTGTTCACATTTACCTCTTGTTGGGATTCGTAGGGTTCTGCATTCGGAACCTTCTCAACTGGCATGGATTCAACCAGTGCCGTACAAGTGGCACTTGATTCGTCAATCTGATTATTGTTGTTTGTGCTATCGACGTTTTCGGCACGGAAATTTACTTCTGTTTTTGCCTCTTCGCTTTCTGTGGCCATAATTTTCTCTGTTGGTTTCTCGTTTCCTATCTTATCGATATAATCTTCTGGAATTGAGAAATTCGTATGAGCGTCATAGTCGCTGGCTGCCAGAGAGCTAGAACTTTCAAGAGATTGAAAGGATTCGTCATCTTCCGTTTGGGAAAAATCTTTGGATGATTCGGTAGTTTCTGTGGGTGCTGGATCTACGTTAATGTCTCTTGAAGTTTCGCTTGGAAACCTTAAACCTACGGCGTATTTCCTTTTCTGTTTTCGCTTTGGTGGTTCATTAGTTATGTCTATATCCGGTATGAAGAGCCGCAGAGCATTTGGACCTGTAGGGAACTTGCTGTTGCCCATGTTGAAGATTGGCGGGATTTTAGTTTCCTTGTCGCTGGTTGTCATGGTTACTTCAAGTGATGTCTGTGTTACAACTTCCTGGTGACGGTTGAAGGCTGAGACAAGTTGTGCTACAGTGTATCTTGGTTCTGACTCTTCTTCATTTTTCTTCACATTCTCTGAATCGTTCTTTTTCTCGTCTTTGATTTGTGCCACTGACTCTGTGTTGTCATGAATGACTTGCTGTTTCCACAGAATATCCTGTGGGGTACACACCGACTTATTTTTGGCTTCATAATTAGAAGTACATTCCTCTTGATTGATTTTATCGTCTTCGCTTGTTTTGTCGCTTTGATAATTCGATGAGCACTGAGGCTGTGGACTGTCCAAGCCGTATTTTGTTGTTTCGTTTCTTGTACAAGCATCGGCGATAGCTGGCTGTTGGTTCAAAAGTGCAATAGTGTCAGGTGTTTTTAATTCACTTGGTTCTTCGTGGGGAATAACACTGGCTTCACACACTGGCTGGGAGCTTTTGGAGAACTTTTCAAAACTCGGTTGATTTTTAATGGTTTCTTTAAGCAATTTTGGGCTTAAAAGTGCTGGTATTTTTGTAATAGATCCCATTTTAATATCATGCAAAGGCTGTTCTGCTGCAGTGGGTGTAATTAGTGACTTCTTGTCGCTCTTTGGCGATTCTGACGAAGTCTTCGGTGGTTGTTCTACTGGTGTGGAAGTGACTGGCGACGGAATGGCACTTGCTGGTACTGAACACAGTCTGCTGGGCTTTGTGTGTTCTGATGGCGATAGAGGTACTGTGGCTTCGTCCATGTCATGTTCTGTAGTCACGCAAGATGAAATAGACGTTGTGGATGATCCGTGACTCATCAACCTCTGTCTTAAAAGTGGGATCATACTCAGATCCGCTGTGGTCGCTCTTGTCAATGTTCTCAGTATTCCCAAACCAACACCTTGTGGAGTCTGACCCCCAGCAGCTGCAGCTGACTTGCACAAATTCAACACCTCGTGTGATTTTGATAGACTTCGTAGTCCGTAAAGCTTTTCTCTTGAACGGCTGAAGGACGGAGACATTTGATGCTGATCTGTCATCAGGAGACGTTCTCTGGATTTGGATACCAGCGACATCTGGCTCTCGCAAAGGCGTCTTGTCTTGTGGTACTGAGAAAGTATCGTGGTCTTCCTAAGGCTGTCCTTGTGATGCTGTTGTTGCTGCTGGACCACTCGTTCGAACAGTGCTTCCCGAGATTTGGACAGGTACTTCCGCAGGTTTTTGTGTTGTGTGACGCTGCGTGGAGGCGCCTCTGTTAAGTCTTCGCTAGGTGTCGGTGTTCGTGACGTCTTGCTTACTAGCAGTGAGGAGTCGTGACGTAACAATGATGGCGGTGTTGATGTGCGAGGAATGTTTCTTGAGAGCCACTTGTGGCGCAGACATTCTTTTGCGGTTGGCCGTGCCCTGCAAATAGAATCAAGATGGTTAATTTTTCGATTTCAAACGCATTATTTTTTTTAAGTACATTGCACACATTTTCATTACATGTATATGTTAAATGAAAGATCAATTGGACTGGATTATAAGTACGGTGTATGAAGGCAACTTCGGATAATTATAGCACTGATTTAAGAGCAACATTGCGCTGTATAAAGAAGAGAGTTTCACATCAGAAATTGTAAGAGTACTCAAAATTCTATCGATTTCGGTGGCACTACGTGTAAAGCGCACGCCATTCGAGGATAGTTAGAGCTGAATTACAGGTCTGGGTGTAACTCGAGACGTATGTGCTTTTCTTTAAAATTTTCTGCATATTCCCTTGATATTTACACGTGGAAATTCTGACATGTTTTATAGTGACATGTAACAGTAGGGCAGAAGTGTACAAGGCTCGAATCGGGCTCTTGTGCCAGGAAGGAAAGGTATTTGGTTAAGTAGCTTTACACCTTGGGAAAGTCATCTTATTACACCTTAACTGATTCTGAGGTTATGAGGGTTAGTTAATATTAGAACCAATTTATGAAGGGACTGAAGAAACGTAAAGATTGTGGGCATCATATTCACCGCCGTCAAAACCTCAAATTTATCAGAGGGAAATCAGTTCTTCTTATATTGTTGGTAGAATTATTTTTGGGATTCCATTTAAAGTCTTTAGAAATATAGCTGTGATATATTAACTCTTACTGCTGAATATTTTCAAATAGTTACGTGATCCAGATGTCTGATCAACGCCAATGTGTTGAGGTGTGCACTCTTTTAATACGAATGTGAAACTTCGTGGCTATATGTGTTTTAGAAACAAACCCCCTGAAGATGACCTTGTCAGGTAGAAACATGTTCGGGATGCTTAATAATGACAAAATGCTTGGTTTTATAATCGATCTTATATTGTGACGGTTTTGTGATTACACTCGCACGTGTTAAAACCCTTCATCTCACTGTCCATCCAGGAATCAAACGTATAGTAGAATCATAATAATTTAGAATGTTAGCAATTAAAAAGTCTTTCAAACACTGGGGAAAATACAAGTACATTAGCATAACAGCAAAAGACTTTTATAGACGCAGTTCCTGAAGTGATTGTGCAGAACCGTTTTTTGCCATTCTTCAGTTAATTAACGTCATGCAGACTCCAACGCCTCCATGTGCCGCGTACAACATTCATAAGCCTATTATGCCTAACCTTATATGAAGCTTGCACTGGCTCCGGTCAACACAAAGACCGTAAAACCGGAATTATTAATGTATAAGTAGCTCAGGTTTCTGTGTAACTGCAAATAACTTAATGCCCGCTACATATTGAAAGGCATGCGTTCTTTTAAGCAAACTAAACTCATAGAGACACATGATGAACACGTATTACAGGGGCACTGCAGGTTAAATTCCATGCAATCCTAACGCTGTTAGACGCTAATCTTCCTTTTGGCCGTGTCCTATGTGTTCCTTGTGTACACTGTTTTGTATTAAAGATGATCCGGTAATAACAACCTACGATAAAAGTGGTTCAACAGTAACGTGGACTGTGACATTACTTCGTGTAGGTAACCACATATGGTACGTTGAACGTGGCTTGACCGTTAGCTGTGGGAAAACATTTTGTTCTAGGAGTCGGGACGATGTAGCCGGTATAATGACTAGGTCACGGGCTGGACGGTGCCAGGGTTCGAATCTCGGTACAGTCAAGAGATTTTTCTCTTCTCCAGAACATCCAGACCGGCTCTGGGGTCCACCCAGCCTTTTATTCAATGGGTACCGGGGTTATTTCCCGAAGATAAAGCGGCCATGGCGTGATGTTGATCACTCACGTCTAGCGCCGAAGTTAAGAATAAGTGGAGCTATACCTCTGCTACCCTTGTGTGCCATCACGGCGTCGACAGGGACGACTTTACCTTATACAACATTTATTGTAGGCCTACGTGCCTAAAATGACGTGCTTTGAGTTTATGTCTGAAGAAAATTTTTTTCGAACTTTCAAATGCGGCAAGGGGAAATCTTTGATTTATAATCGCCGTGCAGAGAACACTCACCCTGGGTCTCGCACCAGCAAGCGGCGAATGAAATCCTGCGCCTCCTCAGACACGTCCTCGAATAGTTCCTCGGGGAAATCCACTTCTGCGCGCGATATGTTGCAGAAGGTCTCTTGGTCTGTCTCGCCGCCGAACGGAGAGAACCCCGTCAGAAGTACATAGGTCGTTACACCGAGGGACCTGGAACACACTCTGACGTCACGATCGAAATCTTTATAATCGTCATTGATAAAAATAGTTCCTCCCTGAAGATGGAAGCGGCATGTTCCTCCGAAATTTCGGAATTATATTGAGTGCACATGATGCAGAACTCGCGAGCACGTCCAGCATTAACAGTGAATATGTCGGATGTTTAAGTCATTTCATCAGAGGCGTCTGGCAACGAAGTACTGAGGAGAGTCTTCACATTTTAAAGACACAAAGGGAGAAGAGGGTGGAGACAGTTACACAGCGAAGAACTTTAGTATTTGCACCCTTCATCGTACGTGTTACTGAGATAAACAAATCAAGGAGGATCGCGAGAGTGGGAATTGTGTTACACAAGAAGGAAACGGGAAACATATCATACTGAAGAGAGCGCTTGGGAGACACGTGTAGATGGGAGGGTAGTTGAGTTGTTTGTCAGTGCCTCTGCATCTGTGTAAGTTGTTTCGCGTCGAATAGTAAAGCGACTGTGTGAGTGACGATTGGCAAAGGATGTAGACGGGAGTTTTCATAAAAATGTTTAACTTACCGTCTCAGTATTTGTGTGGAGGAACTGAAGAAAACCACTGGAAACTTCAGTCAAGATACCTGTATCTAGGAGAAAAATTCCAGCTTGACTACGGCGCAAACGCTTTAACCAGTAAAACTGTTCCCTAGGAGGCGGGGTTGTGTCCAGCGACAGGTCTTGTAACTTCCAGCAATAAAACCCAACCCACTCAGCTCGTTGTCATTGGCCTTACTGAGTAAGCTGTCTTGGCTCAGCATAGTATGACATGTGACAGTAATAAATTAACACTGAAATTCATTCGATTGTTAAACGTAATGACATTAAGCTAATAAGGGGGCATATGATTGATATTGACATATATCATACACAGTTGACTGAATTAGCAAAGAAGTGCATGTATTGTGATTTTGTTAAGGACAGGAAGACAGGATATGTGCTTATAAAATATTACATGGAGTTTCTAAATTTGTTTATGGAATATTTGTTTGTGCCAGTTGAAATTGTGTAATCCCTTTCACAGGGCGTTATTTTAAAATATTACCGAGTGTTTAAGTGATGTCACCGTTGAGAGCCTTGTGTAAACCTTTAAAGCCGGAAATTTATTTACGTAACATATGAGAACGTGATTGTTTCCCCATGGGAAGAACACTGTATTTCCTTTCAAAGACTGAATCATTAATGCCCCTTACGGAATTACTAGCTGCTTCTTCCAGGAATCGCTTGAGATTTACTTATATACTTTAGGAACAGGCTGCAGGGTTCCTGGATGAAGAATTTGGCACATACAGTTACCAGTGTATTGTGAACAGTTGATAAGCGGTGTGTACACTCTGCTAAACGTAACTGAGATCTAACGTGACATGCGTCGTTTGTCAACTTACCACATATCTGCCTTGAGTGTTATTGGTTCATAATGCAGTATTTCTGGCGCTGAAACAAAAGAACATCACGGATGACCATGTGCAATAGTGTTAAGAATGTTTGTGGAATAAGGATGGTGTGGAGCATTGGTAAGGCTTGTAAGGCTGATATGGAAAACTGGTCAAGACAGAACTGTAACTTTGCCTTCTGCTTTCATATGGATGTGAAATTTTGTCTCTCGTATTGAGGGAGGAACACAGGCCGAGGGTGATAGAGAATAGGGTGTTGAGCAAGGTATTTGGGTCTAAGACGGACATTGTAACAAGGGACTGGAGCAGACTCCATAATTAGGAGCTGCATGGCGTGTTCGCCTCACCAGGTGTGCGGGTTATCAAATGTATGAGGATGAGATGGGCAGGGCACATGGCACGAATGTGGCAGAGGACAGGGTTTTGGTGGGGAAACCTAAGGGAAAGACGCCACTTGGAAGGCCTAAGCGTAAATGGAAACATAATAGTAAAATGGACATATCAGGAATAGGGTGGGGGCAAAGACTGTATTGAGCTGGCTCAGGATAGGGACAAGTGTCGGGCTATTGTGAAGCGGTAATGAACTTCCTTTTTGCATAAAATACGAGGGAGTTATTGATTAGTTCAGGAAATGTTACCTTCTCAAGAAGGACTCTGTTCCATGGAATTCGATAAGGTTGGTGAAAGGACAGTGTTAAGGGTGAATACTGAGCATTGTTAGGGATAATTATTGAACTGTGCTGAGGATCATACGTACAAATTATGATGCGTGGGAAACAAAATCCAACATTCAAATTTTCTGCATACAAATCCCCCATATACTGTACCAGGAACGCACAAATCTCGGAGGCCAGGTCGCTCATGTTACTAAATTACGTACCATGGCGCCCGGTATTTGGGGGGTTTTCAATGAGTACGTTACTTGTCACCCTGCTGTCACGTAGGATTTTGAGGGGACTTTTACGTTTTTGGAAAGTCTGTGCGTAACTGAACTGTACCCTGTAATTAACCAGTGCCCCCGGGATAATAGGCAACCATGTGACCGAAAGAAACGGCTACGTAATAAAATGACAAATCCTGACAGACGTTATGCGACGTTAATATCTTGGAATTTATCTCCGACTTCTAAGGGAATAAAAAAACCCGAAGCCGTGCGTTACTTTTATGTCCGTTTATGGAAACGCGATCTGCAAACTGCAAACAGCATAGTTCTAATATAAACACGTGTCACTAATGATAATTAATTAACTAACAGAAGCGTGTAGGCGTTAATACTGCGCCATAATGCTTTAACAAATGAGTTATGTCTGCTATAAATACATGTTGCGCACACCAGTTATGATTCAAACATTTCTGGAATAGCAATGCGTACATTCTATATGAGGCAGTCAACATGCGCTCTGCATACAAATTTGTACTTTACGTCACGTACGTAACATTTTCTTGTTACGTTTCTTCTGGTACGGAAACAATGGCAGGCCTACGCTGAAATGCCTTGTGTGTTCAGAGCCTTGTTAACAAATTAACCGTTTCATTGTAGGAAAATACCACAGTTTTTATTCGTCTGTTTTGTTATGTGAATTGAATAATCATGACAGGGTTGCTGTCTCCGTTAGTCGCTTATATGCGTCTGTTACTAATTATATTTTCTAGGCCTGAAGTTGATTCGAATAATGTTTAAACATTTACTTCGTACCTTACAACAAATATACCGCTACGACAGTACAAGGATCAGTCGGTTTATGCTGTCTGCAGGAACAATCGCTGTTAATTATAAGGCTGATTCGACATGTCGAAACGCAGCGTGTTAGTTATCGAGGGGTGTGCAGCAATCAATGTGGTTTGGCCGGGGGGGGGGAGGGGGGATGAAATTAGAACCCAATTTTATGCGGAAGTTCAAATATTGGTAGTGACACTGGAACAATGTTGGACAAAAACTAAATACATTAATCTGACTAATATAAAATAAACACTGAATAAAGAAATCTGCGCTGTTCTGAGATATTACGCAGCGTCCAGTGGTAATCTTTTACTGACATTTCGGGACAACCTATCGGTCCCATCTATATGGATCAAGGGTCTTCTTGGAACCCTTGACCCTTAAAGATGGGACCGATTGGTTGTACCGAAACGTCGGTAAAGGATTACCACTGGACGCTGCGTAATATCGCAGGAGAGTGCAGATCTCATGAACGCCGCGGCGGAAGCCTGAAATTACGAGAAACATGTACTCATTTCAGTACGGAACATTTCAAAGGCAAAGGCAGTCGTAGGAAGCTTAAAAATGTTGACCCGAGCGGGCTGCGTTTAATGGCTGAATATCTGTGGGGGGGGGGGGGGGGGGGGAAGGCGACGATAGCCTTGCCACCAAAGAAGCTCTGTGTTTACTCATTAGGCTACTCACTGACCGGTCTCTTGTATATGCTTATTCATAGGCCTGAATTATATTTTTAAAGCTAACGCGACACTTCCTCTCATGCGAATGTCATTCATTAGCATTAAGATACAATCGATAAAATGGAACAGTAAATCACAGTAATGCAAGGCTACGGATTCCTTTGTTTTAACTGACAGCCCTTCCGTTTACGTACCGTTCACTTGGCAATCACTTGCTATTTTTCTCAGAAAACCTGCGTCGGTAGAAAGGAACGCCGTGAGGCCGTACGTAGAGTTGGAACGTCGCGTTTCTCTTCAGTAGCAGTGTCTCCCCTTATCTAAGGCTCTTTTGAATGTCTCGCGTAGTTTTTATGTAAAAGCAAAAGGTCGTGTTTCGGGTAACAGGGCCATTTAAAGAAGAGTTTATACAGCTATAGTGCATACACTGGTTATGAACTAATTGAGAAGGATAAGGAGATACCGGTGCAGTTTCATCCGACAGCAAGAGACGTTCTCCGTCTGAAATACTCATAGAACCTTCTTTTGGAAAATGGGGTTATTTTTAGAACAACAGCAAGTGACAGTACCCACAAACAAATTTGTCTTCCTCCTTCGTCAGTCGTTGACGTCGTCGTCGTCGTCGTCGCCGTCGTCGTCTTCATTATTTCATCATCATCATCATCATCATCATCATCATCATCATCATCATATTTAGATGTTACTATTTTCTGTTACGCAGTTAAATCTCAGGTCTTGCAGCGAGCAGCACTATCATTCCTTAGATACAAAATATTATGATACTCACCGACATAATCTGGCGTTCCCAGTATCTCACGTATCTCAGTTCCTTCGATAATCACTCTCGATATTTCGAAATCGCAGAGCTTGACGTCACAATCTGGAAAGTCAGCCATCATTACTAGATTTTGGGGCTGTAAAAGAAAAACAGAAATGCTTCAATATTTATATAGCGAACTTACGGAATGTGACGTCGTGTGTTATGGTAGACAAAGGCAGTGCGTCCTCCAAGACATCTGTAATCATCTTCAGTGTAGTTCCGGGAAGGTCACAGGCTTACATTCACTGCCTTGAAAACGTCAAATTTCATACTACTTAATTAGGCAATGGAAGAAACACCTGGAAACAGGCCTGTCACACGGAACTGTAAATTACACCGACATACCGTATTACAAAAAGGAAAAGGTAGAGAAACTACTCGTTTATAAATTCTGCCATCGTTTTCGAAACCATTAGGACTGTTCTTAAGTTTCTTATACCCACACGCACCTGTGCGCCCACATCCATGCCGGGTTTGCCATGAACCGTTCCGACGTTCATTTCAGGTCTGCCTGTTAAGGACTGTACAGTCAAATCCATAACTTAGGACAAAACGCATAAAGAATACAGCAAAGTCCACAAACAATACCGCCATTACTGATAAATTACGTTGTACGTGAGGGGTCACACCGCAGAAGACAGTAGGCGTGATCTAAATATTGATGGACGTGCGAACTTCATACTATGAGTGGAGATGCTATTCATAATGAGTGGCTATCAGATATCTGATTGACACTGTCCACTCTACTATCTAGTGCTATAATGAGATGTTTCAAGCGCATGACAGCAAACCAACAGAAGTCAACGCATGAAACCCCCCTGCTGCCAGGTTCCAAATATGTTAACCCTGCCCCATGACTTGGCAGCTGCTAGTCTTTGTTCAACAGTTATTACATTTGGAGCGTGAAACAGCAGGGCTGCCAACCACTTCTTCCAACTTAATTAACGATTGTATTCTGCTTGTTAGGAGTACAATAAAACAATTGTGGACACAATTAAAGCTGTTTTATTGCTGAGATGTTGCACGTCTTTAATCGAAATGTTTGTAAATTTAAACTGCACTACAGGGCGTCACATGCTTTGAGAGAATAATCTTCATATTGCCCTCTGTGAGAACCTCAGATCTTGCATATATGGATACACTTCATGATTTTACATCTTATTCTTTTAGGATCATTTTTAATATTATCCACCCATATAAAGGAAAGAGAATTTGGGAGACATAGGCGTTAGATGGGATGTTAAAACGCAAATGGTATTTAGAATAGGGTGCGGTCAAGTGGCGGGAGCTTTAAACACGGTACTGAACTGGCAGCTTCTGTTGAAAGGCCGGCAATTTATGGTAAAGCTGAGTGACTGTAGTTTTCACACAAAAGTCGTTGCTCCACGGAGTTGGTTGTAATCAGAGATTCTGACCACTGTGGCACCGGCTGTTCTGACAGTTTTCATTGGATTTTCCCAGTCGTTGCAGGGGTATGTAGGGGGTCGTACTTCGCTGCAGCCACTACCGCTTCCTTGCAAATTGTTCGCAATCAGGGCCGGCCTGAGACATGTGGGTGCCCCGGACCGGCTAATAATTTGGCGTCACTTTAAACCGATATTATTTAAACATTTTCGGCGTAGGACAGGGCTGGCAAGAATTTTTGAGGGCGCATGCCCAAACTGCGGATAATTTCCGGAGAAATTCTTCTGCATATGGGAATCTGAGATTACTAGCACCGTATTTTAGATTATTCCAGCGACCTCTTAGAGCCCCTTATAGTTTGGCGTCCCGGGCAGCTGACCGTCAGGCCTGCCCGTAGTGCGATCCTGTTTCCAGGTCATTATTCACTAGTCATCCTAGCATTCGACGCTATATTGTGAGATACTGCTAGCGTCTTACAATAAGCAGATCTATTTGCTCTGGAACATAAATGAATGGTGTCCCTCCCTACGAAACGACGGCTAAGTCATCGCCCTTTTCGTTTCGCTCGCCGGGCGATTAATCTCCACCAACACGTTTCCAGCCCACACTGAACTTTCCACTCGACACAAATCACGCAAAACTCCACAACTCTCCCACGACCTGTTTTCTCGCCCCGTCTTTGCCTATTGCGTTGCATCTCATTCAAAGATAAGCGATGAAGCAATGTGCCCTAAAGCTGACAGTGTCGGAACATGGAACAAGGGCCACATTTTGTAGGATAGGAGGTATATTTAACATGTGTTCGCCCTATAATTCATTATCGCCTTCCCATATGTCTACTCTGTGCAGTTGTTACAATGTTATTAAATAAATTAACGATCATTTGTTGCAAAGAATCCAACATAGTACACCTAGCTAGTATAAAATACAGTAGAATAGTATTAAATATGCCTGCATGTTTTGGCCAGTCTAAGCCTCCCTTAGGAGAACAATTCATACATCCTGAAAGGTTCTCCAGAGGATGGCCTGGAATGGCCGAAAAATGTGGGGGCAAATATTAATGTTGTTTTGTTGTATTGTATACTATAATATGTACAATGTTACATTTATTATGCGTGATAAATAGTTCAGAAGTTGAGATCTTTGCTCTTCCGGGATGGGGCGTATGAAGAATAAATATGTAACTTAATTTACTGTCGTAAGGAGAAATAAAAGAAAGGGTATAAAGAAAGGGATGAATCGAAAGAAGAAAATGCGTGAAGGACGAAGACAAGAAAGAAACGATGCCTCATTTTATCAGCGGGTCTTTTAGACTAGTAAGTAATAAGCATTCAATTAAGAAGCCACAATTAATTAAATTTATAATTCTTACTTTTCTTTGCCTTTGTTTTAATAAAAATAATGCGGTTAAGTCTGAAAAGTAATTGTTAATAAAAGCACAGTGAACAGCATCACGTGTTCATTGAAGTCAAGAAGGTTTTATTGAATCCTATCGTCGTGAAAGCTTCAAGATAAGCATCACGTTTACAAAGGCAAGAGTTGTGACGCTCTTGCACCAAACTCCAATTGCCGCAGAATTCCTCACGGCTAATGTAGATACCAATCGAGTGGACCAGTGAGTTAATTTAAGCCGACTAAATGCATAGATAAAGTAGTGTCATAACTCAGCACTTTAACCGAGAGTGTGGCAGACGTTTTGATAAGAAGCAGATGTGTAAATCTGTCTTATTAACCGGAATCAGAATCGGACGTGACGTGGGGCGGGCTGGCTGTGCCGCCGTGCCAATCCGGACGGAAAGAAATGGATAAATGAAGTAATGCCGACACGGAAAGAAAGAGAGGCAGAGAGAACGGCACAGAAGGGCTGAAAGAAAGAAAGAAAGAAAGAAAGAAAGAAAGAAAGAAAGAAAGAAAGAAAGAAAGAAAGAAAGAGTGAATGAATGAAAAAATTAATTAATTGAAGACTAAAGAAAGCAAGAAATTAAATGAAAAGACGCAAGATTCAAAGGCCTATATAACGCTGTATAATCTGAACTACTCGCAGTGTCATTAAATAAATGGAATAAAAAACAAGATCCGACTTTGTTAGGTATGAGCTGTGTATACATTGGCACGTGATAGCTATTTGTAAGTTCGGTTGCTTTATCACATTTTCACTCGTAACCTACACCCATTTCCTTATTAGGGAATGGGACCTGACACATGCTAATAATTTCTACAGCCTCACGATAACGGCGGCAGTTGCTTATAGCAGCGTATTGAGCTGTCAGTTGTTCTAATAGCTGTTGTTCCTATTCTGCACTGCGGTTGTAAGGACAGAAGCGCAATCGCCGCGTTAAGGCCGATGGATTATGGGTGCTATAGTAACCAGCTATCGAGAGGTACTTATTGGTAAGGATGAGGGGGGAGGTTAAGTGTAGCCAGTAGCTTAAGGAGGAAACATAGGCAGAGCACGGGCTTTTGTGAATGAGGTAGTGAACCTCTGGGTCTATAAAATGCGGGGAATTTCTTGACCAGCGCAGGACCTGTTAGCTTCTCAAGAAGGACTCTTCTCAGTGTAGTTATTTCATTAGTTATGTAGGTACAAAGTTAGCTGTCACGCCTTCGTCGAGTTATAAAAAGAGACTACTATGTATTAGCTTCATAATTTCTGTGTGTGTCCGACCGTCCGTACGTGTGGCTGTCTACGTGGAAGATCTCGGTTCCCGCTGGACGGATTTTCGTGAAATTTTACATTGAGGAATTTTATTGGAATCTGTGGAGATATTTCACGTTTGGTTGAAATCCAAAAAAATAGCAGGTAACATTCATGAAGACGTACGCAGATTTATGAGTTAACACGTCGCAGCGTTTTGTTGCAGTTGAGGGCATTTTCAAGGAGAAGTTGTGGAGAAAATAAAGGCACAATTCGTGTTGAATCTTTTTTTTTTTAAATCGTGCCATTTTCGAGGTAATTACAAGAAACACGACAGGGCGAAAAAGGATGAACATATGATTGTCTAGTCTACAGGGTTCTGACGTTGATGCATGACATTTGAAATCATTAACTTTTTTTTGGACTTTCCCTATCGTATTTGTTAAAATACAGTGCGTTTCGGGGACAGGTTTGGTCCACGTCTTCAGGCTTACTTCTTTCAAGACATCTGTAACTGCGTATGTAAGTAATCATTACAGTTGTTTCGGAAGATATAAGGCTGGTGACTGCGACTGAACCTGTTCCCGAAACGTAGTGCGTTATATTTCAACACATACGATGTTAAAAGGTCCAAAAAGTCTATTGAGTTGAAATATAATTATCAGCACTCGTATTTGTTGTGGTGTGACGTAATAGTCCAGTGACGTATTCGTGTTGTTATATCACGTTTCTAACCAATTTTAGACTTTTTCATGCGAATCACGTGATGTATAAGTAAAGAAAACAAAAACGTAAGTCATAATATTTGATATTTATGATCGTAACTAGGAATATTCGAAATATTGTTTGTAAGGTATCAATTAAAAATATTTAGACGGGTGAATATTTCAGGTTATCTGTGACTGATAAATTTAACGTAGACAAAAGTGTAAGAAGTTCTTCAAAGAAATATAATGACGGACCCAAAAAACGCCAATAATATTTTATAGCGTATGGACAAGTCTGAAAAACAACAACAACAACAACAACAACAACAACAGCAAATGTGACCGCCGTGGATTAAATGGTATGAACGTCTGAGAAGGGTACCGGATGCCAAATCCGCAGAGGCCTCAGCATTAGGACGTACGTTTCCTACCTTGTTTGTGCTCTTCCCCATCAGTCTAAGCCAATGTGGAGATGTTACCTCAAATTAGCATATGACAGTTTTCTTTCATATCCTCATCAATTCTTTCGTCTGGAAATACCAGATCTCACGATAGCGGAATATATTTTACACTTTTTTTTGTATTATGGACCATTTTCGAAGAACTGGATAAAACAGAATGCCAGTCTAGATTAGAACTGTGAACGCTATGGGCGTGTCGCTTGTGTTTTTTTGTCTTATCTTTTGAATCCGAATCTCAGTAATATGTACTTTAAAATTTTCTTCATCTGCTCATGTCCGTAACGGGCTTCTCCTGATGACTGCAGAGAGAGCGAACGTAGGCCTGTATGCAGACTTATATAGGCCTATATAGACGACCAGATAATACAGTTCGTGGTAATGAGAATTTGTGGAGGTGGTGACACTGTGTATCACGGAAACGGGTAACCAGCTGGAGCGTGACCATTTAGCAACGAGCAGCTTTGAAGTTATATACATATTTGGAAGGTTGTTGCTAAGAAAAATATGTTTGACAGCTCCATTTACGGCTGCTTGAACTATTGTCTTTGTCAGTATTTCTCAATATATAAAATAAATATCTTTTCTAAACGGCTGAATGTCCTTGTAATCGAATTTGTTTCTTGTTCGTTGTTTCTAAGAAATCCAGAAATTGTTTAAAACCGGATGATGGTTGCGTGATTAGTCTACATACAAATATTGTGTGCATGTAAAAGGCAATGTGCCATAGGCCTGTGCCTCTAATGATATGCCATCTCTAAGAACGTAGTTAGGTCAGAATCTGACAGATGGCATTGGTCATCTACGCGGCCTCGATGCATCATCCAATAAAACAGATACTTAGTTTCATATCCTGCAAATAAAAATGGTTTCGCATACATTTTGTGTAGTCGCTACTGACGTAGTTATTTCCAGTGCCTGACAGATGGCATTAATCATGCAGTCTCGATGAATTTTTGGATAACATGGCCATGCGAGAGATTTTATGTTTTTGCAGCGTGTAGCTGAGGCATCCGTTCTTTTTTCCGATGTTTTGGCACTGCGTAGTGATCTCAGCGTCGAAGGCCGAGCTGTCCAGGCAGACGCTTCGACCACTCACCACCTATGCTGCGCCATATGCCAGAAGAACGGATAGCTCAGCATGAGCGTGCTTTCACATTGTATGTATAGTCCTGCAACCCAGTTTGACGTAGTTTGATTCACGGGGAAATTTGGCTGCTTCCGCAAACAGATGATATGGATTCCTCGGAATACTTTCAAAATAGACATCCTGTTGAAATTTCAGTGTCCAATACTCACAGTTTTATTCCAGGTGTCTTGTATGGGTGTAAAACGTGGTCTGTTTTCTTTGATGCAAGAACAAATTGCTACGGTAGGATGGAACTCGTGACGTACCTTGATGTCGAGATGAGCTATCTTCCTGTCATGGAGATATACAAGGCCCTCTACAAGCTGACGCACGAACTTGACCACGTCTGCTTCAAATGGCACCAGATTGTCGTCTATGATGGTCTGCAAATCGCCTCCAGGAGCGCTGTCAACATAAGGAATTTAGGGCTGCATTAATTAAATGACTGGCGCCTTGGATTTCATAGTCACAGCTAAACCTAAAGATATCGAGCGTGATTCTAAGATATCTTGTTGAAATTTAGCGCAGCTGCTGGCTATTATGTGCCCATTCGGCACTTCGACCCTTGAAGATGTGACTAACACTCTGTCTGGAAACGTTGGACACTAATCACCAGTAAAACGACGTCACATTCCAGAAGAACGGAGACCTCAGATAGTAAGTTATCATTTCGTGGGATCGGTACAGAACGACCACTCAACGCTGCGTAACACCCCAGAAGAGCGCAGATCTCATCTAGATCGCGGCGGAAGCATGAAATCATTTATATGTTTTTTTTAAAAAAAGAATGAAGATAGAAGCGCGTGATTGCGTTACACCGAAACGTGTTCGTTGGGGTTATGCAGAAAAGCAATATGTCCGGCCCCCTGGATAAATATTAAAGATACAAGCAAGATTTTGCCATACTTCTGTTGTCCTATGTCATTAGGTGGAAACAAGTTATGGAAAAGAAATTTAACCCTTTACGTAAATTGGATACACTTTCCTAGAAACACTAACCAACCGCTGAACAAATCTGGTTTCTAATAATGTCTAGCTGACAAGGGTACGGTAGCCAAGTGACCGTCCGTCCAACTTTATGTGTATCACACTCACTTCCTCCAAAGTGGTGAATTTTATAAGAAACAGGAAATACAGTGGTAGATTGTCATGGAGAAACAACACCGGAAAAAAATAAGGACTTCTTCCCTTTCGAACAGCCGGTAGTGGGTAACCGAAGAACAAAACTGGGTTCGAACATCGATGGCAGAAAATCGAGACCAGCGCATTTCCTATGGTACATGGAAAAAGCAAATATTTTCTCTGTGGTACAAAGTCATGACTTGGCGAAACTCAAACTACGGCTGTTTCTAGGATATGGCAAAGCGCACCGTTTTCTGTGCGGTGGGACTCGTCTGTCGGTAAAAGCCCATTCTGTGCGTCTTCTCAATGCCGAACAAACTCATCGCTCGGTGACAAACTCAGACGGGGCGTTATTCCTGTGCGGCAGGAAACCATCGCTCGGTGACAAACTCAGACGGGGTGTTATTCCTGTGCGGCAGGAAACCATCGCTTGGAGAAAACCCAAAACTAGTGCCGTTCCTTTGGACACTACGAAGACCACTTCTCTGTGAGGGCCCCCCCCCCCCCCACGTTTCTTCGTCTGTCGTCAGGGGACAACACAGCTGGAGTATGTTCTTTTGTTGTGCGAACCATCGCTCCCCGGAAGTCCAGACACGCTACGTTTTCTGTTTAACAGGATCCAGCCCCGCGGATCACGACAGCTTCTTTCCTGATCTTTTCCAATTAATTAACCAATAAATATTTACAGCTCCGAGTAAACTATAAACAGTGGACCAAAAAATATAGCTTTGTAGTTAAAAAAATTCGGCACATAAAGAATGAATGGCATAGTATTTCAGACGGGATAATACTTACAATTCAAGAACAAGAATAACTTCTGTTGGAGTCTCAAATACGTCGTGTAGACGTATAACACGTGAAGATGGCGAGCACAGCGACAACAGTGCTATCTCGTGGTGAATCTCTGCGCTGCAGTCATCACCATATCGCGTTCGGCTGGAGAACTTCGCTGCGAATTGTTGCCCGGTGTCACGTGACCTGCATCGGCTTACTGAGGCGAACAGGCCCCTGCAAGAAAGAACTCACGTTAGTCGCACAAGACTGTTGTAGTCACAACGCCTGTTCTGGTGTTGCAATTAACAGATAATTCCAAACACGAAAGACGTAGGAACTGATTTAGTGTTTAATCGAATGTTCTACTCAGAAGACATTAGATAGTTTATATTAAAATATAAATACTATAAACGAAGGACACTTCTTCTTAAAAATGCACTCTAGAACTGCAACAAACGGAACTTGTGTGAGTTTGTTACAACTTGCTCACAGATGTCTCTAACAGTGACCTCTTGGTTAGAGGCTTTTTTGCTTTCCGCCGCACGGAAAACGAAAAGTTCAGCATAACTCAAATATGTCTGATGCATAATTTTAATTAAGGGTAACATCATAAGACGTGAGTTAAGATTTAAAGTAATTTTCTCCAAATAGGACTTCTCCTCTCGGAAATAGAGGATAATTTACACTGCCAATGCAGCGTCGTTGGATAATACAGGATCAGCGTGTTTTAAAAGCCTTTTGTTGTTTCTTCAGAAAATTTAGAATAGGTGACGTTAAGTATGAACTTTTTACTTTTATTATACGTAAAGTTTTTGAGAAGTTTCTTATTAAATTTGCACAACACATGGCGGGAAATTTAGCTGATTAAAATAATTATTTATAATAGAGTATTTCCCCATTCCCCTGAGACGGACGACCCCCTTTTTGTCTGTTAGTGCGTTGTGGTGTCAACAAGTGTATTGAGGTGCACTGCGATGTAGTGTCAGCAGCATTCAGTGATATTTAAATCCGAAGTGATTGTCTTATCAAAGAGATATTCCATTTTGAATCACGAAGTTAGTCTAAATAACATACAAAAATTCTGCTCTTTAGTACGCAAAACCTGCTACATCTCTTGCACACAACAAACGCTTAGTGCTATTACAGAAAAAATGATGTGTTTTCAGGAAATCATTCTAAACACATACATGCCCTGTGTGGTCAATATGCAGAGCCCTAAGGCCATTTCAGGAGGAACATGTAGCAATCACAGTGTTTACACTCTCTAAAGTCTAGTGGTTACTTGATGCACCAACAGGTTTAACGTTCAAATACTGTGTATTCTACCGACACTGTATTTACGTGTATTGTATTTATCTCAGAACAAACAGCGATTTTTGCCCCATATAATATAAACTGTTTGGTTTTTATAACCGGGATTAAAAGTGTTTACTGCGCAGTACGTACTGGGTCCTTAAATCAAGCAGTTTACGCTACGCCTTCGAAGGGTTAAATGCAACCTGATGATAAAGCTCCCTTGTACACGCGATGTAGGCATGGGGGGTATAGCTCCATGCGTTACTGACCTTTGCAGCTTTATGACCTGTCCTTTCCCTCATCGGGAAGTAGCCCTCGGTATTTATACAACAGGACGCTGCGTGGGCTTCAGACCCGGTCTGAACGCTTTGGAGACGAGAAAAATTCTTTGTCTTTGCCGGGAACCGAACCACGAACCCTTGGTAGTTAGCCATGAGTTTTAAAGGGTTTCGTACCAAAATGTAATACACTAGTGACAATGTAAATGGAGGCGTAGTAATTGAAAAGGTAGTAACTTGAAGAAACAAAATGGAGAACTTCACCTATTGCTGAGGAATATCCATTAGAAATACTTCTCAGAAGCTCTGAGGTTGTGTTGTTATTTCCCTTTCAGTTTTCTGTTGTAAGCAGAATGAATATGAGTGACGTAACAATGGCTGTGTGTGATGAGACGACCATTCGCATTATGGTAGGCGAGTAAAGTACTGTATTTATTGCACATTTCTCATAAAAGAACTGGAATGACCTAACAATGGGAAAGTTTTTTTTGTTGAAACACGCTATGAGATGGTAATAAGTCAGGCGCACATAGTGGTGGGTGTGGAATGCGAACAGATCAATGGTTACAGCGTTCAATTTCTTCCCCGGGTGTGGCCGGAGGAGAAAAGTGGAGGCAGTTTGGCCTACTCAGGCATTAGCTTCATAGTCGCACCTCTCGTGCCCTAACGTGCACTAGATTTATGTGTTCTTTATTTAAAACAGCGTCTACTGCATGTTTTCGGTCATTCACGTACCTTCACAGAAACACACTAAACAAAGTGGCAAAGTGAGTTCTGCAATACATGAGTATAATAAAATTTTCTTTACCATTTTTTCGTGTTATAACATTAAGACTGTGTATAACAGTAAATTGTTGCCTTCTAAATTAGTTTTGGCGGCTGTATTTGTGGTTTTCTATATTGCTTTTATATTACAACCTTCGTCTTCATATCACTAACGCTTCTTGAAGTTGTAGCCTATGGTCGCACGGAACGTAACTGGAATGTTACGTGGACCCCTTACACTTTCTGACCCCTTTCTTTGTATTAAGTGTGTAAAGCTATCCCATTACAGGCCTGGAGAGGCCCTTAGGTTTCAAGGAGGTTCAGGGTCCCAGACTGTTAGACAGTCGGCACATGAAGGTGGTAAGTTTGTCAGCCCTACGCACCGGCCGCCTTTACCCCATAGGAAATATTCTTGGTACTCATTTCTGTTAGAGACTGAGTCGACCCTAGGGACCGAAGGGATTATGTCAATGAAAAATTCCAGTGACACCATCGGGAATCGAACTCGCGACCTTCCGATTTTTAGTGCAGTGCCTCAACCAACTGCGCTGCCGCGTGCCCCGTATTAATTGTGTACCCACTTCAAAATACGTTTTCGATAACGCAAAAAAGTCTCATCAGTGCCATATTTTTTCATCAGGGTAGACAAATAATAATAATAATAAACTAAAACAGACTTCTAATATTTGTGGACAATAAATAATTACAATATTAAACTGAGAATTGAGGTTACTAACTTTTTTGCTACCATAATTTTAGTTGGATATGCAGTGAATTTACAGATGAGAGAGATTTTAACACTTTCGCCTTAAGGAGTAGTGAAAAGAATGTGAACTCCAAAATTGACCTCAGCAAAGAACCTGAAATGATGAAGTAAAGAATTTCAAGGTCATTAGGAACAATCTTGAAGCTTCTTTTGTCAGTTCGGTATAAGCGAAAGTCAAGTCTTTCATAGGTTCGTTAGTCACACTTTTCCACATAAGGAAGCGCTGAAGAGACGAGAGTATGGCTGCAGATTCCTTTCTCGCTTACTGCCATGGCCACTTGATTACCACACACTCCTGACAAATTTAATGTATTTCCTATCGCTGCTAACTGAATACCACACGGCTCTGAAATTCACTTACATTTACAATCCTTGTAACTTGGCTGCTACGTACATTATTCTATGAACCTCGCATATCTGAAATTCACACCACTTTCATATTTGGGTCACACTTCTTTCTTTTTACATCTCACATGTTTTTGGACACGACGCCATGTATACTACACGCTTCTGTGAACCCCTTTTGTGGCAGCGTCTTTTAGGTGCACGTAAATATTGTCTTAGTGACTTAACACAGACCACCGTTTTCCAACGTCATTTACAAATCAGCCTAACACTTCGACGCTCCGAAATCAACCGAGATGAAAAGGCGTAGTGAGATAAAAGAGTTAAAGCCAAGTGTTTCTGGCTTTGCAGCAATATCAACTGTATATTATTACAATGTCTTAACATGGAAGCTGCAATTAAAACAACTTTCTGCGGAAGCAAAAACAGAAACTTGTAGCTACTTTTTAATGTCGATGGACGTACTGGTATTATTAAATATCAGGTTGCCGTTATTAAAAAAAAAAGGAAAAGGAACATGATTTAGGTTTGATCAAACATTTGTCATGACGAAATTATATTGGCATAGAAATCAGTAACATAATGTTCATGTTTCAGACAGCTCCGCCTAATAAACATGTAGCGAGCCTTGTTGTCGGTCATTAGAATTGCTTCACGGTACGCAAATTATTGTATTATTAACTGCATTTTAAACAGTTTATTAGTTTAAAAAAGTAACCTGGAAGATTATTAGGGGAACATAGAACAGAAAAAATTCCCTACAAAATTACATGCCATTAATTTAACTTTGAAATATCTTCGTACGTCGGAATAAATTTAGTGCAACAAATCTGCATGATTTATTGTTTCAACTTTAATAACTAAGCATACATATCTCATGTCAGAGTAACTTAGCGTATAAGCGTATCTTAATTTAGAAGTTAATACATACTGCACTAGAGATTCCCACGGTATACCAGGTCAGTGTCCCATGACAGAGGGAGGTCAGGCTCCGTGGAGGCGGGTCCTTAAGGTGCTAATAGTTTATACAGTATTTAATATAGCAAATTGCAAATCAATAATAATAATAATAATAATAATTTGACACTTATGTCCCTCCTACATGTTTCGACGTCTACAGGGAAGTGTATACAAAGGCCTAGAAGTGCAGAAAATTCTATCTAGGATGTGTGTGTGTAGAGTTAAGATGCAATTAAAATTGTTATAAATGTAGGCCTGTAATATGTTACTCAGTTAGCGAATGCTTTATATTCATAAACAGTATTTAATCTTAGATTGCCGATAAAGTGTGCTAATAGTCTCCCGCCTAGTCAAGACATTCACCGCATTTTGTGTAACTCAAAGTTTCATTAAGCTGTTCACCGCCATTTATCGTTATGCTGAGCTTGCTGACTGCAGTCCGTGCGCTCCCATCATATTTCTTTAAGGCCCACTTTTAGGCGCATTCGCAAAGCGACTGGCGGTTATTATCCAAATCCTGTCTGTCTGTCTGTCTGTCTGACTGTCTATCCACGTGGAACACCACAAATCCCACGGGATGGATTGATGTGAAATTTTATGTTTTTAGGATTTACACTACCATTTGTCAGCACATTCCGATTTGGTTAAAATCGGATAAAGTAATAGACTTTACATGAGAACCTACTTGCTGTTATGTGATGGGTTTTTATATTGGATACAAACTGTGTACTCTGTTGCTGGGCGTAGAACGACCCGACGAATATTCAAGGTTTTTATTCACATCGCTACATGTTTCAGTGCTTTAAAGCACCATTTTCAGGGGGCAGTGTGTTTTAAAAACACCAGAAGGCACGTTTAAAACACTTTTAAAAAGTCTTAAAACCACTCAGCATTGTTTTTTAGTTTCCCACAAAAACACTGTTACCGCGCCACACATGTTAACGCCTGTTGACTTGCTGACGATTCTCTTAAGTTGAAGAGCGGCATTTGTGGAGGTAGAACATATTAGGTTACGTATATTTGATGCTTTTATCATACAACTTTCTACCTCCACAAATGCCACTCTTCAACGTAAAACAATCGTCAGCAAGTCAACAGGCGTTAACATGTGTGGCGTGGTAACCATGTTTTTGTGGACAACTAAAAAACAGTGCTGAGTGGGTTTAAGACTTTTTAAAAGTGTTTTAAACGTGTTTTTGGTGTTTTTAAAACACAGTGCCCCCTGAAGATGGTGTTTTGAAACACTGAAACATGTCGCGATGTGAATAAAAACGTTGAATAGTGGTTTCTAATAAGTGTGTACGAGTTGGTTGTTAATGCACAGCAATCTATGTACCTCCACTTGTTCATGGCCCGGTGCCTAATTAATCACGTCAACAGCTTCACCTTTTAGAGCATCATATCGTGCATGTGTACTATCTTATACGTGGCAGGTGGGGAGAACACAGTGTCGGATAGCTAGAGAAAGTGCCCAGTGCTTCTTATGGAGACACCCGACTGCCAGTCAACCCAGCATTAGTCACTCTAGAATCTTAACCATGGCACACATGCGTATAACATTTCATGATTCACAGTTCTGCTAATTATGACGGGGAACTTCTCCACATTTGGTTCGCAACGCGTTCACAGGCAGATTTATCACTACGGTGTAGGTCTTGTGTATCACGAATTGGTATCATAGCAAAGTTAGGAATTAGGCTACTAAGTTAGACAGGGAAAGAAATCGATCCGTCAGGGAGAAACTTGGAGTACAAAACATTGTTTTGGAAATAAAACAACACCAAGGAGAGTGGCTGTAACAAGTAGAGGGAATGGACACGGACAGGATACCCAAACAGGCCCTGAAATATAGGCCAAAGGGGAAGAGAAGCATAGGACGCCCAAGGAAAAGATGGAAGGACCAGCTTAACCTTGAGGGATAAAGAACAGACACTACGCCTAACACTTCACAGCTCATGATGATGATGAACAAAATTTCGTGTTGTTACCAAAAGGCCAAACCTAGGAAGAACAATACTTGTGGTTTGTATTCATGAAGTCCGGGCTTGAAATTTCGGCATGGAGAACGGGTTTACTGAATAAGGTTTTTTAGTTTTCCTCCATCTCTCCAGACATATCGGCCTATTAGGTCAAGGAAGGTTGTTTCCGCGTCATTTCTAATTCCTTACGGACACGCCACGACTAACGCAGTCGCTACATTACGGGAGACCCGACGCACATCGGAATGGAGTATCCATATGATCAATTACATACATACATACATACATACATACATACATACATACATACATACATACATACATACATAGTGCAGTCCAGTTGCAATGCGAACTCCAGAACACAGGAACCTGACCGGTCTCTGTAGGATCGCCCCGTCGCCTGTGTTATCACCCGGCAGTATCCTTCCGCGACATTCGTCTCATTGCGCTTTAATTCCGCGCAAGGAAATATTCGGCGCGCCTTTAAAAAACGTTACTATTTAATTTTTCTACTTTTTTTTTGCTTAAATTGCTTATGTGAAATTGCGTAACTTTAAACTACGTAATCAACTAATCAACAACTCATTCGACGTTACGTAATTTGAGCTGTTGAAAGTGTCGTCAAATGGAGGAAGGATAAACGATCTTTATGCAAGGGCTGAGTTCACTGTAAAGGCGCAAACTGCACCATCGTCTGTAGCGTTTGGCTACACACAATTTCCACAGCCCTGTGCGTGCTGTCGTTTATACTGCACATGTCTTTAACTTTCTACATGTACACTGAATCAATCGTGCCTTACAAAGCCTACAGTTTAATATGAAGGTTGAGCGTCTCAAGATGATAAATACGAATACTAAGTTTAGGATGGTATGCCATGTAGCTGGGTGGATAGGTACGGACGTTTCGGTAGAACCTTCTGTCTCAGTCTTTAGGGTCTGAAATGACTATAATACCGTCGAGGGGGAAGGAAGAATATACCAGACTCCACGGCAGTAATGCTGCGGATAGTTGATACTCAATTTCCACGCCTTGAGGTCTTATTGGGTAAATGAAGGCAAATCTAGACGCCTACGTATTAGCAGCTTCATTATTATGTATTTCAGCAATGAGAATTTTACACTGGTCAGTGTAACGTCACTGAGCACACACCTTCTTGACAAAGCCACAGTGGCTATTTCGTCGAGAAATTTCACGTTTTTTATGTAACTCGAATGTTCATAACCGTGTTTACAACAGCCGCCTACCGGTCTGTAGTCTGAGCCAGCTGACTGCTGTCTACATCTTCACAACACTTTTAATTGACACTCATTTTAATATTATCTTTCCATAAAGCTTTGGTGTCCGATGTTATGTTTTCCATTCAGGGTTTCCGAATGAAAAAACTGCATACAGTCTCTATCTCTCCAATGCGTGCTACACTCCCCGCCCTTCATCGTCCTTGATTTTGTTATCTTAATAATATTATAGCGCAAAGTACAAGTCAGTTCACATCTGTGTTCTTCAACCACCTGTCACTTTTGTTTTCCAAGTAAAATCAAATTTGTTTTTTGATTTTCAAACGCGTTTCTTGGATGTGAAGATAACACAAGGTCTGTGTCTGTTGTTATATCCAAATATTCTGAACACACTTTTACGAGGACCTCCCAGCCACTTTAACTTTAGAGGTTGGCCTTTCGAACACTTTGGGTGGTCTCAGAGCAAGAATTATAAAATTAATTAGTACAATTACTTAGTCCCCAGTGGCCCCGCGGTCTAAGGCGTAGGTCTGCGGCCGAGCGCTTCCTGGGATCGTGGGTTCGAATCCCAGCGGGGGCATGGATATATGTCTTTTAAACTATTTGTGTTATTAAGTAGAGAGGTCTCAGCGACGGTCCGATCCCTCATCCAGAGAAGTCCTACCGCATGTGGTATGTGCTTGTGTGGGCCAAGTGAAAAATGAAAACCCTCTACACCTCCTGTGAATAAGTAGGTAGAAGAGGGAAGCACTACGACTGTTACTTAGTCGTGAACTGTGTTTAAACATGTAAGTTAGCCTGGCGGACTCTTAAGATGGCAGATAGCTTAAGAATGCTTGGTCTTAAATTGCATTGCAGAACAACTGCATAAATACGCCTTTTGCGATCCAAGAGTTCAAGATGCACAAGATTATTCATTCTAATTAAAATTAATGGCTTCGTGAAACACGTTTTGCAAAGATCTCTAGTCATTTCTCATCTCTGGCTTTATAATACGTTCGTTTCTTAAATAGACCAGCACGTCGCTTAGATTAACACAGATACGTAATGACAGCCGCTGTATCCGGATCTAAACCAAGGTCCACAAGTACCGGAACAGATCGCAAGTATGGAGATGTCAGTAATTCATTATATCGCGGCACAGCGGTGTAGCGGGCCCACGGGAACAAGATAGATTACAGGTGGCCATGGCTTCATTACGTGTTTCTGTAGCAACTGGGTTGCCTTCTCAATGTAAGCTACTTCTGCCTTCGGAACGACTCCGGAAGCACGATCAGTTGATGTTGCCTTTGTTTCTCTTTAGTATCACTGAAAGTCTTACTTTTGACGCTCTAATGATAAACTGGACTGTAACAGTGGAGGAGACGCGATCATGTTATGCTCCTTGGCCATTTAAACGGCAATGGTTAACTATGGTACCACCTGACTTAACGTCAAAAACTTTGTAAATGAGGTCTGATTTTTTTACTGCGAGTCAGGAAGTAAGTTCACAGGTGAGTCCCTTTGAGATGTGAAATCCGTGCCTTAAAGAATTCGGAGGAGTCCCATAAGGAAATCAAATTTGAAAGGCTGTAGAATTTAATTCCAGGAGCGTGTTTTACCTGCTAGTGTATTACTCGAGATATTCGCTCTTATGGTATGTTACACAGCGTTCACTTGTAGTCAGTTACCGACGTTTCGTGACAGCCTATCTGTCCCATCTTAAAGGGTCGAGTTTGCTTGACCCTTTAAGAAGGGACCGAGAGGCTGTCCCAAAAGTCGGTAACGTACTACAAATGAACGCTGCGTAACATCCCAGAAGAGTGAAGACCTCATTCACGCCGAAGCGGAAGCCTGAAACCACGCAGTATAATTACGTGCAGAAACTGGGTTGCCACACTGCGTAGTTAGTGTTAAAGTCTTCACAAATTGAAACTATAATTTACTTGTGAAATAAAAGAAGGAAGCCTAGTTGAAACTTGTTGGCTGTAAATCATATCAAGGTCACCCCATGACGTGCCTGCGCGGGCACAGAGGGGAGGCAGAGATACAGCTCCAACCCATTTGAAACCTAGGAGCTAGAAGTGGGTGGGTGGCCAACGCCACGCCCCGGCCTCTTTACGCACGGGAAGACCCGATATCCAGTTTTACAGGAGGCTGGGTGGGCCCCAGGGCCGGTCTGGACCAGCATGGAAAATCTAGCCGACAGCGGGATTCGATCACCGGGCCGGCCAGCCGGTAGCGAGTCGCTGTACCAACTGAGCTATCCACGTCGCCGTATATCACATCAACAGCGACGCAAATGTACGAGAAGTGTTCTAATGAAAAGCGAGAGAGGAAGGAGCTGTCGGGAATGTCGGACAGAATGCGCGTCGGGAATTGAAGTGGGTCTAATTTATGTGGCATTGAGAGAAAAACATATAAAGGGAAGCTGCCTTTTGTTAGAACAAGCGTAGACAAAGCGAGGTTAAGTCCTACTACAGATCTTGTAAAGTTATAGAACGCTGTGTGTATCTTGCAGCTGTCACGGATATAAAATTGAATAAAATCCTCCCGGGCTGACAGCCGCATCAGGTTCTTCAAATCAACAGAGCTTTCACAGACCGTCTTTGTCTCCGTCATCAGTGTGCTGGTATTATGAAACGTCGGCTGATTTGAACAATTTTACGCGGCTGTGAGCTCGATAGGAATTTGTAGGACACATTAGTTTCAACTGTCTAGAGACAGGCGAGATTCATATAGACCTGCGTAAATCGTAAACTGTGTACTGTGCAGTAGAGGCACGTTCTTAAAATTCAAGCACCTAACATCGCGGCGGTGAGTTTAGCGTAATTGCCTCTTATGCAACAGATTTGTGATTGATATGTCGACGCAGAGAGGGACTGTCCCGACCGACTTTTCTTGTGGTTTTTCTCAGTGTCGTCACGAAAATTCTGGCATAGTACAAGTCATTTCCCGACCTCGTCCTTATATGAGTAATTTACGCCGTATTATTCACGAATCGTACTATCGTTCACAGGTACAGGACACGAGTGCACAAATCGTGGACGCCAAGTCGCCATAGCTGCTCAGTTTTTTAGGTGGCACCTAATACTTGTGGGTCTTCAGTACAGAATTTGCTTCATGCCACCCATTTGGAGCCTGGAATTTTGAGGTGGAGTCTAAATTTTTGGGAAATTTGTGCAGCCCTGATACAGATCTGTACTATGAGGAACAGCCATATAGTAAAGAAATAAATAAATAAATTAATAATACATGAAGGGACTTGGATTTTGTTTCTTTAGTTACTTCGGAATTGAGTTTAAAAACGATTGCAAATGGCTGAAATATGGGTAACATTTCCTTCCAAAATATTAGAAGTCTGGGCGTGCATTGCACATTCCGTTGCCTTCGTGGGTTTTTATTCGTTTCACCTTCGAAGTCGGCACAGGATCACTGAACACTAACCTTGTAACTGGAAGAAATACTCAATCACAGAAGAGAACAAGTCAGAGCAATCCTTCACTCAGGTTACTTTGTTCTGAGAGGAGGGGTAAGTGGTTACAGTGAGAGGGAGAAACTGAAGAAGGCTCGTAGCTGTCGCCTCTCAGAGGTACTGGAATTTCGTTCATTCCATTCTCGACCTCTTCAAAACGAGAATTACAGAAGGATATTTATTTATACAGGGTGGTGCAAAGGTCACTCGGAACTAGAAACGGAATATTAACGTGGAGTGTTAAGTAAGTTTTGCCCCAATATGTACATATTCCTTCGGAAAAGTTGTATATAGCTAAATTTTATATTTAATTTTTATGAATACATTTTTTCTCGAAACACCGGGATATGTACTGCCCTGTAATAGCGAATAATGAACTTTGGAAATGTATGGAAGAAACCGATCGTAGCCCAGATATAGATACTATTCCGGTATTTACTTAGAGCGACTGCGGAAGACCACAAAAGACTTTAATGAGGACAGCCGGTGCCCCAGCAGACATTTTAAAACTCGCAACTTTCAAAAATATCTTATAGCTGGAGCCATCTTGCTCAATATGACACCGTATAGTCTATAGATAGGTACCAACTTTCCGGAGCAACCCTGTTTCCTCCACCCTCATGGTAGGTGTCATAGATTCCAGTTATTCCTAAGGGAGAAATCCTGGTTGGCTAAGAGGCCAAGCATAGCGTCTTGTGGGCCTGCTCCATATGATACTCTGTTGCCAGGCACCAAATACGCATCTGTTCACATAAGTGCAGCCTACATGGACTCAAGTAAACGGAGACAAGTGGGTTAGAGCTGATTTTCGCCAGGCGCTGTCACTGGTTCTGCCAACGCAAACCAGATTTGCATATATGGAAGTATGTGGGGGTGAGGCGAACAGTTAAAATGAAAGTTTATTGGACTTTAAATCACGATTGCTTACACGAAAATGTTCTGTCTTACCAAAACGGACTCCAACACTAACAATTGTCCTGAGAAATTTTGTCGTGTTACGTGACAAAGCGAGTCTAACCCACTCGCGGATTGGTTCTTGCGACATTTTGTAGACATTAAGTTTGAGTGTCAGAGTCTGCCAACTCAGCTCTTAAATTCTAGAAATGCAGCTCTGTTCGGATTTGCCGTATCCCCTGTAGTTTAACCCTTTAAAGACGAAGCATATCTGTTATATAAGGACTCAGTGCTTACCGCGCTGTAAACACTCTCCACTTCGGTTATAAAAACTGGTCTCTTAATGTTTTATAAGGCAAAAGTTGCTGTTTGTTCTGAGATCCGTACAAAACACATAAACGCAATGTGGGCACCACGTAGAATTTTTTAATGTTAAACCTCGTGGTACGTAAAGTTACCGCTAGGCTTTAAAAGGTTAAGTGAGGGGGCCAGACTGGCGTATCTGAGAACAGACTGATAAGGAGTATAAAGTTTAGTTTATACGGAGCCCCTCGTGAATTCGTGCAATGAAGGTAGTAATACGCGTATCTTCATTCACAACTCAAATCTTTATAGGTAATAGTCAGTTATTACATGTTTCAGCCTTAATAACGGCCGTCGTCTGGTACTACTACATAAAAACACCCTGAGGAAAGATACTAGTGTACAAACATCAGGTTGGGAATAAAATGAGATCATCTTCTTTAAGAAGAACATTCAAATTAAAATTCCCATGTTTTCAAACCAATTTACGTTGTAAAATATTTTATGCATTGAGATGCGATTTTATTCTCGAGCCGATGGTTTTACATTAGTATCTTTCCTCACGGTGTTTTTAAGTTGTGGTATCTGCTGGTGGCGGCTAGTAAAGCTGAAACATGTTGTACTAAACGAAAATCAGTAATAAAGACTTGAGGTCCCTCGTGATATGGAGTAGGTTTGAACTTTAGCGGGAAGAAGTAGCAACAAAAGTGAAATGAATGAACTGTCTACCTACCGCGCATGGGAGAGATGAGAAGTGGATACAAAGTTATTGTCTGAAGACTTGAAAGGTCTAGGCAATATATGGGGGGATAATATTAAAAAAATCTTAATGAGACAATGTGTGATGGTGGAATATTTCTTGACGAGCTGAGCGACTATCAACATTTAAAGTACAACTACATTCCAGAGGGTCACTTAGAGGGATTTCGAAACTTTATGCAGTGTGATATCTTAAAGTGACGTGTTTTTAACGACAGACTTTTATGAACATTGGGGCCAGATAAGCATGCAAAACAACCAAGCACGCATTTGGGGAAAAGCGTATTACACTGGAGTTCACTTCTGCGCTGTTAAATGAGGACTACAAAACAGGCGGACCGCGGGTAGCATGTGGCCCGCTCGAATTCTGATATTTCTAAAATTTTAGCGTCATCATTATTTTTATTGCATAATACATCCAAGAAACACTGTAAAATTAAATACGAGGAATATTTTAGGTCCTTGCATTTTTCTACATTGAATTAAGAATTGAATTAAGAGCGAAGAGGGAATGTGATATCAGGCTTATATATGGCGGCACAAGATGTCAAGTTGGGTTTCGTATTTGGCCATCAATCTGTTTTAAATTCGACAGGCCTGTGTTAAATGCAATATATCCACTGTGCGGTTCGGCCCAGACAAGGGCGGGTGTCGAGTTGCTAGTAAATAATACACGCAAAGTAACTGTTACTGTCATGTGAGTGTTTCTCAAAGAATGCCCTCAAGTCCATTCTAACGGTTGCCCCACGCTAAAATTGTGGTCACGATGTTGTAAATAATTCAAAAATTTTAATGTGATCCACATGGCGGCTCGCTACAGCTTCTAGAGTCCTGTCCGACGAACTTGCGATGCTGTGCCCAGTGATGCTGGCAGAGCAAGTGTATGGGAGGTTGTTGGCTTTCGCATTGGTGTAGTTATGGTCTCCGTTCTTCAAGGATGTGACACCTCGTCACTGAGTAACTGATTCCCGACGTTTCAAGACGACGTGGTGGTCTTAATTTGAAGGTTCCAATGTTCCATTCTTCTTGGACATTCGGTCATTAAAGATGAGATCCCGTCCTCTCGAAACGTCGAGAACCAATTACCCAGTGACGTCACATCCCAGAAGAACGGAGACTTAAAATCTGCTGTAATTGTTTGTGAATATTTAGCAGTGTGTGTTACAGTTGACGTCATAGGAACAGATAAGACACTGGATTAGCCGAAAGGAATGTGTAAGAATTTAAATCGATTGAGTTTTTAAACACAAACTCTCGAAGGTTTACGCTAATTTGTAACAAAATTACCGTTGACACCACCACCACAACAACACCACTACAACACCACCACCACCACCACCACCACCACCACCACCACAACAGCGACGATAACGACTACTACTACTACTACTACTACTACTACTACTACTACTACTACTACTACTACTACTACTACTACTACTACTACTTGTGCTACTTTTCTAAGGTTCCAGTTTAATATTGATTTAAAGGTATGTGTAACAATTTTAATGATATTCATTTTGCTGTGTGCGGATTTTTTGTTCCCTTGAGACATATTTTATATTTTGTCGTCATTATCATAATTAAATGTAAAAGGGTATGAAATCGTGCTGAAGTGAAAGTCACGGAAGTCAATGGACGCCTGTGCTCACAGTTGAAAGGAAACTGCCCTGGCTTTTACCTTTTGGAGAACGGCGGAAGAGGTTAGGATGACAGAATTACTCTAGTGCATAGCCTGTGCTGAAGGTTCAAGCTTTCGAAATATGATTCAAAACCCCAACTCGCACTTCCATGGATACTTCTTACGTCCACCTCTTAGTCGCAATAATAATAAACTATTATTATTAATTGTAATTACTTTGTTATGTATTCTTTATCTGTTTGTTTGTTGTTGTTGTGTCCGTTTCATTTGTGTCCTGTTCATTGTCCGTTGTTATTTGTGCTGTGTTGTTTCTGTAATTGGCCATCTGGCTGTTGATTCTGCAAATTAATAACCTAGAACTGAATTGAATTGAATTATTTTAATGTAAGATATTCCTGTTAGTGTATCGACCGTAAGTATATATTGTATTTAATTCTACAATCAGACCCAACAAGTCCTTTAACACACGTGCTATTGACAACCAGTTTCGGTTCATAAAAGAGCCATCATCAGGCCATAACAAAAACTGTAAGATGGAAAACCCACGTGGTGCAGGTAGGAGATCTGCCCGTTATATCAGTGAATACATTGCAAATGTATAAAAAATTGAGAAATACTGTGTATATATATATATANGAACGTAGGTATTTATGGTAGGACAGCTTTAATACTGATCCTGTGTTGGGTGTGACAGTGTGACTGGGTTTAATGTGGTACAGGACAGCGTGCAGGCGCGGAGTTTCTGCGTACGTAAATGTTCCATAAAACGCTGGGAATTATTGAACGGGTCAGCCAGCATTATTTTGTCAAGCAGCATACAGGTGCATACGTTCACTTTCGTTCATTATTTATTTATATTTTCGTTTACTGGTCGGTCATTTATTTGTGACCATTTTTTCTACCACAGTTTTACACTATTTGTTGTCAGTCTGACGTGTTTCTATATACACATATATATGCCTTTCAATTTGATATAGTCGTTAAATATTAAAGCAGGGAACGCATTTCTTTCGGAATATGTGATTTATGATATGTCTTTTGTCATTAACCTCATAAGAATTTTCGCATGACACAAAAGAGCCAAATATCTGCAATTTGCCAGTCAGAACGCTATGATTTACGTGCAATTAAACGCAGTGTGGCCAGCACCTTGCAGGAAACAAACGAAAGGAACACTAAGAATAATAACTGAAACAAATCGAACGTGTGTTATATATTCCTGGTGTCTGGCGGAAACTTTAAGAGGAGGGAGATTAGGGCGTGTGGGTTATTCAGAATTTTTCCTGCACTAGTTCAAGCTGATTCTATTTTGCTTCTGAGACACAATGATCACCTGACTTTATCCGACTGAACGAGTGGTCAAAAAGGTAAATTCTTCAGAACAGGAATAAAATATGCTATGAAACACAATAACAAAATAACCAGGCAATTTATTGAAGAACTACTAGGAGCAGCCACAAAGCACAACGAATTTTCTGTTTCTATCTATTTACAAGTTATACATGTGAAAATGTCACAGAACTCCGCTATAACGTCGATGACGGTGTAGAGGTATTTTGGTGCAGTCACCATGCTTGTTACCTGTCTTCTTACACTCATGTAAAATACCACGTGTTTTCGCTCAGTAAATTTGTTCGCCCTCTGCAGTCACGTTTCAGGCGGAATTCTGCGTTGGTTCATCCTTCACTAATTGTCCTCGCAGGTTGTCTTTCAAAGGACCAAACACGTCAAGTGTGATGGTGCGAGGTCAGGACTGTAAGGTGGGTGCAGTAACTCTGTCCCTACACATTTCTCTTTTGAAGTTCCTCGGGTGGACGAAGAATCTGGATGCATTGGAAGCACAAAAGCGCGCTGTCTGACGTTTTGGTATTCGTAAATAACAGATATGTGTTGTTGTGCACTAAGGGAAGAAAAAATTGAACAAAAAGCACTATATTCATCAAATAGGAACTTTAGAGTAACTCGGTGTGGTGCAATTGGGAGTGAATTAGATTAAGAAGTAACAGGCCTAATATGCAGAGTGTGAGATTATATGATATCATGCCTATAAGCAGTGTCGCAATTCTGCCATATTTATTGCAACAGTACGTGTGGCATCTGGATTACAATACAATGCTATATAAAGGCGTTAGTGACTTCAGGGATTCGAACACGTGATATTACCGTGAATGGAACTCATGCTGTTCGACTAATAATCTGAACGGTGACGCGATGGATATTACGTTTATAAATGACTATGAATTCAGTATTGCTATAGTGATGTGCTTTGAAAGTTTTACGTGTCTAGCATGTAAATGGCAGGAAATAATGAATCATTACCTGACTAATCGCCGTACAGTGCTGGTCGTGTCGAAACGTCATTTCGCTTGATGTTTTTGAGGCAGAGAAGATGAATATTGTGGCGCTGTTGTTATGAACCGAGTAATCTGACAGTTGGTTGCCAATATTCCGAGGGTTGGTACGGTCTTCTCCTTCAGGGAGGAAGGAGAAAATGTATGCAGCATATTTTTCCGAAGCGTCCGTAATAACACTCCGGGTGAAGAATCGTTTATTCGCACATGATTGAGGCATTGCGTATCATATTAAACTCTGGTAAGAAATCTAAAGTTGCGGACAGCATGTGCTTCGGGAAAGGTAAACACTTTAGAGGGTGCAGAAATGCCTCTGGTCTGAAGAAGGAATAGTAAATTAGCTCCGAAAGTGTGGGAACCCCTTACCAAAATTAAATGCAATTTTTACCCAAACATGCAGGCAGTGTATACCTCCCAGAAGTTGATAACCGCATGTGACATTACAGAATAATTTGTAACCTGAAGAAGGAACGAACATGTATCGCCGAAACTCTGATGACCACCCAGCCAATTAACAAGCAGTTGCGCCCAGGAAATGTGGTTAGTATATTTCTGGGAACCGTTCGTGTCCGCATAATCAGACTATAGAATGACGTAACACAGATAATCACAATATGGATCTCCAGTCTGTGGACCGATATTACGAGTAGATTTGAACAAGTCTGCGTATAGGTCAGTGTAAGGTGTCTCCGCTCACGATGTCTGTATGACTCTCTGTCACTTCACATGCGCTTGTAGCACAGTCTGGGTAGAGGAAAGTTCCAAGGGCTTTCAAAAATTAATGTCGTTATGTGCTGACGGTTTTGACCACACAGGCAACGTGAGTATAAACATAATATTGTGGCGCGTTCGCCTAACCATTTTGCCGTGCAGAAGCAAGAGGTGTTACGTATTCTATGTGCAAGTCTGTAGCCTTGTTTATGCAGCATGCAAGGCGCATTCGGCTTATTATACTGCCATTTGTGGCGTGCCCGCTTGTATCAAGTTTTTCCACATTATCTCGTAAACGACACGCTTTCTGAAGAAAGTTATTGAACATAAAAATAAGTGTCGATTACCTACACAACGTTTATGTGAACCGTTTCTTATTCTATGAAGAATTAAGTGAGATATTATCATAAATGTACATAGGTCTTCATGTGAAGTACCCGTTACTCTTGCCAGGTTTTAATCAAGCTGGACTCCTGTCGACAGATTTTTGATAAGAACTCAAATATATGATGTTATAAAAATCCGTCTTTAGAAGGCGAGGTGTTCCATGCGGACAGACAGACTGACAGACAGACATGACGAAGGTAATAGTCGCTTTTCGGAATTTTGCGAACACACCTAAAACTCAATATCGTGATGTGTATGACTTCAAGCAAGTAACTAGCCTAATTACGTGGTGCTGTATTCCATGGCGAGTTACTGCACGCGCATTGACGCACTCAGGTGCTGTCTATTGGAAATGGGCGCCACTCACCAAGCTGCTGGGAAGGACAATGATTAACCCTTTTAAGACGAAGCGTGTCTGTTTTACATAAGGACTCAGTTCTCACCGCGCAGTGAACACTCTCCACTTCGGTTAGAAAAACCAGTCTCTTAATGTTTTATAAGGCAAAAGTTGCTGTTTGTTCTGAGATCCATACAAAACACGTAAACGCAATGTGCGCACCACGTAGAATTTTTTAATGTTAAACCTGGTGGTATGTAAAGTTACCGCTAGGCTTTAAAATGTTAAGGAGAGTGCAAATCGAATCAACTTGGTTTATTCAGTGTAACAGCGGACTACAGGAATATCATCCGAAGGAAAGTTGTCTAACTGGCGGCATGTTAGTGAGTCAGAACCGAACTGACCTTTCTATACTGAATTCGATTTGTGTGACCGTAGCCTTAATCAGTGTTAATCTCATTTTATCTGTGCAGTATGAAGACCGTATTATTGGTGCCGATACTAGCGCTCGTGGCGGCACACCGGGACAAGAGTATGATGCAACGTGTGGAGCAGAGGCACCTGGTGTCATGCGTGGTTGCTGTCGTGCAGCGACACTTCCCAGTGGGCAGAACTGTACAATTTTCCAGCACTGGAGGTGAGGATGATCACGCGAAATCTGTGCTGGAGGCCATGCACCGTCTGGAACTGTGGCCTGTCCAAGTGACTGAACCAAGTAGAGACTCTGTGTTAACACTAACGGTGGAGAAAATAAGCAGCTACATTATTCTTACGCGGAGCGTTAAAGATTTCACAGTCCAGGCTGAAAGATTCTTTTTTAATTCTTCATGGGACAGCCGAGGACTGTTTTTGATCGTGGTTACTTTCGGAGTGTCCAACAGTGAAGAGCTTGCGCTTTCAATAGTTCAGGAGCTGTGGCAGATCGGCAGAGGGTATAATGTGTTGGTAATGGTTCAGCAGGACACACTGCTGAACTTGTACACGTGGTTCCCTTACTCATCACACGTCAACTGTGGTGATGTCAAAAATGTAGTCCTTATAAATCAGTGGGTGATGGAAGGAGAAGGGAAATTTGTGAGAGAAGAATCGCTGTTCCCATACAAAATCCCTTCCAACTTCCACGGCTGCACTGTGAATGTGTCAACCATTACTAAGGGTGATGTTGAGGACGAACTTTATAACCTGTATTTTCTGACTCATAGTATAACGAGGAATTATGTCAACGACTTTCCCGACGACACGCCACATATTGAAAAATTAATAACATGTGTGACGAGTTTGTGGAATGGCGAGTCCGATATGTTATTCGGAGGCCTTCCACTTCTCGTAGAAGAAGTTAGTAATGCAGAACCTACCTTTCCGTATTTCGCCATGAAATTTAGTTGGTTTGTTCCTTGTCCTAAGCCCTTCTCACGCCTTCAGAGGATTTCTCACATTTTCTCCCTCTCTGTATGGGTTTTTATTGTAGTTGTCCTGTTCCTTGTCACTGTCGTTTCCTGGTGTCTGGCAAAGCAATCTAACGACATCCGGTCATGCGCCAATATGTCAAGCGCAGTATACATTATTTGGGCTGTGACGGTCGGCGTATCCGTGACTAGGACTCCTAGGAATTTGAGGTTGAAGTTGTTGTTCGTTGTTTTTGTTTGGTACTCTTCCGCCATCAGCACTGTTTTCCAGACGTTTTTGATGAGCATCTTGGTAGATCCAGGATACGAGAATCAACTTAAAACGTTGGAAGAAATTCTTGACTCAGGAATAGAATACGGTTACACATATGCGGGTAATTATCTTCTTGATAGTTCCTCAGACTTGAAACACATACAAGTTGTAGCAAGGGGTGAAATATTTTCTACTGACTGGGAATGCCTTGACAGAATTCGTGAGACAGGCAACTTTGCCACTTTTGTTCCAACGTGGTCAGCACATAATTACACAAATAGTATCAATGGCCGCAACACAATTTGCCCGCTAAATGATTATGACTACATTTTCTTTTTCGTAACGACTTACTTGCAAAAAGGTAGCGTCTTTCTTGAGTCATTAAACAAATTTATCACTCTTTCCATTGAATCTGGAATGTTTGATAGTGTGCTTAGAAAGAGCGTATATTTCACTAGGCCCACCCGCAAAATGATGGATGCATCTGACGGATATTTTGTTTTTACCCTCAGTCATCTCCGTATTGCTTTTTATATACTTTTCCTTGGCCACAGTCTTAGCTGTCTTCTGTTTCTTTCTGAAGTGCTGTACAAACTGAGGCTCAGATACTTTTGATTTATAGTACCTCTAAACTTCATACCCAACTGAAATAATTTTGTCGTGTCTTAAACAAGCGTTTTGTGTGTATAGAAGTCTTAGTAATTCGCAGTTTATTTTTGGATTTGTCCCATTTGTCATATGAATTTAATTGAAGGCACGTACAGAAACTCTTGATAATGTGCACACGATATTCAGTGATGCTGTGTAGCCCGATAGCACACGCCTTAATTAGTGCAACTGTAGTCAAAACATGAAGAATCGCAGATATTGATGATTAATGCTTTGTACATGTATTTAATTGGAAATATTTCGTTAAAAGCCTAAAAGTGTGACCTGTATAAAAGGATGTACCAAGATTACATTAACTTCGCCAAAAACCAGCTGTCGGCAGTTTCGTCTGTGTTGTACATGTGTCTGTAAGATAAATTCACATGTGTGAAAATACAAATAGTACAATGCCTCATGGAGATTTCTGCTGTCTGCGTGGTGATGCCGTGTGGTACAGTACGAACAGACCTACAGTTGATTTGAACATTAAACAGGTTTTTAACTTCCTCATGATGGTACCAGTAGGATCGTATTGTTGGTCGGTACATCTTACCGGACTACACGGTATCGTGGGGCTCAATATTAATGGACCCTTACCAAGTTGCTATGAAAATGGAGGGACTGACGGTGACATGTTTTGTACAGTTTGGACGGTTGTTGTGATAAAAATGCATAACAAAGTTAATCTTGTAACCGAACTGCATTTCATTCGTTTCACAGTTGAACTTCAAAGCCTGTAAATAATTGTGTCAGAATATGTTCTTCGTTTCTTTCTTGTGCCATTAAAGCCTTCACGCCACGTGATAATCACTTCCTAATGTTCCGTGTGTGACACGAAGTCGCAACGACTGTATTTCAGTTGTCTGTCAGAATGCTATGCTTTACGTATAATTACATGTAAATGGCAGTGCGGCCAGCACTTTGCGGAAACCACACAAAGAGAGCACACAGATAATAGAAGGGCAAATCGTGAAGTATATGTACGCCAATTTCGGTTTTATAACTGTAAGTTTAAGAACTTTTAGGCGCTTTGGCAAAATTGCGAAAAGGGACAGCTACATTCGCCATGTCGCTCTGTCCGTCCACCCGTCCGCCTATCTGCCCTCATGGAAAAACTCCGCTGCCGCCGTAGATTTTCATAAAATTTAATATCTGTAATTTTTTCGAAAATGTGGCAAGAATATCGGTACTTTACAGGAAAATATTCGTAAATATGATAACGTGTCCTTGAATTTTCTTGAATGAGAAAATATTGGGACAAATTTTGCAGGGAAAATCTAAACACAATTAATGCTCAAATTTTTTTCTAAAATTGGTGCTAAGTTTGTGATGATGTGGAAAAATATGGTAGAGCCAGACAGGCTACAGATGGCAATATTATTTGGTACGGAAAGGCGTGATTTGCATGCCGAATAACTAAGAAAAAACACAGTCACACACCCATAATATTTAACACTGTTTGCTCTTCCACGGCAAGAATTGTTATGCGAACGCCCCTCAATGTGACGTTACACGTACTTTGCCTGTGTTGTTCTGAATATAAGCTGCAACCAGTTCCAGTATTTCTTAAGGTACACACCGATCTCGTACCTTCGCCACACTGCTCCAGTGATAAAACGGGTAGCTTGATTAGCAGAACAGTAAAACTGGCGTTTGAGGCCGTTATAATGCAAAGATCCATGTGACTGAGACGCCACGGTCGTAGTGCTGTCGAAGTTCTCGCCTACCTGTTAGTGTTTGAGGTGTCTATATCAGTAACGTTTTCTGTTTGTGCTTCACTGTTATGACACAGTGTGATCGGGTTGCCAAAATTTCAGAGCAGTACATCGTCACTTACCTGTGTGTAGGTTAGACACAGCATGTTGCCTCGAGATGTCTGTAAGCACCCACGGTGTCAGTGAATGACTTCTGCCCTGAACATGAAGGCAGTACGTTTCTCTGAAGCCTTTCTAACCGTGTTGTAGTTTTTCGTCCTTTAGTGTATACATTGAGCAGTCACTCAGCAAAGAGTAACTAGTTTCATATAAGTTGAAGATTAGAAATAAATTTCATTTTTACCCCTGTATTTTGCGACCTGTGAAGGCGTCTTAAGGGACGTAAGCTGTGTTAGATGTTACAGACTATAATTCTACTCCTACACACCCACCCTTCACGACGGACATACGAAAGGCTGTCATAAGGGGCAATGTGGCGTCGTATATGAATGCTGAAAAGTGAATACCGTTAAAAATTAATATGTTTTTTAAACTCGGAAGTGGGGGGGGGGGGGACTGTTAACTGACGACAAGCCGGTGTAGCCTGCAATCGCCTGTTTGATATAACTACGTAATAATGTTTGGGCCCCGTACGTGTGAACATAAACACGGTACGACACAATCACACTGCATATCCTGTCAGAAAGCGTAGTTCTTACGTTTCTTTCAACACAGCTTCCAGAGTTCCTTCCTGCTTGCAGCTGTGTGTTTGTGGATGTCCACACTTTATTGGAATATTATACTTTTCCTGTATTTATACCATAAAAATACATTTTCAAATCTCATAAGGTAACTGAATTTTCTTAACTAACCACCTTCATTTTGCTGTAAATAAAACTGTATTTTTATTGTCTTTGGTACCAGCACTTTTCCTCGTGTTATTGCACGTTTGTGATTGTTTAATTTTCTGTAACATCCTCTCAAACCGCGAATCCTCATCATTTAGCCGTACACTTACTGAACCATTTGTTCTATCCTATAGGCGTCTGTGACGGCTGTTTAGCTGCAGCTGCTGGTCATGACGCGCAACTGACTGAGGTACAGAAAGTGGCATTCAGGTGTTACGCTTTAGAATTCGTAAATCATGTCGATTGTGTTTTTTGATATACTGGGCAACATTATCAGTAAATATTCCTGTCCTATACCCGTGCTGTTATGAGACCAGTATGTTGTTAGTATGCAGATGATTGCTTAATGTACTGTGCACGAATTTTATAAAAAACAGTTAATAGTGAAATGGCCCTGTAATTTGCCGTACTAGTTTTGCCTCGTTTTCTGTACAGCAGTTTTACTATTGCACCTTTAAGTCGCAGATAAAATACCAGTATATAGCGAGTGGCTACAAATATAGCTTAATGGGTGACCAATGCGAGATTCACAAACTGTTAAGACTTTGTTATTTCATCATAACGAGATGAGCTTTGTAGTTTAAGAGAATGTATTATATATTTATCTCAGCGGAATTTATTATTATTATTATTATTACATAAACCAACTCATACAGAGAATAAAATACCTTCGTGAGTGATTATAGAGTCCCTTACATGTTTCAGCACTGGGATTCCATCAACAGGGGCAGTTCAGTACAAAAGAATTTCGATGCAACCCCCAGTCTAGTTATTATACCGTCTTTACAGAAGTGATTAAAATTCTAAAAAGTAAAATTCCAGAATATCTGAAATTGATAACAATAAATTTACAATCTTGTAACATTAATAGTATCAAACGTATTAAAACTCATCCGTTCCACGTACAGCATTTGTTTCCAAATGTATGAGTCAGGCACACAAACGTTTATGTCGATCATAGTAGAAACGTCGTCCTAGTTGAGTGCATGCAGCGTACCGTGTGGGCTGGCGATGTACCTCACCATTCGACAGACGTGAGGTTGGCTGATCAGTCATGTCCATCTACTGCCAAGATTAAAAATGAGTGGCACTATACCTCCACTCCCCCATGTACCTTAATGGCGTGGTGCCTTGTTATTCTCTGTGTGCAGGAAAGTAAAGACGTTTCAGTGCTCCATACATACACTACATACATACATACATACATACATACATACATACACTCACACTGCATGTTAGGTTTTTGATAGCGAGGAACTTATTTTTTGTACTGTTTAGAATATGTCGGTAGGATGGTCAAGTGAAGGCGGATGAGACCGGGCAGGATATACTGTACACATGGGAAGGCTAGTATGTGCACAAAAGTTCAGTCAGGGAACTTGAAAGGAAGCGACGGTCTGGGGAATGTAGACTTTTATGGGAGGCCAGCTTTGAAACTCCTCTTGAATTGAGTGTGAGTGTGCGATCTGTTTTAATGTCGTCAGGAGAGGGTGCCGGGGCTGGGCGTGACGGGGATTGTGCTTGCGGCGAATGTTCCATAAAATTCTGGGAATGCTCTGATCAGGTGAGCCATATGCGGTTTTCAAGGAGCGTGCTGGTGCGTAAAGTCACTTTCGTTCGTTCTTTCTTGGTCTTGTCGTTTAGTGTTTGGTTATTTATTTGTGGACCTTTGTTCTACAACATTTTATACATTTTTTTTCTCAATCTGACTTGTGTCTGTATATGTAACGCCCTACATTACGTAATGGGCCGCGGGCCACGAGTAATTCATCTACCTTCTTTCTTGTACGGTTATGCCATTGAGGTAGCCAGCAGAATGTGCAGTTCCTGGTTTTAAACAGACCTAGCCAGGTTGTGCAAGACCAAATTCACCAGACTTCCAGGTTGGAATGAGGAGGTTTTACTGCAACCAGGAAGGAGAGGCGTAGGTGCAGCAAAATTATGGCTTAAATACCCCGGAAAATATCGGAGAGAGGGTCAGAAATGGACTTGATAGAGGAGACTATGCTGGTCAGATGTCGAGAAGTTTAACCCTTTAAAGACGAAACGTATCTGTTTTATATAAGGACTCAGTGCGTACCGCGCTGTAAACACTCTCAACTTCGGTTATAAAAACCAGTCCCTTAATATTTTATACGGCAAAAGTTGCTGTTTGTTCTGAGATCCGTACAAAACACATAAACGCAATGTGGGCACCACGTAGAATTTTTTAATGTTAAACCTGGTGGTATGTAAAGTTACCGCTAGGCTTTAAAATGTTAAGAACAGCTATTAACAGTACTTCGAGCCTGAGACTGCTTCACAGAGTGGCTTTGGCCGCATTGCCTTGCTGCTCCGCTGTACGTCAGGTAGGACCTCCATCATTGCTGCAGTGTGCTGAGGGGCGAATTGGCACTAATTGACCTGAGGATCAGGCTCCCCTGCGAGGGCTTAATTATTTGCGGTTAAGGCAGAGAATTATGTATGGATATTCATGTGATATTTCAATATACAGTAGTTGTAGTTTAAATCAGACTACTGCTTTGAATACTAAGCTCACCCTTGTCCCTTTTCCCAAGCACCTTGCATAGACTTACCCACTCCGTAATAGTAAGCACGCTACCAAACCGTGCAGGAAGCAGAAAGACGGTCTAGTTGGAGCTGACAGGTTCGCCTCCTCACGAGAGTCATAGGGGAGAAGTTGGGTGAATACAGATTGTCGTCTCACTGCCCGATCCCGGGCATCACAATTAGTGACAGCGGCCGGATCAACTCGGCCTCTGGGCACTGCAGTCAGTAGCAGCGGCCTGATAAGCACCGGCCATGACCACTGCCAGTATATACACATATATACGCATTGCAGTTTGTTGTAATCGTTGAACCTTAAAGCAGGGAACCCATTTCTTTAGGAATAACTGATTTATGATCTGTGTTTTGTCATTAACCTCATCAGGATTTTCGCGTGACACAAAAAAGAGCCACATATCTGCAATCTGCCTGTGAGAACGCTATGATTTACATGTAATTAAACACAGTGTGGCCATCACCTTGCAGGGAACAAGCGAAGGGAAAACTAAGAATAATAAATGAGAAAAATCGAACGTGCGGTGTATATTCCCGGTATCTGGTGGAAACTTTAAGAGGCAGAGAGGAGCCGGTGTAGGTTACTCATTAATTTTACCTGCACTAGTCGCAACTAATTCCATTTGGCTTCTGAGACACACAGATCACCTGACTTCACACGCATGAACGAGTGTCCAAACAGGTAATTCTTCAGAACAGGAATGAAATATGACACGAAACACAAGAACAACATAACCAAGCGCCTTACTGAAGAACTGCGAAGAGCAGTCACAAAGCAAAACATGTTTTCTCTTTCTGTCTATTTACATGATATACGTGTGAAAATGTCACAGAACTCCGCTGTAGTTTCGATGACGGCTAATTACTTTTCGGTGTTGTCAACATATTTTTGAAGTGCCTTCTTACGCTTTTGTAAAATGCCACGTGTTTTCGCCTACTGTAACTTTTCCCCGTCTGCAATCAGATCGACGCGACATTCTGCAATGTTTTATCATCCACTAATTGGGTCCTCGCAGGTTATCTTTCAAAAGACCAACGGTGGTGCGATAAATATTATGTTGATAATATACTTTTATTATTATTACCAACTAATGCACAGTACTTCTGTATACTTCTACATGTCTCGGCTAACTATCGTAGCCATCATCAGAGAGTCACTTTCCACAGACGGGCGCAGCCTACAGTATGCCATTGAACTGCAGTGTGTACATTTATATGTTAGGCTACTGCACGGAATATGTATAGTACTAAGTATGTTGTGTTGATAAATATATATGCATTAAGTATAGCGGTAGTGACGTTCTGTGCAAGGTTTATGTGCCTCACATGGAAATAGTGCGAAATGGGTGTAAAATTAACTGTGAGGCTTCATTAACTCACTAACCGTCGTACAGAGATTTTCATGTTAAAATATAATTTCGCTTGATGTTTTTTGAGGCAGAGGTGATGAATATTGTGAGGCTGTTTTTATGAACCGAGTAATCTGACAGTTGGTTGCCAATATTCCGGAGGAAGGTTCGGTCTTCTCCTTCAGGGTGGAAGGAGAAAATGTATGTCCCATGTATATCCGAATCTTCGGTAGTTACATGCAGGGTGAAGAAGTGTTTATTCCCACATCATTGAGACAGTACGTATCACATTAAACAGTGGAAAGAAACTACGAAAATACAACATACTTCTAAAGGTGTAGACAGCGTATGCTTCAGGAAACTGAACACTTTTCAGAGTGCAGATATACTTGTGCCCCGAAAACAGAATAGTTGATTATCTCCGAAATATTCGTAACCCCTTACCAAAATTCAGAAGCAATCTTTACCCAAACATACCTCCCATAAGTTAATAACCTCATGCCATTTTACAGAATAATTCCTGCTCTGAGGAATGAAGAAATATATATCTCCTAAACGCAGGTGACCACCCATCCAATTAAGAAGCAGTTGCGCCCAGAAAAGGCAGTTAGTATATTTCTGGGAACCGTTCGTGTCCCCATAATCAGACTACAGAATGACGTAACACGGATAATCACAATATGGATCTCCAATCTGCGGACCGATATCGCGAGTAGATTTGATATACGGAGGCATTGGAAGGAGTGTACAGTCATGTGGAATTTTCGTTCTGACTGAATTTCCGAAATGTGAAGAGATCTGCGTCTAGATGAGTGTAAGGTGTTTCCGTTCTCCATGTCTGTATGGCCGTCTGCCACTTGAAATCGCTTGAAGCACAGCCTGGGTAAAGGAAAGTTCTAAAGACGTTCAAATTGTAATGTCGTTGTGTGCTAACGGTTTTGACCACAGAGGCAATGTGAGTAAAAACATAACAGTGATGTTTGTTTGCGTAACCCTTCTTGTTGTGCAAAACAAGACCTATTATATATTCCAACTGTACGGCTCTAGCCTTATTTATCCAACACGCAAGGCGCAGATGCCGTATTATATTTTCATCTGTGGCCTGTCTGGCTATACCACGTTTTTCAATTTATCTCTTATAAAGGGCTCTGTTTTCTGAGAAAAAATTGTTGTGCATAAAATGTGTGTTTATACTTTCTCTAAAACATCTGCATGAAACGTCTGTCATTCCAAGCATACTTTAACTATGTATCATATTTACGTGGGACTTCTTGTAATGTACTCTATATGCTCTTCGGATTTTAATCCAAGTGCTTTTGTTGACAGATTTTCGAAACCTAATCAAGTATAAAATTTCATGAAAATTCGTCCAGTGGAAGCCGTGTTGTTCCATGCGGAGGGAAGGACAGACAGAGAGACAGACAGACAGACAGACAGACAGACAGACAGACATGAGAAATCTAATAGTCGCTTTTGGCAAATTTGCGAACACTCCTACTATTCAATATCAAGCCTGTGCTTAACTTCAAGCAGTAACTAACTTTTTTACATGGTGCTGTGTTCGATGCCTAGCTGGTTAAAATGCGGGCGCATTAACGCAATTAGGTGCTGCCTGCTGGAATTGGGCGCCAGTGACTAAAATGCTGGACATCCGATGTGTTAAGAGCATGCAAGTCGAATCTACGTGATTGATTGAGTGTGAGAGATGCCGACAGGAATATTACGCGAAGGAAATTCTCCTAATATGGGGAATGTTAGTGAGTAACACCCGATTTTCTCTCTCTGCAATGAATTCGATTTGTGTGATCGTATCATTACCCAGTGTTAATCTCATTTATATTTGTGCAGTATGAAAATCATAATATTGGTGCCGATACTAGCGCTCGTGGCGGCACACCGGGAGAATAGTGTGTTGCGTTATATGGAACAGAGGCACCTGGTGTCATGCGTGGTTGCTGTCGTGCAGCGACACTTTCCTGTGGGCAGAACTGTACAACTTTCCAGCACTGGAGACGAGGATGACGACGCGAAATCTGTGCTGGAGACCATGCACCGTCTGGAACTGTGGCCTGTCCAAGTGACTGAACTAAGTTCAGTCCCTGTGTTACCACCAACGGTGAAAGATTGTTTTACAGTTCTTCATGCAACAGCCGAGGGCTGTTTTTGATGGTGGTTACAGTTGGAGTGCCCAACAGTTTAGAGTTTGCGCTTTCAATTGTTCAGGAACTGTGGCAGATCGGCAGAGGGAATAATGTCTTGGTAATGGTTCAGCAGGACACACTGCTGAACTTGTACACGTGGTTCCCTTACTCATCACACGACAACTGTGGTGATGTCAAAAATGTAGTCCTTATGAATCAGTGGGTGATGGAAGAAGAAGGGAAATTTGTGAGAGAAAGTTCGCTGTTCTCATACAAAATCCCTTCCAACTTCCACGGCTGCACTATGAATTTCTCAGCTATTCTTAAGGGAGAGACTGAGGACGAATTTTATAGCCAGTATTTTGTGACTCATAATATAACAAGGCGTTATATCGGCGACTTTAGTGACGACACGACAGTCCACGAAAAAATTATGACATGTGTGACGAGTTTGTGGAATGGCGAGTCCGATATGTTATTCGGACGCCTTCCGCTTCTCGTAGAAGAAGTTAGTAATGTAGGAGCTACTATTCCTTATTACGCCCTGAAAGTTAGCTGGTTTGTTCCTTGTCCTAAGCCTTTCTCACGCTTTCAGAGAATTTCTCACATTTTCTCCCTCTCTGCGTGGGTTTCTGTTGTAGTTATCTTGCTACTTGTCACTGTCGTTTCCTGGTGTCTGGCAAAGCAATCTAACGACATCCGGTCATTCACTGATGTATCAAGCGCGATGTACAATATTTGGGCTGTGACGGTCGGGGTATCCGTGACAAGGACGCCTAGGAGTTTGAGGTTGAAGTTCTTGTTCGGGATTTTTGTTTGGTATTGTTCCGCCATCAGCAATGTTTTCCAGATATTTTTTACTAGCATATTGGTAGATCCAGGATATGAGAATCAACTACAATCTTTGGAAGAAATCCTTGATTCAGGAATAGGATTCGGTTACTGGTATATTTTTGATACAATTTTCTTACCATCCAGAGATTTGAGACACAACGAAGTTCTTGAAAGAGGTGAAAGATGTTTCAAAATAGAGAAATGCATTGACAGAATTCGTTAAAGTTAAAATTAAAAGTGCGAAAATACAGAAAAATGCAATTTTACATGAGGATTCATACTGTCTGAATTCTGGTATAGTACGAATGGACTGACTTTTCATGGAACCGTGAACAGGTTTTTCATTTCCTGATGACGGTTCCAGTAGTATCTCTACATTGGTCTGTACATGTTACAGCACTACAGAGCATGAGGAATCGGAAGGCAGGAGTCCTTATGTCAACTGCCTTCAATTCCGTTTGTTCTCGCACAGATTTCCCTCATCATTTGTTTATTTTTTAAATTTGAACTTGGCCTGAACTGAGGATGTAACTCGACTCTGTGGGCAGTGAAGATGATTTGGAGGTCAAATAAATATGGGAGTGCAACATGTGGACAATGTCGTGTTGTGGGGCTTGACAGTGCTGAACCCTGTCCAGTTACTGTAAAAATGAAATATCTGGGGATGTCTTGCTTTGTAAAGTTTGGACGTATTTTTTGCTGAAAATGCATAATACATTTAGTTTTTAAACCGAGTTATCTTTCAATCGGCTTTCTTAATTTGTGCAGTTTTTGTAAAAGTTTATGTCTATTTGCACCAATATCTGACTTTTTTGTCTACTAAATACTGATTACACTATTTGTTGCCAATCTAAAATTTCAAGTCGTTCGTTTTTACATTGCTGTAAAATTCGTAAAATTACCATAGATTAGTTTCAAATCCGTCAAATAATTCTGTCAGAATACGTATGTTCATCTCTTTCTTATTCCATTAAAGCCTTCATATCACGTGCTAATCACTTCCTAATGTTCCGTGTGTGACACGAAGCCGCGATGACTATGTTTCAGTTGTCAGTCAGGATGCTATGCTTTACGTATAATTGCATGTAAATGGCAGTGCGGCCAGCACTTTGCGGAAACCACACAAAGACAGCACACAGATAATAGAAGGGAAATTTTTAAGGTACGTGCACGCGTGTTGCCGTTTTATAACCGTAATGTCAAGAGGTTGCAGGCGTCTTTGAATAATTTCGAAAAGGGACTATTAATTTCGTGAAGTCTGTCCGTCCGTTTGTCCATCCGCGTGTTTGTCCATATGGAAGAACTTGGCTTCACTGCACGGATTTTCATAGAATTTGATATTTGAGAAATTTTCGAACGTGTGACAAGAGTAACGGATACTTTACAATAAGACCTGTGTAAATTTATGATACGGGATCGTTTAATTCTTCTTAGAATTATAAAATGTTCAGACCAAGTTTGTAGAAAAAATTAAAACACACATTTCATGTTCAGTAATTTTTTCGGAAAATCGTGCCGTGTGAGATAATGTGGAGAAACACAGGAGGGCCTGACCTGCGGATCAGGATTCTCCACTTGTTCAGACGGCTGGAATCAAATCCAGTAACGTCTCTTCTTGGTACAAACTGAGGTGTGTACAACACAGTTCTGTGCACAGATATCTCTGTATGTCTCTATATTGATTATTACCAAAACCAGTAAATTATGGCAGTTTTAGCGGGGACCAAAATGTGATGTTCAAACAAAGTCAACTATCTGAGACTGTACGTGGGATTGCAACCTTCCAAATTGCATATGAACTAACGAGAGGGGTGCAATATTGTCATGCGATTATATGAGCTGGAAACTGCTGAAGAGGGCGTTTCTGCGAGACAGATAATTTAGCGAAAGAGTATGAAAGTTTCGTAACTTCTGTACCCTGTGCCTGACACGGTATTGTGAGAGAAATGAGTGAAAAACTTGGTAGTAATACTTAACAGTTTTCGATTTATGATAGGCCTCGAAATATTATGCAGCAAAATAATAAGAGTGGAGCAGTTTTCCAAAACAATTGAGCGATTTGTTAACTTTGTTGTGCTAAAGGCTTGTGGACATTGCCAATAGTTTGATCATAGTTTTGGTACGCAGTTTTATGTTAAAGTGTAAAAAATGCCTATAAATGTGTAAAATGAAACCTTTGAAACATCTGGGGCTGTATATGCAACTACACAGCATAATAGCGTACAAGACTTGGATCTTCGTCAGCACTGCTAAGAACCTCAAATCTCACTAAAACAATTCGTTCTTTTTAAGGTTCGTGACAAAAATTCCATTCAACTTATTTGATGTTTTTATGTAGTGATTTATAGAGGAAGTCCTTTGTACAAGTTTCCATGCAGAACGCTTTGCTGGATTAACTTCCTGGATCAGTGATGTGTATCCTGTGGTCCTCGACCCTTTCCTAATTTGCCCGTGGAGCCTTCACAAGACATAAAATTATTATACTGAATGTATTAATAATAAGTTCTGAAATCCCTTTGTTGTATTTTACCAAGTCACTCGCGTCTGAGAGACCCTATGTTAAAAAGCCTTCACACCGGCATGTTAGAGGGTTCGCTGTGGGATATTTGGTTGAGACACTGCGCTACATGGCCGAAGGTCACGGGTTTGATTCCCGATGGGGTCATTGGAATTTTTCATTGACTTAATCCTTCCGGCAGCATGGTACTGGCCTCAACCCAGTCTCTAGCAGAGATGAGTACCCGGGATATCTCCTGGGGGCTAAAAGCGGCCGGTGCGTATGGCTGACTTTACCATTTCCGTGGGCCAATTATCTGGAAATCCTTGGAGCCTCAAACTCCTGGAACACTAGGGGCCTGTCCAGGCCTGTAGAGAGACACCTATACGTTTCACCTCTTTGCTAGATGGAAGACAGACATACATACGGGGAGCCCCTGTGATGATTCAGTGTTAAAGTAGGTCTACAGTGTATGAAAGCAAGCAGTACATATGGGTGATGACGCCTGGGTTATTGCTGGTAACAAAAGCAGGTTAGACACATCTAAGCAGTGACGCTCTATATCGAAGCACTAGGACCTGGCACAGTTGGAGAGACGTGTTGTAACTGGGGCTTTATGAGATGCAATATCTGTGTCAGTCGAGTGACAGACAATGGGTCCTGAGCACCACCGATATTTCTGTTGAAGGGTTACTAGGGCATATGAGGCCCGGCCTGAATTTGACCACTCACCTTGAATCTGGGCCCGTCCCCAGTTGTAACGAAAACAATATGGCCGACAGTTAACTTTCCACTCAGTGTTTGTGAGTGGAGTTTTGACTCCAGCAGCCTCGCTTCATCACTGCGGGAAAGATAGCTTAAGGTCAGCACAGTCAGTAAGTCAGCACAATTAATCTGTAGGTTAAATTAGGGGGTTTCTTTTATATTTTGCCTGGACTGTGGGGATTTGGTCAAACGTTACAACAGGAAGAAACTGATTAACAAAATAATCACTGTTTATTGTGATATATATATAAAAACACTCAAATACGATCAGTGAGCATAGCACAGCTTATATAGGTGTATATATATATATATGTGTGTATGTGTGTGTGTGTGTGTGTGTGTGTATAAGGCAGTGTTGTTGAACTATTTCTCTGGCAAAGTTCCAAACCCTTCCTTTGGTCTGTTTCTTGGGCCGCACATGTAAAATTTGCAGCACATACATGTGTCAGTCCATGGATCAAAACTTTAAAAATGACTGTAGATAGTGAGGCAAGTCGAAAGCATACAAAGCATGCAAAGTACACAGAATTATTACAGGACAAAATACCGTAAATATTTTGTATAACATATTACGGACCTTCTGGACATGTGAAAAATTCATCAACAAAGTTGGAGCAGTGTGTGTTTAAGTGTCTTGTTAATGCTACTTTAAATTGTGCCTTTTCATTGACTTGTGTGACAGTGTGTGATAAGCTGCTGAAAATTCTGATGCCACCAGAGAATGTATGTTTATGAAATCATGAAAGGTTGGCATTTTGTCTCCGCAGATGGTGTTTATTCCTTGTATTAATACCGTATAAAGATGGATTTGTTCGAAAATATTCTTCATAACTTACAGTGAACTTCATTAATGAAAATGTATATTGGGATGGAGAAGGTAAAGTCTGTAATTGTTTAAACAGACTTCTGCATGGAGTTCTGTCAAGCACCAACCGTAATTCTGACTATTTTCTTAGTAAAGTAAATACCTTTCCACTGTTGGATGAATTACCCCAAAAAATTCCAGTCTTTATTATGGAGTGAAAATGTGAGGAGCAAATGTATGTGAGACTGTTAATGTTGCTGATGCGGACCGTCAAGCTAACCGTGTGACATGTTCCGCATGGGAATCTTTTGAGGGATATGATTGTTCCAATGTAGGCGGTTACCAAATTATGAAGGAAGAGATTTTGTATTTGCCGTTCCTTTTATGTACTTTTCTTTATAACCAATACTTAACACACAGTGTGGTGAATTATTTGTTATAAATTTTATTTTGTGTTCATTTGGGATCAACTCATCAGCAGCAAACTTATATGAGACAGATCTAATTTTGACACTGCACAGAAATAATGAAAATTGTTGTTATAATTTAAGACTCTAGTTTCATCAGCAAACAATATTGGTTCTGATATAGGACAGAAGGACTTCACTATGAACAGTAAAGACCGCAGTATTGACCCTCTGGGAAGTCCATGTTTTAATGCACCCCTGCTGGATAAAAAATTGCGAGTTGAATTGGATGTTTGTATTTGAACGTCCTATTTTGTGTTTGTTGAGTAGGAACCGAATCAATTTGTGCTTACTGCTTGAATGCCACAGAAATATAATGTAACTAACAGAATTTCGTGACTTACACAGCCAATAGCCTCTGCCCAGTCAGAAGGGATTTCTGTAACATTGTTTTCTCGGTTAATAAGTTTGAACACACCCCTTTTAGACTGAAGGCAGCACCTTCAGTAGATATTCCTCTCCTAAAACCACGCTGTTCTGAGACCAGTACTTTGTCAGTATGCAAGTGAAGGCTTAATGTACTGTGCATAGCATTGTCAAAAACAGTTAATAGTGAAATGGCTCTGTAATTTGGCGTACTGCTTTTGTCTCCTTTTTGTATAGAATGTTTACTGTTGCAAATTTAAAACGGCTGGAGAACACACATTTATATAGCGAGTGCCTACACATATGTATATTTTAATGTGTGACCAATGCGAGATACACAAACTTTTACGATTTTATTTGTTGTTCCGTCATAACGTGATGAGTTTTGTGGTTTAAGAGAAAGTATTATACATTTTATATCAGCGGAATTTATTATTATTACATCAACCAACTCATCCAGTGCAAAAAGTTACTTTGTGAGCCATTATAAAAACCCGTACATGTTTCACACAATGGTGCCATGCTCAGGGGGCCCTTCAATACAAAGGAATGTAGATCCAACACACCAGTCTGGTTATTATGTCGCCTTTACCGAAAAATTAAAAATATTAGACATTAAAATTCTAAAATACATAAAAGTAGTAACCATAAATTTACAATGTTGTAATATTGATGGTGTCAAAGTATTACAAATACGCCCTTTCAGACGTATGACGTGTTTACAATGCATCATGCGTACAAAGATCTATGTCCATCGTATTTACAGATCCCGCCCTGGTGGAGTGTGTGCGGTGTGTCGTATGGGGTGATGAGGTACCACACCACTGGGGAGAGGTGCGTGAGGCTGATCAATCATGTCCATCTGCTGCCGACGGTAAGTACGAATGGCTCTGTACCTCCACTCCCCATGTAACTTAATGGCGTAGAGCTTTGTTTCTTGTCTTTGTGCAGGAATGTAAAGATGTTGAGTGGACCGTACTGTGTCATTACACTCAAACTGCATGGTACAGTTGGATAGTGAGAAACTTATTGTTTGTATTCTTTAGAAAATATTTATAGAATGTTGAATTTAAGGAGGATAAGACCGGACAGATTGTGCATTACGCATGTGAAGTTTAGTAAATGGATGCAAAATTTCAGTTAGGAAACTTGAAAGCCAGCTGCAGTTTCTGCGTACGTAAAAGTTCCATAAAATGGAGGAAATTCTTTGAACAGGAGAGCCAATATTATTTTATCAAGCAGCGTGGAGGTGCACACAGTCACTTGTGTTCATTATTGCTTTGTCTCGTCGTTTACTAGGTGGTTATTTATTTGTGAGCATTTCTTCTTCCGCAGTTTATACACTATTTGTTGTCAGTCTGACTTGTGTTTATATACACATATACACGCGTTTCAATTTGATATAGTCGTTAAATATTAAAGCAAGTAAGGCATATCTTATAGAATACGTGATTTATGACCTGTGTTTTATCATTAATCCGGTAAGGATACGGTACCTTGCATGACACAAAAGAGCCACATATCTGTAATGTGCCAGTCAGAACGCTATGATTTACGTGTAATTAAACACAGTGTGGCCAGCACCTTGCAGGGAACAAGCGAAGGGAAAACTTAGAATAGTAAGCGAGACAAATCGAACATGCGTTATATATTCCCGGTATCTGGTGGAAAGTTTAAGAGGTGGGCAGGAGGCCGTGTAGGTTACTCAGAATTTTACCTGCAGTAGTTGCAGCTAATTTCATTTCGTTTCTGAGACACACTGATCACGTGACTTCACACGACTGAACGAGATGTCAAACAGGTAACTTCTTCAGTACAGGAGTAAAATATGACATGAAACACAACATCATAACTAAGCATCTTATTGAAGAACTTCCAGGAGCAGTCACAAAGTAAAACGTGTTTCCAGTTTCTTTCTATTTAAAAGTTATACATGTGAAAACGTCACCGAACTCCGCTATAACGTCGATGACGGTGTAGATGTGTTTCAGTGTAGTCATCATACATGTCACCTGTTTTCTTACACGCTTGTAAAATACCACATGTTTTCGCTCAGTAAACTTGTTCGCTGTCTGCAGTCACAGTTGAGGCATTATTCTGCTTTGCTTTATCGTTCAGTAAGTGTCCTCGTAGGTTGTCTTTCAAAGGACCAAACATGAAAATATGTGATGGCTCGATGTCTGGACCTAAGGTGGGTGCAGTCACACTGTCCATACACATTTTGCTTTTAAAGTCCCTGTGGAGGAAGAAGATTCTGGACGCGACGGAAGCACGGAGGTGCTCTATCGTTTTGATATTCTAAAGAACGGACATGTTTTGTTGTGTACAAAGGAAGGGAAAATTAAAGAATTGTGCACTATAACGAATAAATATGAAATTGACATTAAATTGGTGTATGGCAATTTAGAGCAAGTTAGATTAATAAGTAACAGGCTTAATATGCGCCGTGTAAGGTTACATGATACTGTATAGTGCCTACAAACAGTGAGGCAATTTTGCCATATTTATTGGAACTGTACGTGTGGCATCTGCATTATATTACGGTGGCATATAGAGGTGTTAGTGTCTTCAGGGATTCGAACACTAGATATTCCGGTGAATGGAACTCATGCTGTATTCGAATAAGAAGCTGCACGGTGACAAGATGGCTATTTTGTTGATAATATACGTTTTTTATTATTACCAAATAATGCACAGTACTTCTGTATACTGCTACATGTTTCGGCTAACTACTGTAGCCATCATCAGGGAGTCAGTTTCCACAGACGTGCGCAGGGTACAGTAAGCCGTTGAACTGCAGTGTGTGCATTTATATGGAAGGCTACTGCACGGAATGCTATAATACTAGGCATATCGTTTTGATAAATATCTATGCATGCAGTACAGCTGTAGTGACGTTCCGTGCAAGTTTTATGTGTCTCACATGCAAATAGCGCAACATACGCGTAAAATTAGGTGTGAGTCATCACCACCTGATTACGCATCGTACAGGGTTGGTCATTTTAAAATAATTTGTAGGTTGAAGTTCTTTGAGGCAGGGAAGATGAATATTGTGGCACTGTTGTTATGAACCGAGGAATCTGACAGTGGGTTGCCAATATTCCGGAGGAAGGTTCGGTCTTCTCCTTCAGGGTGGAAGGAGAAAATGTATGTCGCATGTATATCCGAAGTTTCGGTAGTTACATGCAGGGTGAAGAAACGTTTATTCCCACATCATTGAGACAGTATATATCGCATTAAACAGTGGAAAGAAACTACGAAAATAAAACATACTTCTAAAGGTGCAGACAGCTTTTGCGTGATGAAAGATAAACATGTTTCAGAGTGCAGATGCAACTGTACCCTGAAGATAGAATAGTTAATTATCTCCGAAATATTCGTGAGCTCTTAACAAAATTCAGAAGCAATTCTTACCGAAACATGCAGGCAGTATCTACCTCCCAGAAGTTAATAACCACACGCCACTTTCCAGAATAATTCGTTCTCTGAAGAAGGAAGAAATATATATCTCCGAAACGCTAGTGACCACCCATCCGATTAAGAAGCAGTTGTGAACGAGAATATGTAGTTAGTATATTTCTGGGAACCGTTCGTGTCCGCATAATCAGACTACAGAATGACGTAACTCAGACATTCACAACGTGGATCTCCAGCCTGCGGACCGATATCGCGAGTAGATTTGATATACGGAGCCATCCGAAGGAGTGTAGCAGTCATGTGGGGTTTTCGTTCTGACTGAACTTCCGAAATGTGAAGATAACAGCGTATAGATGAGTGCAAGGTACTTCCGCTCTCGATGTCTGTATGAACCTCTGCCACTTCACACCCGCTTTTAGCACCGTCTGGGTAAAGGAAATTTCCAAGGACGTCCAAAATTTAATTTCGTTGTATACAAACAGTTTTGACCACAGAGGCAATGTATGTAAAAAGGTAACATTGATTCTCGTTCGCGTAACCCTCCTTGCTGTGCAAAACAAGACCTATTACATACTCTGGGTGTATGTCTCTAGCCTTGTTTATCCAACGTGGAAAGCGCAGACGGCGTATTATAGTGTCATCTGTTGCCTGTATGGCTATACCACGTTTTTCATATTATCCCTTGAATGGCAGGATTTTATGAGAAAAAATTGTTGTCCATGAAATGTATGATTTGATTTTCTTTAAAACATCTGCATGAAACGCTTCTCATTCCAAGCAGACTTTAAGGATGTATCGTATTTACGTGTGACTCCTTGTAATGTACTCGTTAATCTCTTGGGATATTAATCCAACTTCATTTATTGACAGATTTTCGAACCATAAACAAATATAAAGTTTGATGAAAATCTGTTCAGTGGCAGCCGTGTTTATCCATGCGGTAAGGACAGACCGACAGTCATGAGAAAGCTAATAGTCGCTTTTCGCCATTTTGCGAACGTGCGTAAAATTCAATATCGAGCTTGTGTTTAAATTCAAGCAGTAAGTAACGTTTGTACATGGTGCTGTGTTCGATACCTAGCTGGTTAAAATGGTGGCGCATTAACGCACTTGGGTGCCGTCTATTGGAATTGGGCTCCACTGAGTAAGATGCTGGACGTCCGATATTTAATGAGCATGCACATCGAATCTCATTATTAGGTGCTGCAGCGGGCTGCAAGAATGTTACGCGAAGGAAATTCTTGTAATTTGCAGCATATTACTGAGTCACACCCTATTTTCTCCCTCTATACTCAATTCGGTTTTTGTGACCATATCCTTAACCAGTGTTAATCTAATTTTTATCTGTGCAGTATGCAGACCGTATTGTTGGTGCCGATACTAGCGCTCGTGGCGGCACACCGGGACAAGAGTATGTTGCATTATATGGAACAGAGGCACTTGGTGTCATGTGTGGTTGCTGTCGTGCAGCGACACTTCCCAGTGGGCAGAACTGTACAATTTTCCAGCACTGGAGGTGAGGATGATCACGCGAAATCTGTGCTGGAGGCCATGCACCGTCTGGAACTGTGGCCTGTCCAAGTGACTGAACCAAGTAGAGACTCTGTGTTAACACCAAAGGTGGAGAAAATAAGCAGCTACATTATTCTTACGCGGAGCGTTAAAGATTTCACAGTCCAGGCTGAAAGATTCTTTTTTAATTCTTCATGGGACAGCCGAGGACTGTTTTTGATCGTGGTTACTTTCGGAGTGTCCAACAGTGAAGAGCTTGCGCTTTCAATAGTTCAGGAGCTGTGGCAGATCGGCAGAGGGTATAATGTGTTGGTAATGGTTCAGCAGGACACACTGCTGAACTTGTACACGTGGTTCCCTTACTTATCACACGTCAACTGTGGTGATGTCAAAAATGTAGTCCTTATAAATCAGTGGGTGATGGAAGGAGAAGGGAAATTTGTGAGAGAAGGATCGCTGTTCCCATACAAAATCCCTTCCAACTTCCACGGCTGCACTATGAATGTCTCACCTGTTATTAAGGGTGATATTGAGGACGAACTTTATAGCCAGTATTTTGTGACTCATAATATAACGAGGCGTTATTGCGACTTTGGTGACGAGACGCCAGACGTAGAAGAAATCGAGACATGTCATTCAAGTTTTCTGAATGAGGAGTCCGAGATGTTATTCGGAGATATTCTACTTCTCGAAGATATCATTGATGCAGAACCTACCTTTCCGTATTTGGTCTTGAAATTTAGCTGGTTTGTTCCTTGTGCTAAGCCCTCCTCACGCCTTCAGAGGATTTCTCGCATTTTCTCCCTCTCTGTATGGGTTTCTGTTGTAGTTGTCCTGTTCCTTGTCACTGCTGTTTCCTGGTGTCTGGCAAAGCAATCTTACGACATCCAGCCATACGCTGATATATCAAGCGCGATGTACAATATTTGGGCTATGACGGTCGGGGTATCCGTGACAAGGACACCTAGGAGTTTGAGGTTAAAATTGTTGTTCGTTGTTTTTGTTTGGTATTGTTCCGCCATCAGCACTGTTTTCCAGACGTTCTTGACGAGCTTCTTGTCAGATCCAGGATACGAGAATCAACTAAAAACGCTGGAAGATATTCTTGATTCAGGAATAGAATACGGTTACCCGTATTTTGATAATATGACTTTTGATATTACCTCAGATTTGAAACACAAAGAAGTTGTATTAAGAGGTCAGACATGTTCCAGCGAATGGGAATGCCTTAACAGAATTCATGAGACTGGCAAGTTTGCCACTTTTGTTCAAAGGGGATTTGCACATAATTACACAAAGGGTATCAACGACGACAGCACCCTTTGTCCGCTAAATGATGATGACTACGTTGTTGGTTTCGAAACGACTTACATGCAAAAAGGTAGCTTCTTTCTTGAGTCATTAAACAAATTTATCACTCTTTCCATTGAATCTGGAATGGTTGATAGGGTGCTGGGAAAGAGCGTATATGTCACTAGGCCCACCCGCAAAATGATGGATGCATCTGACGGATATTTTGTTTTTACCCTCAGTCATCTCCGTATTGCTTTTTATATACTTTTCCTTGGCCACAGTCTTAGCTGTATTCTGTTTCTTTCTGAAGTGCTGTACAAACTGAGGCTCAGATACTTTTGATTTATAGTACCTCTAAACTTCATACCCAACTGAAATAATTTTGTCGTGTCTTAAACAAGCGTTTTGTGTGTGTTGAAGTCTTAGTAATTTGATGTTTATTTTTGAATTTTTTCCATTTGTCATATGAATTTAATTCAAGGCACGTACTGAAACTCCTGATAATGTGCACACGATATTCAGCGATGCTGTGTAGCCGAATAGCACGCGCCTTAATTAGTGAAACTGTAGTAAAAACACGAAAAATCGCAGATATTGATGATTAATGCTTTGTACGTGTAGTTAATTCTTTATATTTCGTTAAAGGTTTAAAAGTGTGTCCTGTATAAAAGAATGTACCAAGATTACGTTAACTTCGCCAAAAACCAGCTGTCGACAGTTTCGTCTGTGTTGTAGATGTGTCTGTAAGATAAATTCACATGTGTGAAAATACAAAGAAGCGCAATTGTATATGATGATTTCTGCTGTCTGAATGTTGATGCCATCTGGTACAATATGAACTGACCTACGTTTCATTTGGACATTAAACATGTTTTTAATTTCGTCATGATTGTACCACTACGACCCTTTTGTTCGTCGCTACATCTTACCGAACCACACGGCATGGGAAACTATAAGGCAGGAATCCTTGTGTTAACCGCCATCAGTTCACTTATTTCTCGCATAACTATGCCTTGTCATTTGCATAATTTTGAAATTTGGATTTATTCTGAACTGAACATGAAAATCGACACTGTGGGCTGTGAAGATGATTTGGAGGCCAAATAAACATGAAGCTGTAACATGTGGAGAGTGTCGTACTGTGGGGCTCAATATTACTGAACCTTACCAAGTTGCTATGAAAATGAAGCTACTGACTGCGACATATTTTGTACAGTTTGGACTGTTGTAAGTGCCAACATTCTTATGCCATCTGAGGCTTTATGTCACGTGCTAATCATTTCGTCATGTTCCTTGTATGACACGAAGGCGCAATGATTATACTTGTATTGTCAGTCAGAATGTTGTGCTTTACGTATAATCACAAGTATATGGCAGTGCAGCCAGCACTTTTCGGAAACCACACAAAGACAACATACAGATAATTAGAAGGGAAAATCGTGAAGTACATGTACGAAAATTTCCGTCGTATGACTGAAAGGTTCAGAGCTTTAAGGCGCTTTGGCAAAATTGCGAAAAGGGAGTGCTACCTTCCCCATGTCTGTCTGTCAGTCTATCCACCTATCTACCCGCATGGAACAACTGGTCTTCCGCCGGAGGGATTTTCATAAAATTTGATGTCAGAGATTATTTCGAAAATGTGGCAAGAATAACGGACACTTTTCTCTAAGATCTACGTATATATGATAACATTTCGTTGAATTTGTTCTGAATGAGAAATTATTCGGACGAATTTTGTAGGGCAAAATCAAAACACAATTTCATGCTCAAAATTTTTTTTCTGAGAATCGTATTTTGTGTGTGGTAATGTTAAAAATAATGGTAGAGCCAGACAGACTACAGATGACAATATTATTTGGTGCGGAAAGGTGTGATTTGCATGCCGGATAACTAAGACAAAACACAGTCACACACTCATAATATTTAATACTGTTTGCTGTTTCACGGCAAGAATTGTTATGTGAACGCTCCTCATTGTGACGTTACACGTACTTTGCCTGTGTTGTTTTGAATATAAGCTGCATTAGCCACAACCAGTTCCAGTATTTCTTAAAGTGTACATCGATCTCGTATCTTCCTCACACTGCTGCAGTGATCAAACGTGTAACTTGATTAGCTAAACATTAAGACTGACGTTTGAGGCCGTTATAATGCAAAGATCCATGTGGCTGAGACGCCACGGTTGTAGTGCTGTCGAAGCTCTCGCCTACCTGCTCAATATCTGACGTTTCTATATCAGTAAAATTTTCTGTTTGTGCTTTACTGTTATGAGAGTGTGGTGGGGTTGCCAAAATTATAGAGCAGCACATCATTTACTTGTGTGTAGGTTAGACACACCATGTTGATTCGAGATATCTGTAACCACCCATGGTGTCAGTGAATGACTGCTGCCCTGAACATGACGCCCTTCTAACCGTTTTGTAATTGTTCACCCTTTACAGGGTATATATTTACCAGTCACTCAACAAAGAGTAAATAAGTATATATAAGTTAAAGATTAGAAATAAATTTCATCTTTACCCCAGTATTTTGCCACCTGTGAAGCCGTCTTAATGGACGTCAGCTGTGTTAGATGTTACAGACTACAATTCTACTCCTCCACACCCACACTTCACGACGGACATATGAAAGGGTGTCAGATAGGACAGTTTGACGTCATACATGAATGCTGCAAAGTGAATACCGTTAAGAGTTAATATGTTTTAAGCTTGGGGCCCCGGGGGGGGGGGGGAGAATTTAACTGAAGAACAAGCCGGTGGAGCGTGTAATCGCCTGTTTGATATAACTACGTTATAATGTTTGGGCCCCGTACGTATGAGCATAAACACGGTACGACACAATCACACTGCATATCCTGTCAGAAAGCGTAGTTCTTACGTTTCTTTCAACACAGCTTCCACAGTTCCTTCCTGCTTGCAGCTCTGCGTTTGTGGATGTCCACATTTTATTGGAATATTGTACTTTTCCTGTGTTTCTACCATAAGAATACATTTTCAAATCTCATAAGATATCTGAATTTTCTTAACTATCGACCTTCATTTTGTTGTTAATACAACTGTATTTTTATTGTTTTTGGTACCAGCGCTTTTTCTCGTGTAATTGCACGTTTTTGATTGTGTAATTTTCTGTAACATCCTCTGGAACCGCGAATCCTCATCATTTAGCCATACACTTACTGAACCATCTGTTCTATCGTATAGGCGTTTTTGATGGCTGTTTGACAGCAGCTGCTGGTCATGACGCGCAACTGACTGATGTACAGAAGGTGACATTCAGGTGTTACCCTTTAGAATTCGTAAATCACGTCGATTGTGTGTTTTTAATATACTGGGCAACATTGTCAGTAGATATTCCTCTCCTATACCCGTGCTGTTCTGAGACTAGTATGTTGTTAGTATATAGATGACTGCTTAATTTCCTGTGCGTGGCTTTCTCAAAAACAGTTAATAGTGAAATGACCCATAATTTGGCGTACTAGTTTTGCCTGGTTTTCTATACAGTAATTTTACTATTGCAAATTTAAGGCCAGACAAAATAGCAGTATATAGCGAGTGGCTACAAATATAGCTTAATTGATGACGAATGCGAGATGCACAAACTGTTAAGACTTAATTTGTTATTTCATCATAACGAGATGAGTTTTGTGGTTTAAGAGAAAGTATTATACATTTTATCTCAGGGGATTTGTTATTATTACATCAACTAACATAAGCAGTGAATAAAATACCTTCGTGAAACATTATAAAAACACGTACATGTTTCAGCACAGTGGTGCCATCATCAGGGGCCGTTCGATACAAAGGAATGTAGATCCAACACAACAGTGTAGTTATTAGGTCGCCTTTACAGAAGTCATTACAATTTTAAACATTAAAATTCTAAAATAATTAAAATTGATAACAATATATTTACAATGTTGTAATATTAATAGTACCAAAAGAATTAAAAATAAGCCGTTCCACGTATAGCAGTTGTTTCCAAATGTATGAATCATGCATACAAACGTGTATGTGGATCACAGGTAGAAACATCGTCTCAGAGGAGTGCATGCAACGTATCGTGTGGGCTGGCGATATAGCTCACCATTCGGCAGAGGTGAGTTTGGCTGATCAGTCCTGTCCATCTACTGCCAAGCGTAAGAATGAGTGGCACTATACCTCCACTCCCTCCATGTACTTTCATGGCATGGTGCCATGTTATTGTCTGTGTGCAGGAGAGTAAAGACTTTTCAGTGCTCCATACATACACTGCATATATACATTACACTCAATTTGCAAGTTAGACTTTCGATAGCGAGAAACTTATTGTTTGTACTCTTTAGAATATATCGGCAGGATGATCAAGTAAAGGCGGATGAGACCGGATAGGATATACATTACGCATAGGAAGGCGAGTAAATGCACAAAAAATTCAGTCAGGGAACTTGAAAGGAAGCGACAGCCTGGGGAACGTAGGCGTTTATGGGTTGCCAGCTTTAAAAGTGATCGTGAACGGGGTGTGACAGTGAGATCTGTTTTAATGTGTTATAGGACAGGGTGCAGGGGCGGAGGTTCTGCGTAAGGTAAATGTTCCATAAAATGCAGGGAATTCTTTGAACGGGAGTGCCAATGTTATTTTATCAAGCAGCGTGGGGGTGCATAACTTCACTTGCGTTCATTATTTTTAGTCCTTGTCGTTTACTAGTTGGTTATTTATTTGTGAGCATTTCTTCTATTACAGATGAAACACTATTTGTTGTCAGTATGACTTGTGTCTATATACAGATATATACGCGTTTCAATTTTATATAGTCGTTAAATATTGAAGCAAGTCGGGCATTTCTTATAGAATACTTGATTTATGACCTGGATTTTGACATAAACCCCGTAATGATACGATTTCTGGCATGACACAACAGAGCCACATATCTGTAATTTGCCAGTCAGAACGGTATGATTTACGTTTAATTAAACTCAGTGTGGCCAACAGCTTGCAGGGAACAAGCGAAGGGAAAACTAACAATAATAAAAGAGACAAATCGAACATGCGTTATATATTCCCGGTATCTGGTGGAAAGTTTAAGAGGTGGACAGGAGGCCGTGTAGGTTACTCAGAATTTTACCTGCAGTAGTTGCAGCTAATTCCATTTCGCTTCTGAGACACACAGATCACGTGACTTCACGCGACTGAACCAGTGGTCAAAAAGGTAACTTCTTCAGTGCAGGAATAAAATATGATGTGAAACACAATAACAAAACAAGCAGGCCGGTTACTGAAGAACTGCGAGGAGCAGTCACAAAGTAGAATGTATTTTCTGTTTCTACCTATTTAAAAGTTATACATGCGAAAATGTCATTGAACTCCGCTATAACGTCGATGACGGTGTAGATATGTTTCAGTGTAGTCACCATACTTTTCAGCTGTCTTCTCTCACTCATGTAAAATACCACGTGTTTTCGCTCAGCAAATTTGTTCGCCCTCTGCAGTCACAGTAGAGGCGGCATTCTGTTTTGCTTTATCTTTCACTAAGTGTCCTCGCAGGTTGTCTTTCAAACGACCAAACACGTAAAAATGTGATGGGGCGAGGTCAGGACTGTAAGGTGTGTGCATTCAGTCTGGATATAGGGAGAAGCACAAAGGCGCGTTGTCTGGCGTTTTGATATTCGTAAATGACAGTTATGTGTTTTGCACTAAAAAAAAATTGAACAAAATGGGACTATATTCATCAAATAGGAAATTTGCAGTAAACCGGTATACTGCAGTTGGGAGTAAATTTGATTACGAAGTAACGGGCATAATATGCTGAGTGCAATGTTACATAATATTGTATAGTGCCTATAAGCAGTGCCGCATTTTGCCATATTTATTGCAACAGTACGTGTGGCATCTGAATTACAATCCTGTGCTATATAAAGGCGTTACTGACTTCAGGGATTCGAACACGTGATATTTCCGTGAATGGAACTCATGCTATTCGACTAAGAATCTTAACTGTGACAAGATGGATATTACGTTTATAAATGACTATGAATTCAGTATTGCTATAGTGATGTGCTTTGAAAGTTTTACGTGTCTAGCATGTAAATGGCAGGAAATAAAATAAACCGTGAGGCATCACTACCTGACTAACAGCTGTACAGTGCTGGTCGTGTCGAAACGTCATTTTCTTGATGTTTCTTGAGGCAGAGAAGATGAATATTGTGGCGCTGTTGTTATGAACCGAGTAATCTGACAGTTGGTTGCCAGTATTCCGGGGGTTGGACGGTCTTCTCTTTCAGGGTGGAAGGAGAAAATGTATGCAGCATGTATATCCGAAGTTTCGGTAGTTACACGCAGGGTGAACGAGCGTTTATTCGAATATCATTGAGGCACTGCGTATCACATTAAACTCTGGTAAGAAATCTAAAGTTGCGGAAAGCATGTGCTTGGGAAAAGATAGAAACATTTGAGAGTGCAGAAATGCCTCTGGCCTGAAGAAAGAATAGTAAATAAGCTCCGAAATTTTGGTAACCCCTTACTAAAAGTAAATGAAATTTTTACCCACAAATGCAGGCAGTATCTACCTCCCAGAAGATCAAAACCGTTTGCCACATTACGGAATAATTTCTAACTTGAAGAAGGAACGAATGTTTATCTCCGAAACCTTAACAATTTATCACATTTACGTGCGACTTCTTGTAATGTACTCACTATTCTCGTCAGATTTTAATCCAACTTGATTTTCTCGACAGATTTTCGACACATAATCAAATATAAAGTTTCATGAAAATCTGTCCAGTGTGAACCGTGTTGTTACATGCGGAGAGAAGGACAGACCGACAGACATGGGAAAGCTAATAGTCGCTTTTCGCCATTTTTCGAACGCGCCTAAAATTCAATATCGAGCCTGTGTCTAACTTCAAGGAGAAACTAACGTTTTTACATGGTGCTGTGTTCGATACCTAGCTGGTTAAAATGCGGGTGCATTAACGCATTTGGGTGCCGCCTGCTGGAATTGGGCGCCACTGACTAAAGTGCTGGAAGTCCGATGTGTTAAGAGAATGCAAATCGAATCTTCTTGATTGATTCAGTGTGGCAGAGGGCTACAAGAAAATTACTCGTAGGAAATTATTCCAATTTGGGCATGTTATTGAATCACACCCGATTTCCTCTCTCTGTAGTGAATTCGATTTGCGTGATCGTAGCCTTAAGTAGTTTTAATCTCATATTTATCTGTGCAGTATGCAGACCGTATTATTGGTGCCGATACTAGCGCTCGTGGCGTCACACGGGGGCAAGCGTATGGTGCAATATATGGAACAGAGGCACCTGGTGTCATGTGTGGTTGCTGTCGTGCAGCGACACTTCCCAATGGGCAGAACTGTACGAATTTCCAGCACTGGAGGTGAGGATGACCACACGAAATCTGTGCTGGAAGCCATGCACCGTCTGGAACTGTGGCCTGTCCAAGTGACTGAGCCAAGTAGAGTCCCTGCGTTACCACCAAACGTGGAGAAAATTCGCAGCTACATTATTTTCACTCGGGGCGTTAAAGATTTCACAGTCCAGGCTGAAAAATTGTTTTTCAATTCTTCATGCGACAGCCGAGGACTGTTTTTGATCGTGGTTACTGTTGGAGTGCCCAACAGTGAAGAGCTCGCACTTTCAATAGTTCAGGAACTGTGGCAGATCGGCAGAGGGTATAATGTGGTGGTAATGGTTCAGCAGGACACACTGCTGAACTTGTACACGTGGTTCCCGTACTCATCACATGACAAGTGCGGTGATGTCAAAAATATAGTCCTTATAAATCAGTGGGTGATGGAAGAAGAAGGGAAATTTGTGAGAGAAGGATCGCTGTTTCCATACAAAATCCCTTCCAACTTCCACGGCTGCACTATGAATGTCTCACCTGTTATTGGGGGCGGGATTGAGGACGAACTTTATAGCCAGTATTTTGTGACTCATAATATAACGAGGAATTATGTCAACCGCTTTACTAACGACATGACATTACACGAGAAAATCATGATATGTGTGACGATTTTGTGGAATGGCGAGTCCGATGTGTTATTTGGGGGCCTTCCACTTCTCGTAGAAGAACTTATTAATGCAGGACCTACCTTTCCGCATTTCGTCATGAAATTTAGCTGGTTTGTTCCTTGTGCTAAACCCTTGTCACGCCTTCAGAGGATTTCTCACATTTTATCCCTCTCTGTGTGGGTTTCTGTTGTATTTGTCCTGTTTCTTGTCAGTGTCGTTTTCTGGTGCCTGGCAAAGCAATCTAACGACATCCGGTCATACGCGGATGTGTCAAACGCAATGTACAATATATGGGCTGTGACGGTCGGTGTATCCGTGACAAGGACGCCTAGGAGTTTGAGGATAAAGTTGTTGTTCGTTGTTTTTGTTTGGTATTGTTCCGCCATCAGCACTGTTTTCCCGACATTCTTGACAAGGTTCTTGGCAGATCGATGATACGAGAATCAACTAAAGACACTGGAAGAAATCCTTCATTCGGGAATGGAATACGGTTATACGTATAAGACGGGCACACTTGGTAATTCCTCATATTTGTCACACAAAGAATTTGTAGCAAGGGGTGAAATGTGTTCGAAAGAGTGGGAATGCCTTCAAAGAATTCGTGAGATAGGCAACGTTGCCACTTTTGTTGCAACATATTTAGCACATTATTACACAAATATTATCAATGACCACGGCACCATTTGTCCTCTAAATGATTATGACTACGTTTTCAGTTTCATAACTACTTACATGCAAAAACGTAGCTTCTTTCTTGAGTCATTAAACAGATTTATCCCTCTTTCCATTGAATCTGGAATGGCTGATAGGGTGCTTGGAGAGAGCGTGCATGTCACTAGGCTCACCCGCAACACCACGGCTGCATCTGACGAATATTTTGTTTTTACCCTCAGTCATTTCCGTATTGCTTTTTATAGCCTTTTCCTTTGCCACAGTCTTAGCTGTCTTCTGTTTGTTTGCGAAGTGCTGTACAAATTGAGGCTCAGATACTTTTGATTTATAATGTGAGTGAGTAAACATCATACTCGACTAATCTAATTTTGTCGTGGCTTAAGCAAGCGTGTTGCTTGTATGGAATTGTAAGTAATTTGTAGAATATTTATAGGTGTGTTCCATTTGTTGTATGAATTTAATTCCAAGCACGTGTTGGGAGTTATGGTAATATGCACGCAATATATAATTATGCTGTTTAGCTTAATAACAGTGGCTTCTAATTAAAGCAATTAAAGTCAAAATATGAATATTCTCAGATACTGATGATTAAAACTTTGTATGTGTAGGAATTTGCAAATATCTTGGGAATGGCTTCAAATTGTGACCTGTAAAAAGAATGACTGCGGCTGCATGTAACTTCCCCAAACGCCTGCTCTCACGTTTGGGTTTACCAATCATCCGTTAGAAGGAAGGAGGTCATTTCTTCTTTATCGGCCATAAAAACAAGGACATGTAGCATACTATCAGGGGCAGGGGGGAATCAAATTCGAAAATATGGAAGTATGGTATCATTTGAATAGTGCGTGACTTTCACACATTGAAATATAAACTGATATCAATGTTCTGGTTTCCGACTTATTGCTACAAGCACTAACAATACGGTGATACTAACAATATTACAGAATAATTTTAATAATGCTAGAAATTACATTTGCTGTTATGGAAAGGTAATTTATTCACGGAGAGGAAATTTTATACCAAGCAACTGCTTGTATGTGGTAGCTGAACAGAATATAAGGACATGCATTCCGTTGTCTTGTAGCTACTATTCTGCACCGCTGTACCAAATTCACATCACTAGTACTTGCGATTTAGTTGTTCCGTGAATTTACATTCTCTTTCCCCATTTTAAGGACGCGATAGAGAACCAGAGCTGTGGATTCGGAATCGTAGTCGTGGAGTTGGGAGTCGGAAGGAAATTTAGATGGAGTCGGCGTCGGAAGGAATTTTTAGGAGGAGTTGGATTCGGTAAATTGTAACGACTCCGACTGCGACCTCAGCCTAAAATGTTAACTAGATATTCCAACTCCAGAGCCCTGATAGCTACAGTAACCATAAATTTATACTTAAATATAGGTTATAAGTCTAAAAAGTAGCCTGATGATTCACGTGGTTGTGATGAAATGTCTTTTAGGTTTACCATTACGAATACATATTGAGCTTGTATGGAGTCGAATTCGGAGTTTTAAAAATCAAGGAGTCGGAGTCGGAGCTTTTGTGTACCGACTCCACAGCGCTGATAAAACGACGCATGAAACAAACAGCAGACAAAACTTCCTCCACCTCACTGCACGCAATTGAAAATGAACGACCGGAAGGAGGCTGTGCAAACCTGCGTTCGGATCCACCGGAAGTGATAACTAACTAACTAACTCCATGGAGCAGAGGCCTTCTTGAGAAGCTAACAGTTTCTCAGCTAGTCAAGAAATTCCCCACATTTTATGGAACCCGAAGGTTCATTACCGCATTCACAAGAGCCCGCCACCTTTCCCTATCCTGAGGCAGCTCAATCCAGTTCATGTCCCCCCAACCCACTTCCCGAATATCCATCTTAATATTATCCTCCCATCTACGCCTGGGTCTCCCTAGTGGTCGCCTTCCCTCGGGTCTCCCCACCAAAATCCGGTATCCACCTCTCTCCTCCCCCATACGTGCCACATGCCCCTCCCATCTCAGTCTTTTCGATTTGATCACCCGAATAATATTTGGTGATGAGTACAGGCCATTAAGTTCCTCGTTATGTAGTCTTCTCCAATCCCCTATCGCCTCGTCCCTCTTAGGCCCAAATATCCTCCTCAGCACCCTATTCTCGAACACCCTCAGTCTTTGTTCCTCCCTCAGTGTGAGAGACCAAGTTTCACATCCATACAGAACAACGGGTAAAATTATAGTTCTGTATACCCTAATCTTTGTGCTTTTGGATAGTAACCTGGAAGACAAAAGAATCTGCACCGAATGATAGCAAGCTTTCCCCGACTTCAATCTGCTCCTAATTTCTTCATGAATGGAGTTTCGATTCGTTAGGGTTGCTCCCAAATACTTGAATTCTTCCACCCTTTCAAAGGATTTATTTTCTATATTTATGTTGTGATTGTGTCCTGCATTCTGATTTCGAGACATGACCATGTACTTAGTTTTCTCAGCATTCACTTCTAGACCAATCTCCTTACTAGCAATAATTAAATCTTCTGCATTTTTCTTTATACTATGTATGCTTCCTCCCAGTATATTAACGTCATCAGCATAAACCAGAAGCTGATGTGTACCATTCAATTTCAAGCCCTCCTGGTTTGCCTGAACCCTCCTAATGGCATATTCTAAAGCAAAGTTGAAAAGCAATGGCGACAGAGCATCTCCTTGTTTCAAGCCATTCTTAATAGGAAACGTGTCAGACAGATGTTTGCCTACCCGAACTCTGCTATAGGTTTCACTTAGACACATTTTTATTAACCTTACTAGCTTCCTGGGGATACCGAACTCAATGAGAATATTATACAAGACCTCCCTCCTAACTGAATCATAGGCTTTCTTGAAGTCTATAAATAGCTGATGCACTGCCTCATTGTATTCCCATTTTTTCTCAAGTATGTGACGAATGCTGAATATATGATCAGTAGTTGACCTTTTACGTCGAAATCCACACTGGTGATCCCCAATAATTTCCTCTGCATATGGAGTTAACCTTGACAAAAGAATGTTGGATAGAATTTTGTACGTAGTCGACAAAAGTGATATGCCTCGATAGTTATTGCAATCTGTTTTATCACCCTTCTTATAAATAGGCACAATGACCGGCTCCTTCCATTCCTCAGGCAATTCCTCCTAATTCCAAATAGAAATAATAAGTTTATGGATTTCAGACCGAATAATCCTACCCCCTGCTTTAATCAATTCTGCTGGAATCTGATCAATACCTGGTGATTTGTGGCTTTTTAGTTTTCCAATAGCCATCTCAACCTCAAAGGCACTGGGCTCAGGCACTAGTGGCTCTGCCGTATGTACTTCAGTCTGCCTAACATCATTAACCCCATGTATATTCAACAGCTGGGAGAAATGATTCCTCCACCTAGCGAAAATACAGTGGGAGTCTGCAACCAGGTCACCCTTCTCATCCTTTATTACATTAATCCTAGGCTGGTACCCCCTCTTAAACACATTGATACCCCTATACAAGTCTCTTATATTCTTGTTCTTACTGTTTGTTTCAATTTCATTAATTTTAGCTTTCAGATATTCCTTCTTTTTGTTCCTGAAATGTCTACTAGCTTCACGTCTTACATTGTGCAGATTATCTCCATTATTTTGGTTTGTATTCTGTAACCACTGAATTTTAGCCTGCTTCCTTTTATCTAAAAATTCTGCACATTCTGCATCAAACCATGGTTTATGCTGCTTCCGTTCATGTAGACTTAGACTCTCTTGAGCTGAGATTTTGATATTCTCTTTAATGTTTTCCCAAGCCCTATTTATGTCCTCACTAACATTTAAGTTTTCCAGAGCTGCAAACCTGTTTGAGATCTTAAGCCGATACTGTTTCCTAGCCTCTAGTTCACTTAGCTTCTTGAGATTAAATCTCTCGGCATCAAACTTCTGTGCTGCTTGTTTACTTACTGCCAGTCTTTCCCTAACTTTCGCAACCACCAGATAGTGATCAGTATCACAGTCAGCTCCCCTGAAAGATCGCACATCGAGTATACTGGAATGCCGTCTCCTATCTATCAATATGTTATCGATCTGATTGTGAGTCTTCCCATCAGGAGAGGTCCAGGTGTATTTATGAATGTTTCGGTGCGGAAACATAGTGCTCTTAATAACTAGATTCTTTGATGTGGCAAAGTTTACTACTCTAACACCATTATCGTTGCTATCCCGATGTCAACTCTCATTCCCAATAGTCGGTTTGAAAATATCGTCTCTCCCCACTTTTGCATTAAAATCTCCTAACAGAATTTTCATATGGTTCTTAGGAAAATGATCAAAAACCCCTTCTAATTCGTCATAGAAGCTATCCTTTGAATCATCACCTTTCTCTTCTGTTGGTGCATGCACATTCAGAACAATGATATTACACCAGCGGCCTCTCAGCACTATGTATGACATCCTAGCACTAACAAACTCCACTGTCTTGATTGCTGATACTATTATCTGGTGCACAAAAAACGTGTTCCCAATTGATGATTTTCCTGCCCTTTGCCATAGAAAAAAGTATACTCTCCGGCTCTTACAGTCCCTTCTTTGTCCCACCTAACCTCCTGTACACCCACTAAATCTAACTTATACTTAGCTAATTCCCTGGCCACTGTCATAAGTGACTCTGACCTATACATGCTCCTGACATTCCATGTTCCAAAACTCATATCCTTTTTCCGTAGTTGGGGTCATACCAAAGAATCGGTCCAGGTCCGAGGCATTGTGTAATGGTTCGTAACGTCATAGTTTTTTACGGTGAGGAGTTGTTAGCACCTCGCCCAACCCCCGAGCTGGAGGACCACCCCTTGTCGGCTGACCGCGACTACTTATTCAATGTATATGCAGCTACCCTCCATAACTGGAGGCCGTTCCTCCATCCGCAACCTGAGGACGCGCCATGCCGTGGTGACAGGGACCCACATAACACGGCTTTGCACCAATATATGACTTTTATTTCTACTAAAAGTTACTACGCAGTTTGTTAGCAATCTAAAATTTCAGTTAATGCCTTTTTACAGTGCTATATAATTCGTATACTTACTATATTTTCGTTTGAAATCCATCAATTAATTCTGTCAGAATACTTTTGTTCGTTTCTTTCTGACACCATTAAAGCCTTCATGTCACGTGATAATCACTTCCTAATGTTCCGTGTGTGACACGAAGGCGTAATGACTATACGTCAGTTGTCAGTCAGAACGCTATGCTTTACGCATAATTACATGTAAATAGCAGTGCGGCCAGCACTTTGCGGAAACCACACAAAGAGGGAACACAGATAATAGAAGGGAAAATCGTGAAGTACATGTACGCATATTTCCGTCTTGTGGCCATGGTATCAAGAGCTTTTAGGCGCCTTCGAATAATTGCCAAAAGCGACTATTAATTTTTTCTCGTATGGAACAACTTGTCTTCACTGGACGTATTTTCTTAGAAATTGGTATTTGAGATATTTTCGAAAGTGTGACAAGAGTAACGGATACTTTACACTAATACCTGTGTAAATTTATGATAATATATCGTTTAATTCTTCTTAGAATGAGAAAATGTTCAGACCAATTTGTAGAAAAAGTTAAAACACACATTTCGTGTTCAGTAATTGTTTTCCGAAAGTTGTGACGTGTGAGACAATGTGGAGAAACACAGGAGGGCCTGTGTAGCGGATCAGGGTTCTCCAACTGTGTAGACGGCTGGAATCAAATCCAGTAACGTCTTTTCTTGGTACAAACTGAGGTGTGTACAACACAGTTCTGTGCACAGATATCTCTGTATGTCTCTATAATGGATTATTATCAAAACCGGTAAATTATGGCAGTTTTAGCGGGGACCAAAATGTGAGGTTCAAATGAAGTCTACTATCTGAGACTGTACGTGGGATTGCAACCTGACAAATTCCATATGAACTAACGAGAGGGGTGCAATATTGTCATGCGATTATATGAGCTGGAAACTGCTGAAGAGGACGTTTCTGCGAGACAGATAATTAAGCGAACGTGTATGAACCTTTCGTAACTTCTGTACTCTGTGCCTGACACGGTATTGTGAGAAAAATGAGTTAAAAACTTGGTAGTAGTACTTAACAGTTTTCGCAATGTGACAGGCCTCGAAATATTATGCAGTAAAATAATAAGAGTGGAGCAGTTTTCCGAAACAGTTGAGCAATTTTTTAACTTTGTTGTGCTAAAGGATTATGGATATCGTCAATAGTTTGATCACAGTTTGGGTACGCAGTTTTGTGTTAAAGTGTAAAAAAGTCTATAAACGTATAAAATGAAACCGTTGAAACATCCTGGAACTGTATTGCTACTACAAATCATAACATCGTACAAGACTTGGATCTTCCCCAACACCGCTAAGAACCTCAAATCTCACGTAAAGTATTCGTTTTTTTAAGGTTCTTGGCAAAAATTCCATCCAACTTATTTCATGTGCTTATATAGCGATTTATAGAGCAAGACCTTGGTGCAAATTTCCATGCAGAATGCTGCGCTGGATTAACTTCCTGGATCAGTGACGTGCATCCTGTGGTCCTCGACCCTTTCCGAAGTGGCCCGTGTAGCCTTCACAAGAAATAAAATTATTATACTGAACGTATTAATAATGTGTTCTGAAATCCCTTTCTTGTATTTTACCAAGCCACTCGCGTCTGAGGGACCCTATGTTAAAAAGCCTTCACACCGGCATGTTAGAGTGTTGGCTGTGGCAAATTTTATTGAGACACTGCGCTAGAAGGCCGAAGGTCACGGGTTTGATTCCCGATGGGGTCATTGGAGTTTTCATTTACTTAATGCTTCCGGCCGCATGGTCCTGGGCTCGACCCAGTCGCTAACAACAGTGAGTACCCGGTATATCTCCTGGCGGTTAAAAGCTGCCGGTGCGTAGGACTGAAACATTTCCACTTCCATGTGCCGATTTTCTGGAAATCCTAGGAGCCTCAAACTCCTGGAACACTAGGAGCCTGTCCAGGCCTTCTAGAGATACCTCTAACTTTCACCATTTTCCTAGATGGAAGACAGACAGACAGACATACATAAGTATATTCCGTTGTGAGGATTCAGTGTTAAAGTAGGTCTACAGTGTATGAAAGCAAGCAGTGCATATGGGTGATAACGCCGGGGTTATTGCTGGTAACAAAAGCAGGTTAGACACAGCTAGGCAGTGACGCTCTATATCGAAGCACTAGGACCTGGCACAGTTGGAGAGACCTGTTGTAACTGGGGCTTTATGAGACGCAACATCTGTGTCAGTCGAGTGACAGACAATGGGTCCTGTGCATGACCGATATTTCTGTTGAAGGGTTACTGGGACATAGAAGGCCCGGCCAGAATTTTACCACTCGCCTTGAATCTGGGCTCGTCCCTAGCGGTAACCAAAACAATATGGCCGACAGTTAACTTTCCACTCAGTGTTTGGGAGTGGAGTTTTGACTCCAGCAGCCTCACTTCACCACTGGTGGAAAGATAGCTTAAGATCAGCACAATCAGTAAGTCAGCACAATTAATCTGTAGGTTAATTTGGGGGTTTTCTTTTATCTTTTGCCTGGTCTGTGGAAATTTAGGACAAACATTACAAGAGGAAGTAACTGTTTAACAAAATAATCACTGTTTATTGATATATATATAAAACACTCAAATGCAGTCAGTGAGAAAACACAGATTTTATATGTGTAAATGTGTGTATATATATACATATATCTGTACATATATACATATATATACATAAGATAGTGATGTTCGAACGTTTTTCTTGCAAAGGTCCAAATCCTTCCTATAGGCTGTTTGTTGGGCCACACATGTAGAAATCACAGTAGACACCTGTGTCCGTCTGTGGATCCACAGTTTTTAGAAGTGATTGTACATTGTGAGGTACGTCGAAAACATACGATATGTGCAAAGTGCACAGAATTATTACAGTCAAAACATTATAAATACTTTGTGTAACATATTGTGGACCTTCCTGACATGTGAAAATTCATCAACAAAGCTAAAGCAGTGGGTGTTTATCTGTCTTATTAATGCTACTTTAAATTGTACGTTTTCATTCTTAAGACTTGTTTGACAGTGTGTGATATGCTGCTGAAAATTCTGTTGCCACCAGAGAATGTATGTCTATGAAAACATGAAAGGTTGGCATTTTGTCTCTGCAGATGTTGTTTATTCCTTGTATTAATACCGTATAAAGATGGATTTGTTCGAAAATATTCTTCATAACTTACAGTGAAGTTCATAATGAAAATGTATATTGGGATGTAGAAGTAAAGTCTGTAATTGTTTAAGCAGACTTCTGCATGGAATTCTGTCAGGCACCAACCGTAATTCTGACTATTTTCTTTTGGAAAGTAAATACCTTTCCACTGTTGGATGAATTACCCCAAAAATTATTCCAGTCTCTATTATGGAGTGAAAATGTGAGGAACAATTATATGTGAGACTGTTAATGTTGCTGATGCGGACCGTCAAGCTAACCGTGTGACATGTTCCGCATGGGAATCTTTTGAGGGATATGATTGTTCCAATGTAGGCGGTTACCAATTTGTAAAGGAAGAGATTTTGTATGTACCGTTCCTTTTATGTACTTTTCTTTATAACCAATACTTAACACACAGTGTGGTGAATTGTTTGTTATAAATTTTATTTTGTCTTGTTTTGGACCAACTTATCAGCAGCAAACTTACATGAGACAGATCTAAGTTTGACACTGTACAGAAATAAAGAAATTTTTTTTATAAATCATGACGCTAGTGCCATCAGCAAACAATATTGGTTCTGATATAGAACAGAAGGACTTCACTATGAACAAAAGACCCTAGGATTGACCCTCGGAGATTTCCATGTTTTAATGCACCCCAGCTGGGTAAAGATTCCTGAGTTGAATTAGATGTTTGTATTTGTACGTCCTATTTTGTGTTTGTTGAGTAGGAACCGGATTCATTAGTGCTTACTCCTTGGATGCCACAGAAATATAATCTAACAGACAGTATTTCGTGATTTACACAGTCAATAGCCTGTGCCAAATCAGAGAGAATTTATGCTACATTGTTTCCTTGGTTAATATGTTTGAACACACCCCCTTTTGACTGAAGGCAGCAACTCTCCTAATACCTCGCTGTTTTGAGACCAGTATATTGTTAGTATGGAGGTGATGGCTGAATGTACTGTCATAGCATTGTCAAAAACAGGTAATAGTGAAATGACCCTGTAATTTGCCATACTAGTTTTGTCTCCTTTTTGTACAGAAGGTTTACTACTGCAACTTTAAGAAGGCTGGAAAACACACATTTATATAGCGAGTTCTTACACATAAGTATAACATATTGGGTGACTAAAGCGGGATGCAAAGCTTTTAAGACTTCATTTTTTCTTCCATCATAACGTGATGAGTGTTGTAGTTTAAGAGAAGGTATTTTACATTTTATGTGAGGTTAAGTTATTTTTATTATATCAACCAACACATCCAGTACAAACAATGACTGTGTGGGCCATTATATAAACCCGTACATGTTTCAGCACAGTGGTGCCATCATCACGGGGCCGTTCGATACAAAGGAATGTAGATCCAACACACCAGTCTGGTTATTATGTCGCCTTTACCGAAAAGTTAAAAATAATAGACTTTAAAATTCTAAGATACATAAAATTTACAACCACAAATTTACAATGTTGTAATATTAATCGTGTCAATGTATTACAAATACGCCCTTTCAGACGTATGAGATGTTTACAAAGGATCATGCGTACAAAGATCTATGTTGACCGTATGTACAGACCTTGTCCTGGTGCAGTGTGTGCGGTGTGTCATGTGGGGTGATGAGGTACCTCACCACTGGGGAGAGGTGCGTGAGGCTAATCAATGTACTGCCGAAGGTAAGAACGAGTGGCTCTTTACCTCCACTCTCGATGTACCTTCATGGTGTGGTGCTTTGTTTTTCTCTTTGTGCATGAAGGTAAAAAGGTTGAGTGGACCGTACTATGACATTACACTCAAACTGCATGGTACAGTTTGGGTAGTGAGAAACTTATTGTTTGTATTCTTTAGAAAATATTTATAGGATGATGAAGTTATGGCGGGTGAGACCGGACAGGGTATGTATTGGCATGAGAAGTTTATTAAATGCATACAAAATTTCAGTCAGGAAACTTGAAAGCAAGCCACAGTCTAAGGGAGGTAGCAGTTTTTCGTAGACCAGCTTTGAAACTGATTCTAATTTGGGTGTGACAGTGTGACTGTGTTTAATGTGGTACAGGACAGCGTGCAGGCCAGAGTTTCTGCGTAGGTAAATGTTCCATAAAACGCTGGGATTTCTTTGAACAGATGAGCCACTGTTCGCTTTTCAAGATGTATGCTGTGGCAGACAGTCTGTTTCGTTCCTTCTTGTTGGTTAGCAGTTTGTTATTTATTTGTGAGCATTTCTTTTTCCACAGTTTATACACTATTTGTTGTCAGTGTGACTTGTGTCTATATACATATATATACGCCTTTCAATTTGATATAGTCGTTAAATATTAAAGCAAGTAAGGCATTTCTTATAGAATACGTGATTTATGATCCGTGTTTTGTCATTAACGCCGTAAGGAAACGATTCCCTGTATGACACAATAGCGCCACTTATCTGTAACTTGCCAGTCAGAACGCTATGATTTATATGTAATTACAGAACAGTGTGGCCTGCACCTTGCAGGGAACAAACGAAGGGAAAACTAAGAATAATAAATGACACAAATCGAAAAAGTGGTATATATTCCCGGTATCTGGTGGAAACTTTAAGAGGTGGACAGGAGGCCGTGTAGGTTACTCAGAATTATACCTGCACTAGTTGCAGCTAATTTCATTTCGCTTCTGAGACACACAGATCAACTGACTTCACACGACTGAACGAGTGGTCAAACAGGTAACTTCTTCAGTACAGGAATAAAATATAACATGAAACGCAACAACAACAACAACAACAACGACGACGACGACGACGACGACGACGACGACGACGACAACAACAACAACAACAACAACAACAACATAACCAAGCATTATACTGAAGAACTGCGAGGAGCCGTCACAAAGCAAAACGTGTTTCTTGTTTCCATCTATTTACAAATTATACGTGTGAAAATGTCACGGAACTCCGCTATAACGTCGATGACGGTGTAGATATATTTCAGTGTAGTCACCATGCTTGTCACCTGCCTTCTAACACACTTCTAAAATACCACATGTTTTCGCTCAGTAAATTTCTTCACCCTCTGCAGTCACAGTTGAGGCACCATTCTGCTTTGCTTTATTGTTCACTAACTGTCCTCGCAGGTTGTCTTTCAAAGGACCAAAATGAAAATATGTGATGGCTCGATGTCTGGACCTAAGGTGGGTGCAGTCACACTGTCCAGACACATTTTGCTTTTAAAGTCCCTGGGGTGGAAGAAGATTCTGGACGCAACGGAAGCACGAAGGTGCTCTGTCTACCGTTTGATATTCTAAACAACGGAAATGTTTTCTTGTGCACTAATGGAAGGCAAGATCTAACAAAAAGGCGTTATATTCAATGATTATGAAATGTACAGTAAGTCGGTGTGGGGCAATTGAGAGTAAATTAGATTAAGAAGTAACAGGTCTAATATGCACAGTATCATGTTACGTAATACTGTATAGTGCCTACAAACAGAGTGGCAATTTTGCCATATTTATTGAAAATTTACGTTTGTACCTGAATTGCAATTCGGTGCCGTATAAAAGTGTTACTGACTTCAGATTTCGAACACGTGATATTCCCGTGAATGGAACTCATACGGTATTCGTCTAAGAAGCTGAACGGTGACAAGATGGATATTATGTTGATAATATACGTTTATTATTACTATTACCAACTAATGCACAGTACTTTTCTATACTCCTACATGTTTCGGCTAACTATCGTAGCCATCATCAGGGAGTCGCTTTCCACAGACGTGCGCAGCCTACAGTAAGCCATGGAACTGCCGTGTGTACATATATGTGTAGGTAATATGTATAATTCTAAGTATATCGTGTTGATATATGCCTATGCATTGAGTATAGCGGTAGTGACGTTCTGTGCAAGGTTTATTTGTCTCACATGCAAATAGCGCAACATACGCGTAAAATACCTGTGAGCCATCACCACCTGAATAACCGTCGTACAGTGTTTGTCATTTTAAAATAATATTTCGCTTGATGTTTTTTGAGGCAGAGGTGATGAATATTGTGAGGTTGTTGTTATGAACCGAGTAATCAGACAGTTGGTTGCCAATATTGCTGAGGTTGGGTCGGTCTTCTCCTTCAGGGTGGAAGGGGAAAATGTATGCAGCATATGTTTGCGAAGCGTCGGTAGTTACACGCAGGGTGAAGAATCGTTTATTCTCACATCATTGAGACAGTACATATCACACTAAACAGTGGAAAGAAACTTCGAAAATAGAATATACTTCTAAAGGAGCCGACAGCTTATGTGTCATGAAAGATATAAACTTTTCAGAGTGCAGATTCAAATGCACCCTGAAGATAGAAAGGTTAATTACCTCCGAAATATTTTAACCCCTTACCAAAAGTCAGAAACAATTCTTACCCAAACACGCAGGCAGTATGTACCTCCCAGAAGTTAATAACCACATGCCACTTTACAAAATATTTCCTTCTCTGAAGAATGAAGAAACATGTATCTCCGAAACGCTAGTGACCACCCATCCGATTAAGAAGCAGTTGCGAACGAGAATATGTAGTTAGTAGATTTGTGGGAACCGTTCGTGTCCGCATAATCAGACTACGGAATGACGTAACACAGATAATCACAATATGGATCTCCAGTCTGCCGACCGATATCGCGAGTAGGTTTGATATGTGGAGCCATTTGAAGGAGTGTAGCAGTCATGTGGGGTTTTCGTTCTGACTGAACTTCCGAAATGTGAACAGATCAGCGTATAGATCAGTGTGAGGTGTTTCCGCTCTCGATGTCTGTATGACCCTCTGCCAATTCACTTCCGCTTGTAGCACAGTCTGGGTAAAGGAGAGTTCTGAGGACTTTCAACTTGTAATGCCGTTTCATGCTAACGGTTTCCACCACAGAGGCAATGTACGTAATAAAGTAACATTGAGGCTCTTTGCGTATCCCTTATTGCTGTGCAAAACAAGACGTATTACATATTGCTAACTGTACGTCTCTAGCCTCATTTATCGAACATGCAAAGCGCAGACGCCGTATTATATTTTCATCTGTGGCCTGTCTGGCTATACCACTTTTTCGTATTATCCCTTGAATGACACGATTTTTTGAGAAAAAATTGTTGTGCATTAAATATATGTTTTGATTTTCTCTAAAACATCGACATGAAACATTTCTCATTCCAAGCAGAGTTTAAGGATGTATCATATTTATGTGTGCCTCCTTGTAATGTACTCGTTAGTCTCTTGGGATGTTAATGCAGGTTCACTTTTTTGACAGATTTTCGAACCATAACCAAGTATGAAGTTTCATGAAAATCTGTTCAGTGGCAGCCGTGTTTATCCATGCGGTAAGGAGAGTCCGACAGCCATGAGGAAGCTAATAGTCGCTTCTCGCCATTTTGCGAACGCGCCTAAAATTCAATATCGAGCCTATGTTTAACTTGAAGCAGTAAGTAGCGTTTGTACATGGTGCTGTGTTCCATGCCTAACTGGGTAAAATGTGGGCGCATTAACGCAGTTGGGTGCCGTCTGTGGGATTTGGACGCCACTGACTAGGATGCTCGACGTCCGATATGTTAAGACTATGCACATCGAATCTACTTGATTGTTTCAATGCAGCAAAGGCCGACAGGAATATTACGATAAGGAAATTCGTCTAATTTGCAGCCTGTTATTGAGTCACACCCGATTTGATCTCTCTGTACTGAATTCTATTTGTGTTACCATAGCCTTAACCAGTGTTAATCTGATTTTTATCTACGCAGTATGCAGACCGTATTATTGGTGCCGATACTAGCGCTCGTGGTGGCACACCGGGACGAGAGTATGTTGCAACATGTGGAGCAGAGGCACCTGGTGCCATGTGTAATTGCTGTCGTGCAGCGACACTTCCCAGTGGGCAGAACTGTACAACTTTCCAGAACTGGAGACGAGGATGATCACGCGAAATCTGTGCTGGAGGCCATGCACCGTCTGGACCTGTGGCCTGTCCAAGTGATTAAGCCAAGTCGAGGTCATGTGTTACCACCAAACGTGGAGAATATAAGGAGCTACATTATTTTCACTCGGAGTGTTAACGACTTCAGTGTTCAGGCTGAAGGTTTGTTTTTCAGTTCCTCATGGGACAGCCGAGGACTGTTTTTAATCGTGGTTACTGTTGGAGTGCCCAACAGTGAAGAGCTTGCACTTTCAATTCTTCAAGAACTGTGGCGGATCGGCAGAGGGTATAATGTGTTGGTAATGGTTCAGCAGGACACACTGCTGAACTTGTACACGTGGTTCCCTTACTCATCACTCGACAACTGTGGTGATGTCAAAAATGTAGTCCTTATAAATCAGTGGGTGATGGAAGAAGAAGGGAAATTTGTGAGAGAAGGATCGCTGTTCCCATACAAAACCCCTTCCAACTTCCACGGCTGCACTATGAATTTGTCAGCTGTTATTAAGGGCCAGGTTGAGGACGAAGTTTTTAGCCAGTATTTTCGGACTTATAATATAACAAAGCATTATGTCAACCACTTTAGTGACGACACGACAACGAACGAAAAACTCATGACATGTGTGACGAGTTTCTGGAGTGGCGAGTCCGATATGTTATTTGGAACCTTTCCACTTCTCGTAAAAGAATTTATTAGGGGAGAACCTTCTTTTCCATATTTCGTCATGAAATTTAGCTGGTTTGTTCCTTGTGCTAAACCATTCTCACGCCTTCAGAGGATTTCTCACATTTTCTCCCTCTCTGTGTGGGTTTCTGTTTTAGTTGTCCTGTTCCTTGCCACTGCCGTTTCCTGGTGTCTGGCAAAGCAATCTAACGACATCCAGTCTTACGCTGATATGTCAAGCGCGATGTACAATATTTGGGCTGTGACGGTCGGTGTATCCGTGACAAGGACGCCTAGGAGTTTGAGGTTAAAATTTTTGTTCGTTCTTTTTGTTTGGTACTGTTCCGCCATCGGCACTGTTTTCCAGACTTTCTTGACTAGCTTCTTGGCTGATCCAGGATACGAGAATCAACTAAAGACATCGGAAGAAATTCTTGATTCAGGAATAGAATACGGTTACATTTCTGCTACGACTCCATTTTATATTATGCCAGATTTTAAAAACAAGAAAGTTGTAGCTAGTGGTGTAAAATGTTCGAAAGACTTGGAATGCCTTGACAGAATTCGTGAGTCAGGCAACTTTGCAGCTTTTGTTCAAACGGGATTTGCACATAATTATATAAATGTTAAGAATGCACACAGCACCGTTTGTCCTATAAATGATGATGACTACATTTTCTATTTCGTAACGACGTACGTGCAGAAAGGTAGCATCTTTCTTGAGTCATTAAACAAATTTATTAGTTTTTTCATTGAATCTGGAATGGCTGGTGGGTTATCTAGAAAATGCGTGCATGTCACTAGGCTCACCCGCAACACCACGGCTGCATCTGACGGATATTTTGTTTTTACCCTCAGTCATCTCCGTATTGCTTTTTATATCCTTTTCCTAGGCCACAGTCTTAGCTTTCTTCTGTTTCTTTGTGAAGTGCTGTACAAATTGAGTCTCAGATATTTTGATTTATAATACCTCTAAACTTCATATCCAATTGAAGTAATTTTGTCGTGTCTTAATCAAGCGTTTTGTGTGTATTGAAGTGTTAGTAATTCGCAGTTTATTTTTGGACTTGTTCCATTTGTAATATGAATTTAATTCAAGGCACGTGCAGAAACTCTTGATAATGTGCACACGATATTCAGTGACGCTGTGTAGCCCAATTGCACAGCCCTTAATTAGTGCAGCTGTAGTCAAAATATGAAGAATCGCAGATATTAATGATTAATGCTTTGCACGTGTAATGAACTGGAAATATTTCGTTAAAGGATTAGAAGTGTGACCGGTATAAAAGCATGTACCAAGATTGCATTAACTTCGCCAAAAACCGGCTGTCGTTAGTTTCCTCTGTGCTGTTCGTGTGTGTGTGTAAGATAAATTCACATGTGCGAAAATAGAAATAAGCGCAATTTTATATGATGATTTCTGCTGTCTGAATGGTGATGCCGTGTGGTACAGTACGAACACACCTACATTTCATTTGGACATTAAACAGGTTTTTAATTTCGTCGTGATCGTACCAATACGACCCTTTTGTTCGTCGCTACATATTACCGAACCACACGGCATCGGAAAATATAAGGCAGAAATCCTTGTGTTAACGGCCATCAATTCACTTATTTCTCGCATAAATATGCCTTGTCGTTTGTATATTTTTTAAATTTGGATTTATTCTGAAGCGAGCATGAAAATCGACACTGTGGGCTGTGAAGATGATTTGGAGGTCAAATAAACATGAAGCTGTAACATGTGGAGAGTGTCGTACTGTGGGGCCCAATATTACTGAACCTTACCAAGTTGCTATGGAAATGGAGGGACTGACGGTGACATGTTTTGTACAGTTTGGACGGTTGTAAGTGCCAACATTCTTATGCCATCTGAGGCTTCATATCACTTGCTAATCATTTCGTCATATTCTTTCTATGACACGAAGGCGCAATGATTATACTTGTATTGTCAGTCAGAATGCTGTGGTTTACGTATAAATACAAGTAAATTGGGAAACCACACAAAAACAGCTCACACTTAATAGAAGGGAAAACCATGGAGTACATGTATGAATATTTCCGTGGTATGACTGAAAGGTTAAGAGCTTTTAGGCGCTTTGGCAAAATTGCGAAAAGGGAGTGCTACCTTCTCCATGTCCGTCTGTTCGTCCATCCGCCTGTCTACCCGCATGGAACAACTGGTCTCCCGCCGGACGGATTTTCATAAAATTTAATGTCTGAGATTTTTTCGAAAATGTGACAAGAATAACGAGTACTTTACACGAAGATCTACGTAAATATGATAACATTTCGTTGAATTTGTTCTGACTGAGAAAATATTCAGACGAATTTTGTAGGGAAAATCAAAACACAATTTCATGCTCGAAAATTTTTTTATGAAAATCGTGCTTTGTGTGTGGTAATGTGGAAAAATATGGTAGAGCCAGGGAGGCTACAGGTGACAATATTATTTGGTGCGGAAAGGTGTGATTTGCATGCCGGATAACTAAAAAAACACAGTCACACACTCATAATATTTAATACTGTTTGCTGTTCCACGGCAAGAATTGTTATGCGAACGCCCCTCAATGTTAGGTTACACGTATTTTGCCTGTGTTGTTCTGAATATAAGCTGCATTAACCACAACCAGTTCCAGTATTTCTTAAGGTACACACCGAACTCGTACCTTCGCCACACTGCTCCAGTGATCAAACGGTTAGCTTGATTAGCGGAACAGTAAAACTGGCGTTTGAGGCCGTTATAATGCAAAGATATATGCGATTTAGACGCCACGGTCGTAGTGCTGTCGAAGTTGTCATCTACCTACTTAATATTTGAGGTTTCTATAGCAGTGAAGTTTTCTGTTTGTGCTTCACTGTTGTGACTGTGTTCGGGTTGCCAAATTTTCAGAGCCGTACATCATTTACCTGTGTGTAGGTTAGACACAGCATGTTGCCTCGAGATGTGTCTGTAAGCACCCACGGTGTCAGTGAATGACTTCTGCCCTGAACATGAAGGCAGTACGTTTCTCTGAAGCCTTTCTAACCGTGCTATAGTTTTTCATCCTTTACTGTGTATACATTGAGCAGTCACTCGGCAAAGAGTAACTACGTACATGTAAGTTGAAGATTAGAAATACATTTCATTTTTAGCCCTTCATTTTGCGACCTGTAAAGGCGCCTTAATGGACGATCACACAGCATATCCTGTCATAAGGCGCAGTTCTTACGTTTCTTTCAACACAGCTTCCGCAATTCCTTCCTGCTTGCAGCTGTACGTTTTCTTAAGTAACCACCCCCAATTTTGTTGTCAATAAAACTGCATGTTCTTGTTTTGGGTTTAACATTTTTTCTCGTGTTATTGCACGTTTGTGACTGTTTAATTTTCTGTAACATCCTCTCAAACCGCGAATCCTCATCATTTAGCCGTACACTTACTGAACCATTTATTCTATCCTATAGGCGTCTGTGATGGCTGTTTGGCCGCAGCTGCTGGTCATGACGCGCAGCTGACTGAGGTACAGGAAGTGGCATTCAGGTGTTTCCCTTTAGAATTGGTAAATGAAGTCAATTGTGTATTTTTAATATACTTGGCAACATTATCCGTAAATATTCCTCTCCTAAAACCGTGCTGTTCTGATACCTGTCTGTTAATAGTGAAATGGCCCTGTAATTTGCCGCACTAGTTTTGCCTCCTTTTCTGTACAGCAGTTTTACTATTGCACCTTTAAGCCGCAGATAAAATACCAGTATATAGCGAGTGACTACAAATATAGCTGAATGGGTGACCAATGCGAGATACACAAACTGTTAAGGCTTGATTTGTTATTTCATCGCGATGTGTTTTTGTTTTAAGAGGAAGTATTATACATTTTATCTCAGGGGAATTTATTATTATTACATAAACCTACCTATGCAGTGAATAAAATACCTTGGTGAAACATTATAAAAACCCGTACATGTTTCAGCACAGTGGTGCCATCATCAGGGGGGCGTTCGATACAAAGGAATGTAGATCCAAGACACCAGTGTAGTTATTGTGTCGCCTTTACAGGAGTGATTACAATAATAAACACTGATATTCTAAAAGTATAAAATTAATAACCATACATTTAAAAAGTTGTAATATTAACAGTATAAAAAGTATTAGAAGTAAGCCGTTCCACGTACAGCAGTTGTTTACAAGTGTATGAATCATGCATACAAACATGTATATCGATCACAGGTAGAAACATCGTCTCAGAGGGGTGTATGAAATGTACCGTGTGGGGTGGTGATGGACCTCACCATTCGACAGAGGTGAGTTTGGCTGATCAGTCATGTCCATCTACTGCCAAGCGTAAGAATGAGTGACACTATACCTCCACTCGCCCATGTACCTTCATGGCGTGTTGCCTTGCTATTCTCTGTTTGCAGGAAAGTAAAGACGCTTCAGTGCTCCATACATACACTGCATATATACATTACACTCAATTTGCATGGCAGACTTTCGATAGCGAGAAACTTATTGTTTGTACTCTTTAGAATATACCGGTAGGATGATCAAGTAAAGGCGGATGAGACCGGATAGGATTACATTACGCATGGGAAGGCGAGTATGAGCAAAAAAGAAAAAATTCAGTCATGGAACTTTAAAGGAAGCGACAGTCTGGGGAACGTAGAGGTTTATGGGAGGCCAGCTTTAAAAGTGATCGTGAACGGGATGTGTCAGTGTGATCTGATTTAATGTGGTACAGGACAGGGTGCAGGGGCGGAGTTTCTGCGTAAGGTAAATATTCCATAAAATGCAGGGAATTCTTTGAACTGGTGAGAAAATATTATTTTTTCAAGCAGCGTGGGGGTGCATACCTTCACTTGCGTTCATTATTTTTTTGTCCTGTCGTTTATTAGTTGGTTATTTATTTGTGAGCATTTCTTCTACTACAGATTAAACACTATTTGTTGTCAGTCTGACTTGTGCCTGTATACCCATATATACGCGTTTCAATTTGATATAGTCGTTAAATATTAAAGCAGGGAACGCATTTCTTTCGGAGTACGTGTTTTATGATCTGTGCTTTGACATTAACCCTGTAAGGGTGTGATTTTTTGTGCTATAGAAAGGGCACATATCTGTAATTAGCCAATCAGAACAGTATGATTTACACGTAATTAAGGCACATTGCGGCCAGCACCTTGCAGGGAACAAGCGAAGGGAAAACTAAGAATAATAAACGAGACAAATCGAACACGCGTTATATATTGCCGGTATCTGGCGGAAACTGTAAGAGGAGGGAGAGGAGGCTATATAGGATATTCAGAATTATACCTGCACCAGTCGCAGCTAATTCCATTTGGCTTCTGAGACACACAGATCACCTGACTTCACACGACTGAACGAGTGGTCAAAAAGGTAACTTCTTCAGGACAGGAATAAAATATGATATGAAACACAACAACAAAATAACCAGTCCTTTTATTCAAGAACTGTGAGGAGTACTCTTAAAGTACGATGTATTTTGTGTTTCTGTGTTTTTATAAGTTATACAGGTGAAAATGTCCGCTATAACGTCGATGACGGTGTAGATATGTTTCAGTGTAGTCACCATACTTGTCACCTGTGTTCTTACACTCATGTAAAATACCACGTGTTTTCGCTCAGTAAATTTGTTCGCCCTCTGCAGTCACAGATGATGCGGCATTCTGCGTTGGTTTATCGCTCAATAAGTGTCCTTGCAGGTTCTCTTTCAAAGGACCAAACACGTAAAAGTGTGATGGGGCGAGGTCAGGACTGTAAGGTGTGTGCATTCAGTCTGGATACAGGGGAATCACAAAGGCGCGTTGTCTGGCGTTTTGATATTCGTAAATAACAGATGTGTGTTGTTGTGCACTAAAAGAAAAAGAATAGAACGAATGGGAATATATTCATGAAATAGAAAATTTGCAATAAACCGGTATACTGCAGTTGGGAGTAAACTGGATTACGAAGTAACGGGCATAATATTCGCAGTGCAATGTTACATAATATTGTATAGTGCCTATAAGCAGTGTCGTAATTTTGCCATATTTATTGCAACGGTACGTGTGGCATCTAAATTACAATCCAGTGCCATATAAAGGTGTTAGTGACTTCAGGGATTCGAACACGTGATATCACGGTGATATGTCAAACGCGATGTACAATATTTGGTCTATGACTTTCGGGGTACCCGTGACAAGGACTCCTAGGAGTTCGAGGTTAAAACTGTTGTTCGTTGTTTTTGTTTGTTACTGTTCCGCCATCAGCACTGTTTTCCAGACGTTCTAGACGAGTTTCTTGGCAGATCCAGGGTATCAGACTCAACTAAAGACATTGGAAGAAATTCTTGATTCAGGAATAGAAATTGGTTACACGTTTATTCAGAATATATATTTTGATATTTCCTCAGATTTGAAACACAAAGGAGTTGCAGTAAGAGGTGAAATACTTTCGAACGACTGGGAATGCGTTGACAGATTTCGTGAGACAGGCAACTTTGTCACTTTTTTTTTCAGCCTGGATTGCACATAAATACATATATGATAACAATGACCATGTCACTCTTTGTCCTCTAAATGGTGACAACTGCTTTTCCTATCTCATAACGACTTACGTGCAAAAAATAGCTTCTTTCTGAAGTCATTAAACAAATTTATCACTCTTTCCCTTGAATCTGGAATGGCTGATAAGTTGTTTAGAAACATCGTATATGTTGCTAGGTCCACCCGCAAAACCACGGGTGTATCAGACGGATATTTTGTTTTTACCCTCTGTCATCTGCATGTTGCTTTTTATATCATTTTCTTGGCCACAGTCTTAGGTTTCTTCTATTTGTTTGCGAAGTGCTGTATAAATTCAGACTCAGATACATATGATTTGTAATGTAAATGAGTAAACATCATACTCAACTGATCTAATTTTGTCGTGGCTTAAACAAGCGTGTTGCGTGTATCGAAATTAAAGTAATTTGTAGAATATTTATGGGTGTGTTCGATTTGTTGTGTAAATTTAATCCAAAGCACCTGTTTGAAATCATGGTAATATGCACGCAATATTAAGTTACGTGGTTTTGCTCAATAACAGGCTCTTGTAATTAAAGAAATTAGAGACAAAATATGAATAATCGGAGATATTGATGATTAAAGCTTTGTATGTGTAGGAAATTGCAAATATCTTGGGAATGGCTTCAAATTGTGACCTGTAAAAAGAATGACTGCGGCTGCATGTAACTTCCCCAAACGCCTGCTCTCACGTTTGGGTTTACCAAACATCCGTTAGAAGAAAGGAGGTCATTTCTTCTTTATCGACCATAAAAGCAAGGTAATATAGCGTACTATCAGCCGCAAAGGGGAATCAAATTCGAAAATGTGGAAGTATGGTATCATTTGAATAATGCGTGACTTACACACATTGAAATATAAACAGCTATCAATGTTCTGGTGTCCGATTTATTGCTACAGGAACTATCAGTATGGTGATACTAACAATATTACAGAATAATTTTAATAATGCTGAAAAATGACATTTTCTGTTATGGAAAGGTAATTTATCCACGGAGAGGAAGTTTTAAAACAGGAAACTGCTTGTATGTGGTAGTAGAACAGAATGTTACAGACGTGCAATACGTTGTCTTGTAGCTACTCTGATATATCGCTGTAGCAAACTCACATGACTAGTACTTGCGTTTTAGTTTGTCCGTGAATTTACATTTTCTTTCCCCATTTTAAGGACGCGATTGAAACCAGAGCTGTGGAGTCGGAGTCTTAGTCGTGTAGTCGGAGTCGGAAGGAAATTTAGATGGAGTCTGCTTCGGAAGGAATTTTTAGGTGGAGTCGGAGTCGGTAAAAATGTAACGACTCCAACTGCGAACTCAGCCTAAAGTCTTAACTAGATACTCCAACTCCAGAGCACTTATAGGTAGAGTAACCATTAGACTCATACTTAAATATAGGTTATAAGTCTAAAAAGTAGCCTGATGATTGACGTGGTGGTGATGAAATGTCTTATAGGTTTACCATTATTAATGTATATTGAGCTTGCATGAAGGAGTCGTAGTCGGAGTTTTAAAAATCAAGGAGTCGGAGTTGGAGGTTTTGTGTACCGACTCCACAGCGCTGATAAAAACGACGCATGAAATAAACAGGGCACAAAAATTCCTCCACCTCACTGCACGCAACTCAAAATGAACGACCGGAAAGGGGCTGTGAAAACCTGCGTTCGGATCCACCGGAAGTGGTAGTGAAAGTAAGTTCTGACGTAAAAATTTTGCCTGCGAGAGCTGCGATCTGTAGCGTACATATCGACCACAGAAACGTTGAGTGTGTCTATACAAAAAGACGAAAAGCCGGGAAATATTTGTAAAATTAAATGTTGTGGCTCCGTGGCTATTCCTTCCAATACCCTGATCCCGTGAAGGATCATCCAACCACGCGACACTGTAAGGTTTAGAACCAGGCGTTCCAATGCCTAATTTGGTAGCCTGATTGGTAGCGCGCCACCACCTCCCACGTTTATGTACGAAATATGCAGGAACCGTGAGGGGATAATTCCTTCAATATCACGTAGGGGAGTCGGAGGCTACAAGGGTTAGGGAGAGAAAGAGCGTACGTTATAAAGTAATTTCCCATACTGTATTTACAAAATACCAAAAACATAAATCGTTCGGGCAGTAGCGAGTTTCCCTACTCGTGCATTGATTTTATGATGAACCAAATAAACCAATAACCAAATGAATCTAATGAACCTAACGAACCTCCATAGACCCAGGTCAATTCAGGAGTCAACAGTCATGCCTGGTAGACTTGTCGCTACGCCGTAGGCCACCAGCAAGGCGCCAATTTCCATCTCTGCGGTTGCAGACCGATGATAGCTTGTTCCGTCGGCTGGAGACTGATGCCGACGACTTGCCGATCAACTGGTTGACGGCAGAGAGACTCGCAGATCGAGTCACAGCAAGCTATTTCAGCCCAGCCATTATATACCCTAATTTGGGCTACCTTCAGCCCTGATTTGTGCAACAGTTTGTTGTCCCTCTAATGAAACAACGACTGTTCTTGCTGACGCGCTACAGTCTTCCCTCTCGACCTCGGTGTAGATGTTACATTATTGTTAACTCTTCAACCTTCGTAACCACTTCATATACCATTCTGTGTTTTCTGACATAAGGTTTGGCCTTTCTTTAACATGAACATTAAGGTGCAGGGTATAAAATTTGTTGTGTCATGTCTGTATTTGAATTCAACAGTTTCTTTTTCCAAAAACGTACTACATTGTATTAAAGAATCCCTCCTGACAGAATTCTGAAGCCTGAAAAAGAAGACATGTCCGGGAAAAGGCGGACGTATGGTAACCCTTGTCGTTGCTTCCGTCCGTTTTGTTGTTGTGAATGCTAGTTAAAATTGAAAGTGCGATAATACAGGAAAGTTCAATTTTCCATGAGGATTTATACTGTCTGAATTCTGGTATAGTACGAGTGGGCTGACTTTTCGTGGAACCGTGAAAATGTTTTTCATTTCCTGATGACAATTCCAGTAGTATCTTTTCATTCGTCTGTACATGTTACCACCCTACAGAGCATGAGGAACCAGAAGATAGGAATCCTTATATTAAGTGCCTTCTATTTTCTTATTTCTGGCATAAATATGCCCCGTCATCTGTATATTTTTTTAATTACGACTTGGACTGAAGTGACGATCTAACTCGACATTTTGGGCGGTGAAGATGATTTGGAGTTCAAATAAACATTGGAGTACAGCATGTGGAGAATGTCGTGTTGTGGGGCTTCACAATGCTGAACCCTCATCAGTTACTGTAAAAGTGAAGGGACTGGGGGTGGCTTCCTTTGTACAGTTTGGACGTATGATGCGATGAAAATGCATAATAAGTTTAGTTTTGTAACAGAATTATCTTTCACTGGGCTTTCTTAATTTGTCGCAGTTTTTATAAATATGTATGTCTCTTAGCACCAATATATGACTTTTATCTCTACTAAAACTGATTATGCTGTTTGTTGCCAATCTAAAATTTCAGGTAATGCCTTTTTAGAGTGCTATATAATTCGTATACTTACTGTAGTTTCGTTTGAAATCCATCAAAGAATTCTGTCAGAATATGTATGTTCATTTCTTTCTTATGCCATTAAAGCCTTCATGTCACGTGCTAATCACTTCCTAGTATTCCGTGTGTGACACGAAATCGCAACGACTATACTTGAGTTGTCTGTCTGAACGCTGTGCTTTACGTATAATTACATGTAAATGGCAGTGCGACCAGCACATTGCGGAAACCCCCCAAAAAGAGCACACAGATAATAGAAGGACAAATCGTGAAGTACAAGCACGCATATTTCCGTCTTATGACCATAATATCAAGAGCTTTTAGGCGCCTTCGAATAATTGCCAAAAGCGACTATTAATTTCGTAAAGTCTGTCCTTCCGTTCGTCCATCCGCCTGTTTGTCCGTATGGAACAACTTTGGCTTCGCTGGATGGATTTTCTTAGAATTTGATATTTGAGATATTTTCGAAAGTGTGACAAGAGTAACGAATAATTTACACTAATACCTGTGTAAATTTATTATAATATATGGTTTAATTCTTCTTAGAATGAGAAAATGTTCAGATCAAAGTTGTAGAAAAAATCAAAACACATGTCGTTTTCAGTAATTTTTCCCGAAAACCGTGCTGTGTGGGACAATGTGGAGAAACACAGGATGGTCAAACCAGCGGATCAGGATTCTCCACCTTTTGAGACGGCTGCAATCAAACCCAGTAACGTCTTTTCTTGGTACAAACTGAGTTGTGTATAGCACAGTTCTCTGCAAAGACATCTCTACCTGTCTGTATATTTCTTTATTACCGAAATCAGTAAATTATCGCAGTTTTGACGGGACCAAAATGTGATGTTCAAACAAAGTCAGCTATCTGAGGCTGCTTGTGGGAGGCCGACCTGTAAATTTCCATATGATCTGACGACAGGGACGCAATATTGTCACGCGATTATATCAGCTGGAAATTGCTAAAGAGGACGTTTCTGCGGGACAGATAATTTAGCGAAAGGTTATGAACCTTTCGTAACTTCTGTACCGTGTGCTTGACACGGTATTGTGAGAAAAATGAGTGAAAAACTTGGTAGCAACACTTAGCAGTTTCGTTATGTGACAGGCCTCGAAATATTATGCAGCAAAATAATAAGACTGGAGCAGTTTTCCAAAACAATTGAGCGATTTGTTAACTTTGTTGTGCTAAATGCTTATGGACATCGCCAATTGTTTGATCATAATTTTGGTAAGCAATTTTATGTTAAAGTGTAAAAAAGTCTATAAATGTGTAAAATGAAACCTTTGAAACATTTGGGGCTGTTTATGCAACTACACGGCATAATATCGTACAAGACTGGGATCTTCGTCAACACTGCTAAGAACCTCAAATCTCACTTAAAAAATTCTTTCGTTTTAACGTTTGTGACAAAAATTCCGTCCAGCTTATTTGATGTGCTTATGTACTGATTTATAGAGCGAGACCTTGGTGCAAAGTTATATTCAGAATGCTGGGCTGGATTAACTTCCTGGATCAGTGATGTGTATCCTGTGGTCCTCGACCCTTCCTAAGTGTCCTGTGGAGCCTTTATAACACTTAAAGTTACTATACTGAATGCATTAATAATAAGTTCTGAAATACCTTTGTTGTATTTTACCAAGTCACTCGCGTCTGAGGGACCCTATGTTAAAAAGCCTTCACACCGGCATGTTAGAGGGTTCGCTGTGGCAAATTTAATTGAGACACTGCGCTAGAAGGCCGAAGGCCACGGGTTTGATTCCCGATAGGGTTTTTGGATTTTTCATTTACTTAATCCTTCCGGCAGCATGCTACTGGTCTCAACCCAGTCTCTAACAGAAATGAGTATCCGGGGTATCTCCTGGGGGCTAAAAGCGGCCGGTGCGTATGGTTGACAACATTACCACTTCCATGTGCCGATTTTCTGGAAATCCTTGGAGTCTCAAACTCCTGGAACACTAGAGGCCTGTCCAGGCCTGTATAGAGATACCTTTACCTTTTACCTCTTTCCTAGATGGAAGACAGGCAGACATACCTACGGGTAGCCCCTGTGATGATTCAGTGTTAAAGTAGGTCTACAGTGTATGAAAGCAAGCAGTACATATGGGTGATGACGTCTGGGTTATTGCTGATAACAAAAGCAGGTTAGACACGTCTAGGCAGTGACGCTCTATATCGAAGCACTAGGACCTGGCACAGTTGGAGAGACCTGTTGTAACTGGGGCTTTATGAGAGGCAAGATCTGTGTCAGTCGAGTGACAGACAATGGGTCTTGAGCACCACCGATATTTCTGTTGAAGGGTTACTAGGGCATATGAGGCCCGGCCTGAATTTGACAACTCGCCTTGAATCTGGGACCGTCCCCAGTTGTAACGAAAACAATATGGCCGACAGTTGACTTTCCACTCAGTGTTTGTGAGTGGAGTTTTGACTCCAGCAGCCTCACTTCACCACTGGTGGAAAGATAGCTTAAGATCAGCACAGTCAGTAAGTCAGCACAATTAATCTGTAGGTTAATTTAGGGGTTTTCCTATTATCTTTTGCCTGGTCTGTGGAAATTTAGGACAAACATTACAACAGGAAGAAACTGTTAAAAAGTAATTACTGTTTATTTTGATATATATAAAACACTCAAATGCAATCAGTGAGAAAACACAGATTTTATATATGTGTATCTCTCTGTGTGTGTGTGTGTGTGTGTGTGTGTATATATATATGTATATATATATAAGGCAGTGGTGTTCGTACGTTTTTCTTGCAAAGGTCCAAACCCTTCCTATGGGCTGTTTCTTGGGCCACACATGTAGAACTCACAGTACTCACCTGGTCCGTCTGTGGATCCACAGTTTTTAGAAATGACCGTAGATTTTGAGGTACGTAGAAAACATACAATGTATGCAAAGTGCACAGAATTATTACAGTCAAAACACTCTAAATTCTTTGTGTAACATATTGTGGACCTTCCTGACATGTGAAAAACTCATCAACAATGTTAAAGCAGTGTGCGTTTATCTGTCTTATTAATGCTACCTTAAGTTGTGCCTTTCCGTTCTTAATACTTGTGATATTGTGTGACAAGCTGCTGAAAATTCTGATACCACCAGAGAATGCACTTTCATCGAAAAATGGAATGTTGGCATTTTATCTCGGCAGATGGTGTTTATTCCTTGTGTTGATACCGTGAACAAGTGAACTTGTCCGAAAATATTCTTCATCGCTTACAGGCAAGTTCAAAATGAAAATGTGTATTGGGATGGAGAACGTAAAGTCTGTAATTGTTTAGATAGATTTCTGCATGGAGTTCTGTCAGGCACCAACCGTAATTCTATTTTATTCTGTAAAGTAAGTATCCTTCCACTGGTGGATGAATTACCCCCAAAATTATTCCAGTCTTTATTACGGAGTGCAAATGTGAGGAGCAAATGTGTGTGAGACTGTTAATGTTGCTAATGGGACCGTCAAGCTAACCGTGTGACATGTTCCGCATGGGAATCTTTTGAGGGATATGATTGTTCCAATGTAGGTGGATACCAATTTGTAAAGGAAGAGATTTTGTATTTACTGTTCCTTTTATGTACTTTTCTTTTTAACCAACACTTAACATACAGTGTGGTGAATTATTTGTTATAAATTTTATTTTGTCTTGTTTTAGGACCAACTCATCAGCGGCAAACTTACATGAGACAGATCTAACTTTGACACTGTACAGAAATAATGAAAATTTTTATTATAAATTATGACGCTAGTGTCTTCAACAAATCATATTGGGTCTGATATGGAACAGAAGGTCTTCACTACGAACAATAGAGACACTAGGATTGACCCTTTGGGAACTCCATGTTGTAATGCACCCCAGCTGGGTAAAGAATTCTGAGTTGAATTAGATAATTGTATTTGAACTTTCTATTTTGTGTTTGTTGCCTAGGAAATGAATCAATTTTTGATAACTGCTTGAATGCCACACAAATATAATCTAACTTACAGGATTTCGTGATTTACACAGTCAATAGCCTATGCCAAATCACAGAGAATTTCTGCAACATTGTTTTCCCGGTTAATATGTTTGAACACACCCTCCTTTAGACTGAAGGCAGCAACTTCAGTAGATATTCCTCTCCTAATACCTCGCTGTTCTGAGACCAGTATGTAGTTAGTATGCAGGTGATGGCTTAATGTACTGTCATCGCATTGTCAAAAACAGTTAATAGTGAAATTGCTCTGTAATTTGGCGTACTAGTTTCGTTTCCTTTTTGTGCAGAAGGTTTACTGTTGCATCGTTAAGAAGGTTGGAGAACACACACATATATATAGCGATTTCCTACACGTAAGTATAACGTAATGGGTGACTAAAGCGAGACGCAAAGCTTTTAAGACTTTATTTGTTGTTCCGTTATATCGTGATGAATTTTGTGGTTGCCTTTAACGAAAAGTTAAAAATAATAAACTTTAAAATTCTAAAATATATAAAATTTACAACCATAAATTTACAATGTTTAATATTAATGTTGTCCAAGTATTACAAATAAGCCCTTTCAGACATATGAGGTCTTTACAATGGATCATGCATAGAAAGATCTATGTCCATCGTATTTACAGATCCCGTCCTGGTAGAGTGTGTGCGGTGTGTCGTGTGGGGTGATGAGGTACCACACCACTGGGGAGAGGTGCGTGAGGCTGATCAGTCATGTCCACCTGCTGCCGACGGTAAGAACGAGTGGCTCTGTTCCTCCACTCCCCATGTAACTTAATGGCGTAGAGTTTGTTTTTGTCTTTGTGCAGGAAGGTAAAAAGGTTGAGTGGACCATACTATGACATTACACTCAAACTGCATGGTACAGTTTGGATAGTAAGAAACCTATTGTTTGTCTTCTTTAGAAAATATTTATAGGATGATGAAGTTATAGCGGATAAGACCGGACAGAATATGTATTACGCATGAGAAGTTTAGTAAATGCATACAAAGTTTCAGTTAGGAAACTTGAAAGCCAGCCGCAGTCTTGGGACGTAGGTATTTATGGCAGGACAGCTTTAATACTGATCCTGTGTTGGGTGTGGCAGTGTGACTGGGTTTAATGTGGTACAGGACAGCGTGCAGGGGCGGAGCTTCTGTTACGTAAATGTTCCATAAAATGCTGGGAATTCTTTGAACAGATGAGCGACTGATCGCTTTTCAAGGAGTATGCTGTGGCAGACAGTCTGTTTCGTTCCTTCTGTATTTATCTTGTCGGTTAGTAGGTGCTTATTTATTTGTGGGCATTTCTTCTGCCACAGTTTATACACTATTTGTTGTCAGTCTGACTTGTGTCTGTATACAAATATATACGCATTTCAATTTGATATAGTCGTTAAATATTAAAGCATGTAAGGCATTTCTTATAGAATACGTGATTTATGACCTGTGTTTTGTCATTAACCCCGTAAGGATATAATACCTTGTAGGGCACAAAAGAGCCACTTATCTCTAACTTGCCAGTCAGAACGCTATGATTTACGTGTAATTAAAGGACAGCGTGCCCTGCACCTTGCAGGAACCAACGAAGGGAAAAATAATAATAATAAATGACACAAATCGAACAAGTGGTATATATTCCCGGCATCTGGCGGAAACTCTAAGTGGTTGAGTGGAGGCAGTGTAGGTTACTCAGAATTTTACCTGCACTAGTTGCAGCTAATTCCATTTGGCTTCTGAGACACACTGATCACCTGACTTCACACGACTGAACGAGTTGTGAAACAGGTAAGTTCTTCAGTTCAGGAATAAAATATGACGTGAATCACAACAACAACAAAACAACAACAACAACATAACCAAACATCATACTGAAGAACTGCGAGGAGCAGTCACAAAGCAAAACGTGTTTCTTGTTTCCATCTATTTACAAATTATACGTGTGAAAATGTCACCGAACTCCGCTATAACGTCGATGACGGTGTAGTTATATTTCAGTGTAGTCACCATACTTGTCACCTGCCTTCTAACACTCATGTAAAATACCACATGTTTTCGCTCAGTAAATTTGTTCGCCCTCTGCAGTCACAGTTGAGGCACCATTCTGCTTTGTTTTATCGTTCACTAACTGTCCTCGCAGGTTGTCTCTCAAAGAACGAAACATGAAAATATGTGATGGCTCGATGTCTGGACCGTAAGGTGGGTGCAGTCACACTGTACATACACATTTTACTTTTAAATTCATGGGGGTAGAAGAAGATTCTGGACGCAACGGAAGCACGAAGGTGCTCTGTGTATCGTTTTGATATTCTAAAAAACGGACATGTTTTCTTGTTCACTAATGGAAGGCAAAATTTAACAAAAAAGCGTTATATTCAGTGCTTATGAAATTTACAGTAAGTCGGTTTGGGGAAATTGAGAGTAAATTAGACTGAGAAGCAACAGACCTAATATGCACAGTGTAAGGTTACATGATACTGTATAGTGCCTACAAACAGTGTAGGAATTTTGCCATATTTATTGCAACTGTACGTGTGGCATTTCCATTACATTTCGGTGCCATATATTTAAATCGTTACTGTCTTCAGGGATTCGAACACCTGATATTACCGTGAACGGAACTCATACAGTATTCGAATACGTAGCTGAACGGTGACAAGATGGATATTATGTTGATAATATACGTTTATTATTATTATTACCAACTAATGCACAATAATTCTGTATACTTCTTCACGTTTCGGCTAAATATCGTAGCTATCATCAGGGAGTCACTTTCCACAGGCGTGCGCAGCGTACAGTATGCCACTGAACTGCAGTGTGTGCATTTATATGTTAGGCTACTGCACGTAATATGTATAGTACTAAGTACATCGTGTTGATAAATATCTGTGCATTCAGTATAGCGGTAGTGACGTTCCTTGCAAGGTTTATGTGCCTCACATGGAAATAGTGCGAAATAGGCGTAAAATAAACTGTGAGGTATCACTACCTGAATAACTGTCGTACAGCGTTTTTCATGTCAAAATATCATTTCGCTTGATGTTTTTTGAGGCAGAGGTGATGAATATTGTGAGGTTGTTGTTATGAACCGAGTAATCTGACAGTTGGTTGCCAGTATTCCGGAGGCTGGTACGGTCTTCTCCTTCAGGGTGGAAGGAGAAAATATATGCAGCATATTTTTCCGAATGGTCGGTAATTACACTGCGGGTGAAGATGCGTTTATTCGCACATCATTGAGACAGTATGTACCACATTAAACAGTGGAAAGAAACTACGAAAATAGAATATACTTCTAAAGTAGCCGACAGCGTATGCGTCATGAAAGATAAAAACTTTTCAGAGTGCAGATGCAAATGTACCCCGAAGATAGAACAGTTAATTATCTCCGAAATATTTTTAACCCCTTACCAAAATTCAGAAGCAATCTTTACCCAAACATACCTCCCAGAAGTTAATAACCACATACCACTTTACAGAATAAATCCTTCTCTGAAGAAGGAAGAAGCATGTATCTCCGAAAGGCTGGTGACCACCCATCCGATTAAGAAGCAGTTGCGAGCAAGAATATGTAGTTAGTATATTTGTGGGAACCGTTCGTGTCCGCATAATCAGACTACTGAATGACATAACACAGATAATCACAATATGGACCTCCAGCCTGCGGACCGATATTGCGAGTAGATTTGATATACGGAGCCATTTGAAGGAATGTAGCAGTCATGCAGGGTTTTGATTCTGACTGAACTTCCGAAATGTGAAGAGAACAGCGTATAGATGAGTGCAAGGTACTTCCGCTCTCGATCTCTGTATGAACCTCTGCCACTTCATATCCGCTTGTAGCACAGTCTGGGTAAGGGAAAGTTCTAAGGACGTTCAAAGTTTAATGTCGTTGCATGCTAACGGTTTTGACCACAGAGGCAATGTGAGGAAAACGTAACATTGCGGCTCGTTGCGTATCCCGTATTGCTGTGCAAAACAAGACGTGTTACATATTCTGACTGTACGGCTCTAGCCTTATTTATCCAACATGCAAAGCGCATGCGCCGTATTATATTTTCATCTGTGTCCTGTCTGGGTCTTCCACGTTTTTCACATTTTTTTTACAAAGGGAACGTTTTTCTGACGAAAAATTTTTGTGTATAAAATGTGTTTTGATTTTCTCTAAAACATCTGCATGAAACATTTTTCATTCCAGGCAGATTTTAAGGATGTATCACATTTACTTGGGACTCCTTCTAAAGTAATCGTTATTCTCGTCAGATTTCAATCCAACTTGACTTTGTCGACAGATTTTCGAAACACAACCAAATATAAAACTTCATTACAATCTGTCCAGTGGAAGCCGTGTTGTTACATGCGGAGAGAAGGACAGACCGACAGCCATGAGAAAGCTAACAGTCGCTTTTCGCCATTTTGCGAACGCGCCTAAAATTCAATATGGAGCCTGTGTTTAACTTCAAGCAGAAAATAGCGTTTTTACATGGTGCTGTGTTCGATGCGTAGCTGGTTAAAATGCGGGCGCATTAACGCACTTGGGTGCCGTCTGCGGGAATTGGGCGCCACTGAATAAAATGCTCGACGCCTGATATGTTAAGACTATGCATATCGAATCTACTTGATTGATTCATTGTAGCAAAGGCCGACAGGAATATTACGCTAAGGAAATTCGTATAATTTGCGGCCTGTTAGTGAGTCACACCCGATTTGATCTCTCGGTACTGAATTCTATTTGTGTGACTGTAGCTTTAAGCAGTGTTAATCTAATATTTATCTGTGCAGTATGAAGACCGTATTATTGTTGCCGATACTAGCGCTCGTGGCGGTACACCGGGACGAGAGTATGTTGCAACATGTGGAGCAGAGGCACCTGGTGTCATGTGTGGTTGCTGTCGTGCAGCGACACTTCCCAGTGGGCAGAACTGTACATCTTTCCAACAGTGGAGACGAGGTTGACCAGGCGACGTCTGTGCTGGAGGCCATGCACCGTCTGGAACTGTGGCCTCTCCAAGTGACAAAGCCTAGTCGAGGCCCTGTGTTACCACCAAACGTGGAGAAAATAAGCAGCTACATTATTTTCACTCGGAGTGTTAACGACTTCAGTGTCCAGGCTGAAGGTTTGTTTCTCAGTTCTTCATGGGACAGCCGAGGACTGTTTTTAATCGTGGTTACTGTTGGAGTGCCCAACAGTGAAGAGCTCGCACTTTCAATAGTTCAGGAACTGTGGCAGATCGGCAGAGGGTATAATGTGGTGGTAATGGTTCAGCAGGACACACTGCTGAACTTGTACACGTGGTTCCCTTACTCATCACACGACAACTGTGGTGATGTCAAAAATGTAGTCCTTATGAATCAGTGGGTGATGGAAGAAGAAGGGAAATTTGTGAGAGAAGAATCGCTGTTCCCATACAAAATCCCTTCCAACTTCCACGGCTGCACTATGAATTTGTCAGCTCTTCTTAAGGGAGAGACTGAGGACGAATTTTATAGCCAGTATTTTGTGACTTATAATATAACAAAGCATTGTGTCAACCACTTTAGTAACGACACGACAATGCAAGAAAAAAGCATGACATATGTGACGAGTTTCTGGAGTGGCGAGTCCGATATGTTATTTGGAGGCTTTCCACTTCTCGTAGAAGAAGTTACTAATGCAGAACCTACCATTCCGTATTTCGCCATGAAATATAGCTGGTTTGTTCCTTGTGCTAAACCCTTCTCACGCCTTCAGAGGATTTCTCACATTTTCTCCGTCTCTGTGTGGGTTTCTGTTGTATTTGTCCTGTTTCTTGTAAGTGTCATTTCCTGGTTTCTGGCAAAGCAATCTAACGATATCCCGTCATACGCTGATATGTCAAGCGCGATGTACAATATTTGGGCTGTGACGGTCGGTGTATCCGTGACAAGAACGCCTAGGAGTTTGAGGTTAAAGTTGTTATTCGTTGTTTTTGTTTGGTACTGTTCCGCCATCAGTACTGTTTTCCAGACGTTCTTGACGAGCTTCTTGGCAGATCCAGGTTACGAGAATCAACTAAAGACACTGGAAGAAATTATTGATTCAGGAACACCATGCGGTTTCATTTTTCCTTTCGATGTATTGTTTGATATTGACTTAGACTTGAAACACAAGAAACTTGTAGCTAGGTGTGTAAGATGTTCGAACGACTTGGAATGCCTTGACAGAATTCGTGAGACAGGCAATTTTGCGACTTTTACTCAAACGTGGTTTGCCCATAATTACACAAATGTGAACAATGCACACAGCACGGTTTGTCCTCTAAATGATGATGACTACCTTTTCTATTTCATAACGACTTACTTGCAAAAAGGTAGCTTCTTTCTTGAGTCATTAAACAAATTTATCACTGTTTCCATTGAATCTGGAATTGTTGATAGGGTGCTGGGAAAGAGCGTATATGTCACTAGGCCCACCCGCAAAATGATGAATGCATCTGACGCATATTTTGTTTTTACCCTCAGTCATCTCCGTATTGCTTTTTATATTCTTTTCCTTGGCCACAGTCTTAGCGTTCTTCTGTTTGTTTGTGAAGTGCTGTACAAACTGAGGCTCAGATGCTTTTGATTTATAATATGAGTAAACATCTAACCCAATTGAACTAATTTTGTCGTGTCTTAAACAAGTGATTTGTGTGTACTGAAATCTTAGTAATTCGCAGTTTGTTTTTGGATTTGTTCCATTTGTCGTATGAATTTTATTCAAGGCACCTACTGAAACTCTTGATAATGTGCACACGATACTCAGTGATGCTGTGTAGCCCAATAGCACACTCCTTAATTAGTGCAGCTGTAGTCAAAATATGAAGAATCGCAAATATTGATGATTAATGCTTTGTACGTACAGTTAATTGTTTTTATTTCGTTAAAGGCTTAAAAGTGTGTCCTGTATATGAGGATGTACCAAGATTACATTAACTTCGCCAAAAACCAGATATCAACTTTTTCGTCTGTGATGTTCGTGTGTCTGTAAGATAAATTCATATGTGCGAAAATACAAAAAAGCACAATTTTATATGAAGATTTCTGCTGTCTGCATAGTGATACCGTGTGGTACAGTACGAACAGACCTACATTTCATTTGAACATTAAACAGGTTTTTAATTTCCTCATGATTGTACCAGTAGGATCGTTTTGTTCGTCGCTACATCTTACCGGACTACACGGCATCGGAAACTATAAGGCAGGAATCGTTGTGTTAACCACCATCAGTTCACGTAGTTCTCGCGTAACTATTCCTCGTGATTTGTATATTTTTGAAATTTGGATTTATTCTGAACTGAGCATCAAAATCGACACTGTGGGCTGTCAAGATGATTTGGAGGTCAAATAAACATGAAGCTGTAACATGTGGAGAGTGTCGTACTGTGGGGCCGAATGTTACTGAACCTTACCAAGTTGCTATGAAAATGGAGGGACTGACTGTGACATGTTTTGTACAGTTTGGACGGTTGTTGTGATGAAAATATGTAATAAAATTAATATTTTAACCGAACTGTATTTCATTCGTTTCACAGTTGAACTTCAAAGCCTGTAAATAATTGTGTCATAATATATTCTTCGTCTGTTTCTTATGGCATTAGACGCTTCATATCACGTGCTAATCGTTTCGTCATGTTCCTTGTATGACACGAAGGCGCAATGATTATACTTGAGTCGTCGGTCGGAATGCTATGCTTTACGTATAATTACAAGTAAATGGCAGTGCAGCCAGCACTTTGCGGAGACCATTCAAAGACAGCACACAGATAATAGAAGGGCAAACCGTGAAGTACATGTACGCATATTTCCTTCTTATGACTGAAAGGGCAAGAGCTTTTAGGCGCTTTGGCAAAATGACGAAAAGGGACAGCTACCTTCGCCATGTCTGTCTGTCCGTCCTTCCTCCTATGTACCCGCATGGAACAACTGGTCTTCCGCCGGAGGGATTTTGGTAAAATTTGATGTCTGAGATTATTTCGAAAATGTGACAAGAATATCGGGCACTTTACAGGAAGATCTACTTAAATATGATAACATCTCATTGAATTTGTTCTGAATGAAAAAATTTTCAGGTGGATTTTGTAGGGAAAATCAAAACATAATTTCCTGCTCAAAATTTTTTTTCTGAAAATCGTGCTTTGTGTGTGGTAATGTGGAAAAATATGGTTGGGGCAGACAGGCTACAGATGACAATATTATTTGGTGCGGAAGGGTGTGATTTGCATGCCGGATAACTAAGACAAGACACAGTCGCACATTCATAATATTTAATACTGTTCGCTGTTCCACGGTAAGAATTGTTATGCGAACGCTCCTCAATGTGACGTTACACGTGCTTTGGCTGTGTTGTTCTGAATATAAACTGCATTAGCCACAACGATTACCAGTATTTCTTAAGGTGTACATCGATCTCGTATCTTCCTCACACTGCTCCAGTGATCAAACGTGTAACTTGATTAGCTAAATGATAAGACTGACGTTTTAGCCGTATATAATTCAAAGATCCATGTGGCTAACACGCCACAGTCGTAGTGCTGTCGACGTTCTCGCCTACCTGCTTAATATTTGACTTTTCAGTATCAGTAAAGTTTTGTGTTTTTAGTTCAGTGTTATGCCGTGTTAAGTGGGTCTCTCTCACCACGGCATGGCGCGTCCTCAGGTTGCAGATGGAGGAAAGACCTCCAGTTGTGGAGGGTAGCTGCGAATACATTGAATAAGCAGTCGCGGACATCCGACAAGGACTGGTCCTCCAGCTTGTGGGTTGGGCGAGGTGCTAACAACTGCTGACCGTAAAAAATTATTATGTTACGAATCAGACCAAGAAGCCTCGGACCTGGACCGATTTTTTGTTACGACTACAGCTACGGAAAAGGGACATGAGTTTTGGAACATGGAATGTGAGGAGCATGTATAGGTCAGGGTCACTTATGACAGTGGCCAGGGAATTAGCTAAGTATAAGTTAGATTTAGTGGGTGTACAGGAAGTTAGGTGGGAAAAAGAAGGACTGTCAGAGCCGGAGAGTATACTTTTTTCTATGGCAAAGGGCAGGAAGATCATCAATTGGGAACAGGTTTTTTTGTGCACCAGAGAATGGTATCAGCAATCCAGAGAGTAGAGTTTGTTAGTGCTAGGATGTCATACATAGTCCAGAGAGGCCGCTGGTGTAAAATCATTGTTCTGAATGAGCATGCGCCAACGGAAGAGAAAGGTGATGATTCAAAGGACAACTTCTATGAGGAACTAGAATGGGTTTTTGATCATTTTCCTAAGTACTATATGAAAATTCTGTTAGGAGATTTTAATGCAAATGTGGGGAGGGAGGATACTTTCAAACCGACTATTGGGAATGAGAGTTGACATCAGGATAGCAATGATAATGGTGTTAGAGTAGTAAACTTTGCCACATCAAAGAATCTAGTTGTTAAGAGCTCTATGTTTCCGCACCGAAACTTCATAAATACACCTGGACCTCCACTGATGGGAAGACTCACAATCAGCTCGATCACATATTGATAGATAGGAGATGGCATTCCAGTATACTCGATGTGAGATCTTTCAGGGGAGCTGAATGTGATACTGATCACTATCTGGTGGTTGCAAAAGTTAGGGAAAGAGTGGCAGTAAGTGAACATGTAGCACAGATGTATGATGCAGAGGGATTTAATCTCAACAAGCTAAGTGAACCAGAGGTTAGGAAACAGTATCAGCTTAAGATCTGAAGCAGGTTTGCAGCTCTGGAAAACTTAAATGTTAGTGAGGACATAAATA